>VYXH01000280.1:3478-121486 GCA_013397275.1 Burhinus bistriatus
GCGAGGTCTCCGCGGCGGGGTGGGGGCGCCCCCGCGGGCCCGAATCCGCGTGGGGCGTGTTCTCCTGCAGGGCAGGAGCAGGGCCCTCACCCGGGCGCCTCCTGAGCCGTAGCATCAGAGGGTCATCGAGCGACCCGAGAGGAAACGTTGCGGCTAATTAAGGCGATTCCCGGGACATCTTGCTTCCCGTCACTCTGTGACAGGCATCCACACCGTGGGGAAAGGCGGCATCTTATTTTTCTTAAGAAACCCCTGTATTACTTCTGAGTGTTTTTCTGTCTGCGAGCCGAAATTCACATATATTTTGCCTCGACATTCTGTGCCGCGTTTTAAATATGCGTATGGGGGTGATTTTAGCCTTCTTGAATTGCAAAGGACAAGGTACGCTGCTAAAGAACACCTTCCCCACCATCTTTCTGTTGCCTTTTTTTGATCCAAGGAAAACAAAGTTGATGAGATACTTGCCAGGAAGGGGGAAAAAGCGCTGGCTTTTAAAATAACATGATGATAGCGGATTTTCATGATCAAAGAAGAGCGTGCTTAAGGATCAGAAGTGTAAACTGAGACGTGAAAGTGGGCCCTCCTTCTTCGCCCTGTTTGCAAGAAGGAAACTCCATTGGACAATTGCGTCACTCTGATTCACAGCGTACCTTTATTCAACGTGATTCATAAACACTTTGAACTCTCCCCGACAGCTTTGTTGAGACGAACTTTTATTACTGGGAAGTGTTTTACAGAGGTTATTAGTGAAAAATCTGTTGCCTAAAGTTGTATGGTATTGTTTCCTTCAAAAATGTATGTTCACTTATATTTTACTGGAATGCAAGCCTTCCCATAGATAACCAGTGCTCTTGTTATGAGAACGCCAAGACATTTCTAGCTCATTTAATACAGCAAGTAGGTAAGAAGCCATTTTGCGTATACATATTTATATTAATTCAGATATTAATCACTTATATGGAAATGTTTGGTTTGGGAAGGCAGAAACACCTCTCTAGAGATTTTTAATAAGAAAATATGATAATGCCGTCTCTCCTTTATCCACTTTAGTGACTTTTTAAGTTTAAACTTGTTCTCTAAGAATAACACAAGTTCAAAAAGCTCTGTTAAAAAATAAAAAAGAAACTTGGAAAACACGTTGTTTGCATTTACTTAAAAGGAGAATTGCAACCCCTATCCAATCCTATAAGATTCAGTAAACTTTTCATTTTTTTTTTTAAAGCTTCATATAAGAAAAGCTTTTACTTCACTTTTAAAGCTGTTTTGGCAAGCCTTTTCTGCAAAGTGAAAAGCAACATAGCCACAAGGTTGAAGAGGAATTACTGGTCTGCTGCATATGTAGCAGCAGATTGCATATTCATGAGCTGCAGCTGCCGTGAAGGCCACCCCAGGAAGGGCAGCCCAAGAGGAGAGCCAGCGGAGGGGAGCAGCGGCTGGTGGGTGCCTGCAGCCAGCCCTCCGGCAGGGCCGAGCCCTTCTCCCCGCAGGAGGATTAGAGAAGGAGAGCCCCGCTCCTTCAGACCACCACGCTTTTTGGATGCGCTCCTCTGGTCTGCCCCTTAGGCTGCCTCCCAGCCAGCTGTACTCGTCCTTCCTGCTTGCTCTCGCCTTCCCCTGCCTTCTCCTCGCTACCACTCTCGTAACATTCTGCTCATCTTTCCCTGCCATCTCTACCAACGAGCAAACAGCTGCAAGGAGACAGCTCAGCAGGAGCCCACATAGTACCGAGAATGAAGTCATATTTCCACCCACTTCCACAACATCATGATGTCACCCACACGTTAGCATCGTTGATAAGACGGAGCTACAAAACCACTGTGCATTGAATTAAATTTGGGTTGATTTTGAAGATCATTTAGTGGGATGTTGCATGTTTTTCAGTTCAGCGTGGAATGACTTCTTGCGTTAAGTAAAATGTTGTGTATACTTAGTACTCCTGGAAAGGAGGCATAAGGTAATCTCTGTGCACGTAGCAAAAAGGGTTCTTCTAAAATTTAAGTCTTAGCATTTCTAACTTGTTTCTTGCTAGACCGTTTCTTGAGTGATATATTCAAGGTAATTGAATTTAAAAAAAAAAAAAAATCTTGCATAGGATTTCGTTGTGATCTTGTCTTTTTTTTGGTAAACTCTGGGTCATTCATGGATGCTCATCCACAGGATCCAGCGCTAAGTAAAGAGAATTCCTTCGGCAACCTGTGGACAGTTGGGGTTATCCACGTACTCTAAGATGGTTCTGGCAGAGGCAGACAAACTCTGGAGCAGCACCCGCCTTTTGACTCACCAGAAACCTGTCACCCAGGCAGATGCTGGGTTGGCGTGTAAGCTTTCTGGAGGCTTTCTGCAGAGACTTCAGAAGAGCCTGTCATCAAATAACACTGTTTACTGTTCAGAACAGAATGGTGGAGGTAATAACTGTCATTATTCTAAATTTTAATTTTAGGATCTCCTGAGGCATGAAAATAACTGTGACTAAAACCAGCAATGTCATGCCGTTAAGACTGGTCTTAAGAGTGGCCTATCATTTTCTGACATTTCAACTTTAGACAATGTTTAGTATTTTTTATCATAAAATTGCCTTTGTACTCAAAAATCCACCCCTTTCATTCAGCCCTGTAGTCTTCAGAAGTAACAGATTAAGTTCTGTCAAACAAATTTTACTTAATGTGATTTTTCGGATTTTGTGTTTCTGATGCACAGGTCAAAAAAGCAACAGCAGGTGCTGGTGGGAAGAGGCAAAATACATTTTAATCTAAAATGAATGAGAGAAAAAAATAGTTTTCTTACCATTTGTTTCCTTTCATGCTCAGGAAAAATACAGTTCTGGCTTTCTTCCTGGTTTCCTTTCCAATTGTTCTTAATGATGGTGGTGGTGTGACAATTAGTAAGTAGTTTTTTTTTTTTTTAATCTTTTCTGAATAGATTGCTCAAATGATACCGTTCTGTACTTGCCAGGTCTGTTCGGCAGTCTCTGTCACCTACCTTGCTTATTGCTGCTTGTGCAGAATAAGGTTACTGGTTCAGTATTATATACGAATATTTATTCAAAAAATAAATATATTTTCAAAGGCTTGTTTTCTCTAAGAATTGTACCTTTTTGAACAGAATGTCAGAAAAAGGTGGTAGAGTTCTACACTACCCTATGTAATCCTGATCTAGCTGTCACACTCAAGAAGCGTATGTATGAGTAATCTCAATGTGCAGGTGTGCTCAAGTGAGGCAGGATGTCTGAATTTGCATTGCTTTATAGAGTCTGTATTTAAGTTTGATTAATTGCTATCAGAAATAACAAATTGTCTGTATGGAACCTCAGGAAACTATAATATCATACACTGTTTCATAGTACAGGAATCAGGCATTTTCCATGTATTATTCCAAAATTTTATTCCTCAGCTCACGTGTTTCACCAATACACAAAGTCTGGTGTTTTATATAAGTATCAGAAATGAATTAAAAAAACCTGAACTGAATTTTGCTTTATAAACCCACTGATTTATCGACTACTGTATAAGAGGATGCTAGTGTTCAGTAATTTTGTAGATTATAAATATAGTAGCTGAAAAATGTGAAAAATATTGCACTCCTGCTAATCAAAGCTCTTCCATAGGAAGATTATCTGCTAAACAGCCCTTAGTTTGGTTTATCGTGACTACCTTTGAAATTTGAGGTGTAAATCTTGTCGATATATCAGAAAATATCCATGTATTCAGGAAAGACTATGCACATCCAATTAGTCTATTCTTCCTCCCATTTCATTCAAAGAAAAAAATCCTTATTTTCATGCCCGACCGTGGGATGGCTTCCCCAAGTTGACTGTCTGCTCAGAACTATTAATAAGTTACACAAGTAGGTTACACAATTAGGCACCAAATAAGACGCTTTAAAATGGCCTTACAACCCAAGGATCGCCCAGATAATACAGAAAGTTGGCATTTAGACCAACTTTGCTCAGACTTCGTGGCACCTGTTTCCATCAGGAGCCTGGGACTCGCTCCTTCATGCGCTCATCCTGGAAACCGGTCTTTGTGGAGACTCTGAGGTGGAAGGTAACGGTGCCGGTGGTTGGGTGGTTGCTGCAACATACCCACACACTGACTGTTTTAACCTCAGGGCTGGGATAAACACCAGCTGCCCACGTGTGCCCCAGTGAGGGGGTTTGAGGCACGCGCTTTGTCTCTTTGCAGATCTTATGGTTTTCCTCATGCTCTCACCCCTGTGACACAAAGTACCTCCTTGTGCCTCTGCCGGTGTGGCACGGAAGTTCTACGGTTCCCGGGGCAGATGTTTTGCATGGGGTGGAAGGAACTGGGATAGAACGCTGCATGGTGTGTATCTTACACCTGGTGTGTAAGTAACGCTCTTTCCAGAGGTGTAAGACTGTCAAGAATCATCTCTGGGGCACCACAGTATGCTGCTGATACAAGCACATGCATATGCACAAGCATTGTACCGAAGACTTCTGTGTGTGACCTTTTCTCCCTGTATATATAAAAGGAGAAAAAAAAATCACCGGCAGACACAAGTAGTGAGACCACCGGGGAAAAAAACCCAATATTTAGGCTACAGAGCTAAAAAGACAGAAGAACGTCAAATTCCTATAGAAACAGATACTGGAGACACTTGCTTTTTAGGATAGATGTACACCGCAGACCGTGGTGTAGCGTAAAAACACCTGAGCTAGCTGTAAATGAACCATCTTAGGTACCAGAAGTAATAATAGGTATTTTTAGGTTTTCACCCTTGATTTATGTGTCCCATCAGCTGTGAGTCAAGGATGGCTCTAGTCCTCTGAGGTATTTACACAGCAGCTGGGAATGGGCTGTGGTGCAGGTATGCCCGGCTCTTCAGCTCTTGTGGCACCGCTTGTCTGTGCACAGCTCTGCTTCCAGCTCCCTCCTGGGGTGAAGGCTCCACAGGGCAGGCGCCAGCAGACTTTTGGCTCCTTTGCATAGCTTCACCAGCCCACAGCTCTTCATCTCTTGAACTTTCTGCTTCCCTGCTCTCAGCCTCAGCCTTGCTCTAATGCAACTTCTGCACTAATTTGTTTTTTTAATCAGGTAAAGGAAATTTGAACAGCATTCACCCAGCGCATAAGTCACATTCAGTCCAATCTTGCAAAACTTTACCTATGGGAAGCTTATTGATTTCATCTTCAGAATCACATGGAGCAAGTGAGCAGATAAATTGCCCACCTACTGATGAAGATAAAAATCATCCATCATTTAAACTTTCTCAAGTAATCTATTTTTGTTTTTCCATTTTCTTATCCCAGAAATATAATACCATTTTTACTGCTATAAATGGAAGAACCTCTGCTGTTCTTACATAGATATATGCTGATGTATTTTGTAATCTTATACACTTCACATCTATATTCAGTAACTGAGATTTCAAAATGCATGCTGCTGTACGTCCTGGTGTTAAATAGGCTTGAAAATGCTTCTCAGAAAAGCTCAACATCTAATGCCAAAATAGCTGCAAACTAGGGGAGCAGAAGTGGTGTCTGACTGCTCTTTGGATTGTTCACAGATTTCTAAGCAAATCCAGCCATGAAAGGATATCTGACACCCGACTATCTCGCAGCCATGGTGAGCCTTCAACTCAGACATTTGATTGTATTGACAATTTTTTGCCTGCAATTGTTCTTCTTTTGGAACGCAGGGCAACAGTACTATATTAAGCACACACTGACAGGAGCAGTGGAATCTGTTGCTTAATGAGGACTGTAATATTGCATGCATACATAAACTGACTGCCTGTGATATGCCATTACTTAAATGAGAGATTACATAGCTGACACTGTCATTTGTAACGAGGACAAATTATAGCACAGGTACATTTTCAGCAAGATGGTGGAGCAGTTTTTCAGGTTTAATTAATACAGTACAGGATACTATCTAGCTGGAGTAAGAAAAAAGTCAAACCACCATTTTCAGAGACTTCCTTATTTACCATTGTGTGTTTTAATTCTTCGAATCGACTTGCAAGTACGTGGTCCGGTCACACATTTGGGAGGTCTACCCAGGGCTGGTGATCCTTCAGACACCTCTCAGGCAGCAGCACTCAGTTGCATCTTCCCACCACCATAAAGCAGGAGAACTTCCCACTGGTTTGAGGCGTGATACCCCGCTGTCCTCAACCTGCTGGGAACGCTTGCCAGTCGCCCACTGGCTCACGGCACTGCCTTGCCGCAGAGGAGCGGGCATTTGCCGGGTGCCTCCCAGTCCTTGGTGCGCTGCCTGTGCCGAAACAGGTTTGCTGCCCCGCGAAGTGCTCAGCTGCCCTCCCTGGGGAGACGCCAACCCCAGCAGTGATGTGGGGAGCAGGACGGCAGCTCCAGAGACGGGCAGCTGCTGCTTTTTGGGGGGGTGCCAGAAGTTTTGCATGCCTTGGTCTGTGTGACAGCCCTGTGCCACTCTCCACAGCCGCCCTCTGCTTCCCAGTGATTCGAAGCCCACTCATGAGTAGGCAAAGCAGCGCCCGAACGCTGCACATGCGATGAGCATCCTCTATTTTATGTGGTTTTTCTAGCCTAAAAATAAGGGTAGCTGTTACTCAGGAGCTGTTGGTGACTCCCTCAAGGGGAAAAAAGTGACTGCTGTAGCTGTTGGTATGTTAACTTATATTTATATTGTATTTTTGTTCAAAACCATAGGAAGTCTTGCAAGGCCTTTGCAGTCCTGAAGGCAATTTCATTACAGAGTGCTTTTCCTCTCTCTCTCCATCTGAAACAAACCCCTTTAGATGACTTGTGTCCACACTGGTGAGATAGTGTCTCATTTTCTGCCTTAATCCTCCTCTCTTTCAAAGCAGGAAAACACTGGGGCAAACTTTTCACAAACTAGAAAAACAAATCAGCTGCATACAAGTTTTTCCTCTATAATTTACCAAAGGAAAAAAACCCAACCCACCAGCAACAGTTACTCTGCATTTATCACAGTGACTAGTAGAAAGCATGTGATTCTTATGGTAAGCAGCAATTTACAGATGGCCAGGTGCAATCAACATATCTAATCTTATCATGCATTTGTTTTATTCGCAGCTGCAACAGTTGGTGTCAGTTAATAGGTTACCAACCATGAAGTATATTTATTTCCTTTTATCCCGCTTCAGGGCTACAGAAGTGATTTGTAAACTGTCCTAGCTGTTGAATTTACATTTAATTTTTGTGTGCATGGCTTTTTTTGTTACTTAGTTTGTGCCACTTAGGAAGAAAGTGAAAATCTCTTTCAGAGAATCCATTTTGATTTCATTTCATCCATTTATTTTTCTAGGGATTTAGACACTTTAAAACCACCTATTTGCTCTCTGGGTTTCTAATGTAAAGTAGAACACAAGTTATTTGTCAAGTATAAATTTTTGTGTGTTTTTTTTTTTTTAAAGAACGACCTATCATTGACGAGGGCTCAGTTTTGCCTGGTTTGTTCGGTCAAGTCATGTGGTGGATTCACTCTCAGCCCTTCCAAATAATCAAACACAATCTGTATAAGCTGAATTTTACATAGTGGTCATAAAAAAATTAGTATTAAATTCTCTTCTTAGCTTTACATCTCACACTGTGGATGCTGGGATGTGTAGATGTATATACAACAGTAAACCGACCACATAATGTTTAAAGTTCTCCATATTCTGGTACAAAATTAAAGACACTGTTCAAAATAAATGTATTTATTCCTTGCCAATGAGTATTTTCCACTTTCTGTAATGGAGCGACAGTCTCGGTTGTGTCACTTCTTTACTTTCACTTACATCAAGACCATTTTGTCTTAGATAAAGAGTGATACAGTAAGAATTCCTCTATAACTTACATGCTTATACATATTTTGCTTACATGTATCTTCAAATCTGCTTCCCAACAAAAGGAGTTTTGATAGTAAAGAGTACAGCTATTAGCACATGTCAATATGAGTCAGGTATTCTCGAAAGTAATGAAGTTGCACATGTGAGTTTAACAAAAAAGAGAAATAAAGAGAAAAGAATCTCAGATTTTGATCCTGATTATGGTTTTAAAATGCATGACCATCAGTGTCTTATCATTGGCATAGAGCAGCATATACACACAGTAATTGGCAACCATTAAACGTATGAATTTAACAGACCTGAACAAATAATTGCAGGGAATAATTTGCTTATTCAGATTAGCCCCTTTCTCTGCACACATTGTTTTGAGGCGGATTGGAATTCCCTCTGACTTTTTTTTCTGAACTGCCTTTTCACTTTTTAACACATTTTTGTTGATCTGATAGTTAATCCTAGCACTATATTTTCATTGCTGTATAAAACATTGAAAATCAGATCTTTGTTTAAAAAGCCTATTAGTAGCTCTCCATAGATTAGGAATCTAAGACGAAGGCTTTAAAACATTTTGTAATTTGATATAAAAAATAACTGAATGCATGCCAACATTTTGCACAAACTGGCCTTTTGTCTCCACTGGCCTGACTTTGAAGGCTCCAGCGTTCGTGCTCCTTCTTATTGCTCATCCTACTATTGTAGGTGGGAAGACTTCCCCAGGTAAAGCTAAAATCGCTCCAGATATATCTACATCAGTTATGCTGTCACTGGGGTTGGAGGCAGGATTGATTAATACTTTGTAAAAATGTATGAACTTACAGTTAGGCAAATAAGGCCACAATAGCAAGTTTTAAGCTTCCAGCTTAAGAAGCTTTTGTTGTTGGAAGGTAAAGCTACTGCCTTACCTGATTTACTTGCTAACTCTGAACTTAACTTTCAGAGATTGAATATTTCAATAGTTGACTGCTTATGCTTGGTTACACATGCTAATTCCAATCTAAAGCAGAAGATCCTAATGCATGTATGCACGTCTACCTGTTGCAATGTTTCATACTTCATACTGAGTGAGTTCACTCACCGTCCGCACCGCAGTGTGGGGACAGGGGTGCGTTTGGCCTCACGTCACTAGCATTGGACTTGACTCCTGGGTATCTGCCCGGGGTTCGGTGCCAGCTGCAGTGGCACTGCTCAGAAACGCTGGCGCAGCGGGACCGAGTGCCACCCCGGGACCGCTGTTGACCCCAGCCCTAGCAAGGGCGAACCTGTCCGTGAGCAGGATGATCCCCCTTCTGGTGCAGGCAGAAAAGCATTAGGCATGGCTCTTGTGGCACCTCTTTTCACAGCTTTTTCCAAGGCATTTATTCTACAGGTCCTTTCTACACAGGACCTGCAGAATAGCAGAAGCATTTGAAATAAACTTTCAATAGCAATGTGTTAGTGACAATAATGACTTTTAACAGGTCTGTTTTTTCACTGTGCATGTGTGCACTGAGGCCACAGTAACACACTGAGCCCCAGCCGACCTGTCTGGATGGTGCTGCCCTTGGGGCTCTGAACGAGGCACCCTTTGCAGCCTTTCATCCTGTTTTATTCATTAAAAAGGGGGAAAATGGGTGTAGTCCCGATGGTTTTAAAGAAAACTCTGAAAGGCTGGCGGAAAAAACCCTGAATCTTCTCATTAGCGAAGCCTGTTCTTATCAGCAGTGAGGGCTAGAACACGCTTTTCTTATCGGTTTGGTTTCAGTGTTGATACTAATAATGCTTTTACTGCTGAGCAAAGCAAAGAAGAAGGAAGCATAGAAGCAGTGTCCCATTTCGGTGCTGTGGCAGGAGGACGTTTAGGCAAATGCTGCCGTTCTCTGCCTGGGTCAGTCTGTGGAGCGGTACACCCCAGGGAGAAGCTCAGGGTACCAGAGGTTTCCATCAGCCACGTACCGAAGGGAAACCAACTGCAAGAGCACAGGAGTGCTACAACTCCCAGCCAGGCTGTTCCCCACTGGAGATCCAGCTCTTCTCTGGGGGCCGGGGCGAGATGTTGGAGTCTCCCAGTTCTCGCGACATCTGCTTGCTGCCTGAGGCACACAGCTCAGCATCTTTAACACTTGGCTCATGTTTTCACTTTTTTTTCTTTTTCTCCCAAAGCAAAGAGAGCAAGAACCTTGTGGCTGTCAGCAGAGTGAATGCTGAGCTTTAGCTGCCATCACAGGTCTCTGGGAACTGGGATTCTATGCGCTTGCTTGTTATATTACTATTTTTGACCTCAGTGGTCCGAAGACTTAGTAAAAAGTAATCTATTGAAGGAAGATTTAGTCTTAGGAAGTGCAGAGTTCATACAATTTTCTTTAGAAACATAGGTGAGTGTACAGCTGAAATGGATGCAACATTGGAGAGAAGTGCTGCTCTCTCACTCCCCATGTCAGTTCTGAGTGCAGAACAAACCACCAGCTACTAACGTGCTTATCATTCCCTTCATGTCTATCAATTCTTTTACTACTTGAATGCGGGCAGCTTTCTAATGTGAGACAATACTTCACAAGACTGCCTAGTCTGATGTATTATCCGGGGAGTGTTTTATTTTCTTTTGTCTTTTGTAGTGCAGAGCATGGTCTGACTCCCAATATCACATAGTCAATCCTCAAAGCCCATACTCCATTGTAACAGTAGCAGTGACATTGAACTCACCTGGCTTTCCTGTGCCATGAGACTTCTGGCTTTTGCCCTTTTACTGTAGATACATAGGGGTGTTTTGGCCCAGGGAGTTCGTCAGTTCAGAACTTCTATTACTTATATTTTGCAATCTTCTCAAGTCAATCTGTGGGCTTTCTGCAAATTCGCCAGTTTAGAACTTGAAATGGAATCGGATTAGTTTTGCTTTTTAATGACTAAGCACACTATTACTGTAATAATGACAGTTCAGGGACCCAAGTAGTAATTATTCCTGACAGTCTACAGGTGAGCATATCTCGCTCAGAATACATTACTAAACACGTCTTGGCAGGCTTTGGAGCAAGCAAACACAACTGACTTTTTTTTACCCTCACAGAATATTATTTTTTATTAAGGACCACTTTGTTGAAGTACAGCATTTAAATTTGAGAGATAATTTTCTGTCTCTTGGCTTGGTGGGGAGGTTTACGAGGAGGGGTAAGAAAAGATCTTTCCTTCCTTAACCTGTTAAGAGACACCTAGATTTCAAGCCCTAAAAAGGCTGTTACCAGTCTCAGATGCTGCCTCTGACGCAAATGGGCATGAACTTAAGCATTATCCTCAGCCGAGAGAAGTGAGTGCTGTCATTTGAAGGACGCAGGAACTTCACTTTCCATTCACAGCAAACCTGTTCAAGAGAGACCGTTCCTCCTGGACTTGGCACCATTTGTTGCCCAAGGTAGTGTGCAAGAGAAAATGTGGCTCTCACTGGTCTATAAAACATAACAAATCCCACAGGTATCCTACAGCAAGGACTCTTCTGTTTGTGCTCCAGATATTTCAGACTTCATATTGTCAGCAAAAGCCCCCTGCTGGAAGTAGGCTCAGGCAGGGAAAGACAAGATGAGCCACTGGAGCCAGGAAACGACCTCCAGTTTTGGCACTTACAGGTCTAAACCTGTGACACACTGAAGGGGTAGATGATACCATTGATACCTTTGGTACTATTAATAATACCAGAGTTTTCCAAACAAAATTAGTTCAGAGTGGTAAAAAGAAATGTCTTTGATCCTTATTAGTTCAGGCAGTCTAACGCACAGATGGAAGTAAATGGCAGATGGAAAAAATACACTCTTAGCTTTACAAAAGGTGTATTGTGGCTGAGTAGCTCAAAAGCTGCATTAGATAAGATAAAAAACTCTCTAGAAAAACAAAAGAAGTATTTAGAGGTCAGTTAAGTATTTGATATAGTGCCGCATAGGAAATTATTAATTAAACTGGAATAAATGAGAAACTTTACAGTGTTTGTGAGGTTAGTGAGGCACAGGGTCAGGGAGGTCAGCTCTGGAGGCTGCTGAAAAGGGAAGGTTTGGGCTGGAGGGAAGCTCATAGTGAAGTCACACAAGGATTGGTCTTGGCATTGTTTTCATTGATGATTTGGAAGCACATTCAGGAAAACTACTCATAACACAAAGAGGCACTGCTAATAGACAGGAGGTTTGGGATAACATACAAGGAGAACTGGATTACTGTATGAATGGGGCAGGAGAAACGGGATAAGGAAGTACAAAGTGCAAGTCCAAGCTGGTACGGATTACCAGTAACCATTGTTACTGTGGGATAAGCGTGCAATAGTTACAAACAACAAAGGCAGATGGAGCAGTTTGGATACACGAGTCTGTCACAGCAAGATTATCATCTATCAAGGTGCTGCAGCCACAGGAAGCCATAAGTTTAATATTTCATAAATCATAATAATTCTAAGATCAGGTTAGGGTTTTTTCAAGAGAAATTGTGGAAACCATTAATACTGTTTATACAAGGCATTGGCAAGACACTAGTGAAAAACCTGGGATACTAGTAATCCATTTTCTGGAAAGATGAATTCAGACTAGTATAGGTTTAGAGAATAGTTACCCTCCAAGGGAGTGGAGAAATCTGATATACGTATGGAGGCTGAAAAAGATTGGCTTCTTTATTTTGGCAGACTAGAGGTGGAGAGGGGATTGGACTTCTGCCTAATAAAAATAAACAGCAAATAGGGAAAACAGCTCTAAAACAGCTAAGTTAAGAATGGAGTTATCAAAAGATTAAATGGCTATAAAACAGCTATGAGCAAATTGAGAAGTAATTATTAAATCCAGAGTCCAGAGTTCCATATGATGAAGTTATGTGGAGAGAGCAGGACTATTTAAAACACAATTTAAAATGCTGACCCAGCAGTCTTTAGACTATATTAGTAAAAAATTTCTTTTATTTTAACCTTAAGCTTGGCATTCTGTAAAAACACTTTTTGCACATATTTACCTAAAATATGCATTTTTAATACATAAGAAAAAAGATTTTCTCTTGCCAGACAGTATGACACTGTTCTTGGTATTGCAGCAGCCTTCAATGGTCAAGAAGTGCAAGTACGGGGAAACGCTGTAGCCCCAGGCTGGACCGTGCTTCCTCAGCATGTTGTGTGCATCGGCCAGCCAATAACCCAAAGCTGCAAGAGGATGAAACAGCATCAGCCACTCTGGAGGTGGAACAAGCAGAGCCTGGTGGGCAGCTCCTAATTTTCCAAAACATTGAATGCCAGATCTTAAACCCCAAACACATGTGAAAATCAATATTTCAGAAATTCATAACTTGGTCACATTATGGCAAATTTTCACAGCGATGCACTTGTTTGGGCTATCAGATTTCCAGTCCGTGCTTCAACAAAGCAGCTTCCCAACACAGCTGCTTGTAAAACATGGTGGTGCTGCTTATGTGGACAAGGCAAGTTCTTCCTTGGTCACAATATCAAAATGGACTTAACCAAAACTTTTCAATAAAATGCCAGCCTTAGCTAGATGTGTGCCATGAAACATTTCAGCCTAAGTAGTTTTAAGTTTTGCCACAATAAAATTAAGAAAAACAGTATCTCACAGTAGGAAAAGAGTTGTTCATTCATAAGTATTGGAATCACTTATTTTTACACAGATTAAGATTCATTTCATAATATCATTCAGAAGCATTGGTACCACATTTTTATATGGATTATGATTAATTTCATAATATGGTAAATATACACAATTTCATTTATACTTTCATAGATGCACATTATATTTCAAACCTTGTCTCTGATTTGACGCGTTCAATTGCTTAAACTTATTACCAAATAAATAATAACCATGCAGCAAACTCACCGACTAAAAACTTGCTCGAGGTCCATGGAGCTAAGAAGATCAAACTAGAAAGCAAAAAACCCATTCCATTTTCAAATGTTCAAAGTCTTGCATCAGCAACCCCCGCCTCTCCGGGACCCCCAGCCTATGCAGATGTGCCAGCCCACACGGGACTGCTGCCACAGTTGTAGCTGTCATGTTTCAGCCATTGGGGAATTAGTCCATTGATAGCGGAAACAGGATCATGTGGTTTATGAATAATAAGATGGAGAAATGTGACTGGACTTTCAGGAAAACAGTTAACAGAGATCAGAGAAACCTCTTTCCAGAAAAGTGTTTTAAGACACATTTTAAGCATATGTTTAAACATGTTAAAAGGATTTTTTAAAAAAAATTGTGAATTGAAGGTTCTGTTACTTTTGAAGCCATTTAGTTCAGTTTTTAAAGTATTCCAGAAAAAAAAGGGGATAAATTCAAGATGAATGTTAATTGCATCTAATAGCTCAACTAGAAGAGCTGGTTGAGCTTCATTTGCTGATTTTTTTAAAAATCATTCATTATATTGTTGTTTAGCATAACAGCACTTTATAGTTTCAGATAAGATCAGGGATACACCGCATTTTGCGTTGGGTCAAAGACACACCGAAACACAATTCCCATCCTCAGACTGCCCATAAAATCCTTGCCTTGTTAAGTCAATGGGAAAAGATATCATTCTTTTTAAGTTTCAAAACAGAAGAGCACATTTTTATTTCCCTCAGAAAGAGTTTTATTTTTGATTGAACTGTATTTGATTTATAGATAAAAGGAGAAACAAGTAATTTTCAAGGCCCATATAAAACTACAGAAATCATTAACTAGAATGATATTGAAAATTTAAAGCAAAGAAGTCTGTAAGCTGTGTGTCACTGTGAAGCACTTTCACATGGCTCATGAAAGAGCTATGGATTTAAATGCACATCTGCTAAGTGATGTCTGCTTGCTATGTACTTAATATAATTGCGTTAGAGTTCCTCTGAGTGGGTGAGAATCCATCAGGCACGGTTTCCTGTTTCCCAACAGCAGATGCCAATGAAAAACAAAGCACAAGAAACTGGGTAAGTCTAGGGTGGTATTTCCACAGATACATCCCCCTAGACCTAGCAGTTGTCAGTTTGCTTGTCCGACATAGAGAGCGGTGAGTTTGCCTGCTTGCGTTTGTGTCTTAGTATGAAATGTCAATGTGGTTTAGCCCCACCAAAAAAGGTGGAAGGTTCCTGGGTGAAGGATGAAAAAGAGAGTGAAGGTCATCGGGTGTGTGGTCCTTATCGGCACAGCAGCCTCAAGCCTGAACTTGTTTGCATGTGTGCAGTTACCCATGAACCATGCGTGGAATGGGCCTATCAAAAATCCACACAGACCTATGGAAGACGGTCCTCCAGACATTACCTTCTGGTGCACTTGCACAAAAGACCTTTAAGGATTATAACAGTTTGGTTGTGCTCTTCTTCTAAGCTACTGTATCAACAGATAAAACCATTACACAAAAGGTGACAGTTAAAGTGGCACTACACAGCACTAAACATTTATATCAGTAATTGATTGACCTGTGATCAAAGCGGGTTTGCTTGAGTGTTGGGAAAATGTTTATTCCTTTATAGAGGAGCTTATGCATACCACCTTCTCTTAAGCATATGCAATTTAAAAACTAAATCATAATGGTTGCCTTCAGCAGCTATATTGAAACCAGTTTTAATCATCTTACTAATTCTGAGTAATAATAGTTTATTCTACAAGTAACTTCACAGCTTCAGAAAAGTGAACTACGCTGTATGTAGTATAAAAGTGGTATACAAGTCCAAGTACTCTTACAGTTCAACAGTAAAACAAGTTACAAATCTGTATGTAAAACAGTTTCATTAAGCTAGTGAAGGAACTGATGATTTGGTTAATTCTAACTAAGTGACTGCATTGCCACAGCTTCACAGAACCCAGCAAACTAAACATGAAACCTGCATTACATTGTGATTTATTGCCCTACTTATTCTAAAATGTCAGAAAGATTATTTGCAGAGAAAGCTTGCTAAAGTTCATTAAAAATACGTATTTTGGTGTTAGGAAAGCTAACCTGACATCCAGGGTATGGGAAACTGTGTGTCCAGAGTGGAGGGTTGTGCGGGAGGCTCTAACAGGTTTGCCTGCAGCCAAGCCAGGCTCTCAGGACATTTTCTTTTGACCCTTTGGTCTTTTCCTCGGAGGAGATGTGGATTAGCTCCTCACTGCCTCGCAGCTAGGGGCTTCTTTTGATGCTCTGCAAGACAGGGTATTTCGACCTTGCACTGCATACATGTAGCAGAACTTCAAGCTGGGACTTGCCAGATCAACGCACCTGGATGTGTGGGACACAAAGCTGAGCTCTTGCCCCTCTAGGTAGGCCAGGTCAGACCAAGGCGCAGTTGTGCCTGAGAACGGGAAAGTGGAACAGGCCAAGCGACCGCCAGAGTTGCAGCACAAGGAAGGGAAAGGTAAGAAATATGCAAGTTGAAAAGAAATACAACAGCTTTCTAAGTGCTTATTTAATAACTAAATGGGAACAGAAAATAATTAACTGTGTTAATTGATTATTTAGCTATGTTACATCAGTCCATGTAATATTATCCAAATATTGCTACGCAGATTTTTTTTTTTTTTTAATTTTACACAATACCCCAGATGCTGATATTCTTTTGGGTATTGGATACAATATTAAGCAGTTTTGTATCACACAGGGCCTGATTGTGGACACACTGCGGATGAGGGCTGGCATGGGAGTAGAGGTCAAAATGGCAGATCCCCAGCGGCTGTTTCATTGAAATAGTTCAGTTTTACTACTGACTGTAAGATGGGAGGAGAGTCTTTGTTTGTGGCTCTACTATCACTTCAGCTTGGATCAAGAGGGTACTTTTGAAGCACATCTTTCAGTTGCCTCCATTTACACTGCTGATGTTCACATCGCAGAGCCTCTTGGCAGCACGCACATTGGCTTCCTTTTGGATTGCCCTGACCTGGAAGGTGTGCTCCAAAAGCACGCCTAACATCCACCTGCTCCCGTGGGGCCAGACTAGTGCTAGCACCAAGTAAAGCCCCTGAAATTTATACAGGGCTAATACTGGGTGTTTGGTGTCAAATGTTTGGCTCCATCACTCAGCTGCTAGGAGGCTTCATCGCTCGCTAATGCCCGGGAGCCCAGCCTTCGCCCCTCACAGCCTGTGTGTCATATACTGCCCTCTATAGCACATTCCATCCTCAGGGCTAATAGGGGTTTTTTAGCCCAAGTTCTCCTGACTGCAAGCCTCTTCCAGACTCCTACTGCTCCACTGATTAGGAACACTCCACCACCATTTCAGGAGCCTGCTTCCTTAGGGATAGGTTTTGAAACTTAGTGCAGAGCGTGTAGAAAATTAAGCCAATACCTCTGTTTCTTCCCATTTTTAAGTGAGTGAAAATAGAAGTCTGGAATGACTCTAAAGAAAACCGCTAGTAACAGCCATAAGTCTGTGACCACCCAGTAGTGGAAAGGAGGGGGGTGTGTGTGTGGGGAAGCTGTTTTAAATCTGGAACTGATTGCATTCACTTTAGCACTTTGCTGCCTGTTTGTTTCCATTTGCAATGTTTAATTCCAATTTTTATTTTTAGCCGGGTGTATTTTAATGGTTTAAATGAACAAATTGATTTATTTTCTAATTGCAAGCAATAGTGATTGTTAAAACTGCATCTATTAGGAGCATGGCAATTTTAAATAAATTCATTACATACAAAACTCACAAAAATACACAACCATGTGAACACTGATGAGAGCTTGGGGTTCTGGATAAAGGTGTGAATTGTTTTTATTAGAAGATTAGGGTCCTGAAAGTTTGGGGAGAATTTCAGGTTTCTGGGTGGGCTGTAGCAGATTGATGGCTTTTTATCTGCAGACTGCTGCATTTGGCCAATATGTTCAGTGCACTCACTCAGTTTTGTCCTTTTATAGAGGTTCCCCTACTTTATGCCATATTTTTCACTTTTTATTTCTCTCCAGGATTGTTTCCTCATTCATCCCTGGCACTACTGCAGCCTTTCTCAGCAAACAGAAATACCAACTGAAACAGAAACAAAAGCTGAAAAAACAGAGGCCCCAAATGGATAATCCCATAGATTATTCCATGATTAATTATCCCAGATTTATCAAATGCCACATCCAAATAAGGTCAAACATGTAATCGTAATCTTCCTCAAGACACGCAACCACCCCTTTGCACAAGCCTTGGTTACCATCACAGAAAGTTTAAACTGACTTCCATTAATAACGATAGAAAAAAGAAGTAATGTTGATACATTCTGAGCTATGTACTCAACATGTCAAGGAGATCATTAGTGACTGACACCAATGATGTGCCACAGACAACAAGATGTCTCTTTTGTGCCTGTCCTTTCCTGACATTCCTGTCGCATCCTATTCACCAACCTCGTGCAATGATCCCCTCGTGCTTTGGATCAAGAAATTTCCATGCTATTGTTAGTGGTTTATGCATATCGCCATTTTGTTCTGTTTTTCACAGTTAGTTTTGTTTATATTTTAATCACTTGAATGAAAAAGGTTATTGATAGCAGAACAATCTGCATTGAGATATATATGTACATATTTATCTGTACCTGGTTGAATATAATCTTTTTAATATGTTATAAGCCCTAAGTCCCAGAGGGAGACTCACAAATTCATTTCATTTCCCTGATTTCACATTTAGGTCTCCACATTAGCTATAAATGTGTAAAACCACATGGAGGTAGTTCCTATTTACTACATAGCTGAGGAGGCACACGGCTCTTTTTTCTTTCACCATATGGCTGAAGTAAGTCACACACAAGCAATTTGTTCTGATTCAGCTGTTTCAGCAGGAAGGATTTGCAGAAGCAGGATTGGGAAATACACAGGATTCTCTTTCACTTCTGTGACAAGAGTTATATTTTTAATTAGCCCCTGTTAGTCTTCCGAGGGCAGCTTGTAAAAGTTTAATTCTCCATCTCAAGTTTGAGTCCCACTTGATAAGGCCATTTTTTATGCGTATTTAGGGACCAGTTCTGAAAGCATTTTCAGGTTTTTAGAAAAGTCAGTTCCTTGGCAAATTTTGTTGAAGAAAAGTAAGATTTTCTTTTCTCCCGGTATACTTGACTTACATGAAGCTTATTGAAGATACAAGGAGCGGGGGGGGTGGTCAATATGTTTCTTCACCGAAATCTTAAGAGAATGAGCTGTTGGGAAGATCTTATACAATATGAATATATTATTTTAAATACCTGAAGGCCCAAGCTTTGTACATTGGGAAGGAATTAAAAACTAGGTCAACTAATAAGAGACAGGAAAAACCTGTAGATTAATGTATTCCCTGTTACTTGGTTACACAATAGTATCATTAAAATCAGAGCAATTGGATTCACTAAAATCTGACAAGTAGAAAGAAAAAAACTGAAAAGGTCCATTTGAAATAAATATTAATTGATTTAAAAAAATCACTTAAGTATATGCATTGTCTAAAAACTATAACCAACATAAGAAACAAAGAAAAAGCATAGAACATAGAATAGCCTTATTAATTTGCAGTGATGCTCTGAGATTTTAAAACAACATCAGCTGAATGAACATGATGTGGCACATGTGTAGAAGTGGGAACACAACATCCAAAGGACTTGTAAAACATTTTGAGTTTGTAACTTAACGTAATATGTGGGCTATAATCGATGATGCCTTAAAAATTCAGCTCTAATACAGCATCCTGTCAGCAGTGCTACCGTTAAAAGCCTGTGAGAGAACTTTAATGCCATTGGCCCTTCAGCTTTCAGTTTAATATTTAAGCTGTTTCTAATTGTGTTCAGCTAAAACTTGGCATACAGTTTATGGGCTTGGATACAGTTTTCATTTCAGTTAAAAAGAAAAGGGGACAAAAGAGGAAAAAATTTAATCTGTTCTGTTCCCAGTGTTATTAAGTGGTAAACGAGGTAAAAGTTTTCAATATTTCACTTTTCCCAAATTTGTCCACGTGTTGATTTCTTACCCTAAACGTAATTTTAATGCAGTGTAATAGAATAAATACACATACATACACAGCCAAGGACTAATCAAACCACTCGACTTTGAACCTTCTGCGACAGACTTTAAGAAAACCAAATTAGGATCTTGTTCATGGGGGGAGGTGTGTGTGTTAATGACCAGAAAAGGAAATTGCATTAGCCTCCATCAACACCAGAAAAGTAAAGTGCAAAGTCGATCTTGAAACCAAACCCTAACGTGGCTTTTAGGAAAGCTCCTGTACTGTTGCTGTCAGTGGCTATGCCCGGTCCTGTGTTTCACACATCACTGACCCCCCAGGACACCTCCGCCAGAGCCAGCCTGGCCTCCCTCACCCTTTCCTCAACAAAGGTTGCAAGATGTACACTCCAGCCTTGCAGGGCTTTGGGGGAATAAAATAACTCTGCCTATCCCCAAAGAGACAACGGTATTACAGGGCAAAAACTTGGGAGAAACTTTCGGTTTGTGATTGTTATAACTGTAGCTGGCCCCACCAGATTGGTGGCTGGGGAAGAGGAGAGAAATGCTCCTTCCTGCCCCCTCCCCTCCCACGGCTGAAATGGTTGGCAGAAACACATCTTCTGCCATCTACAGACCATCTTTCACTTAGGAAGAGCTGCTGCTTGAAAGATCCCTGTTGGAGGAACAGCCATCCAGCTTATATTGAGGCCAGAAAGTGAGGCCGTGGAGAGGAGCTCACCAGAAAAGGGGACTTCATTAGCACAGTCAAGACACCCGTAGTCATCCAGTAAATCCTTTAAGGCGGGAAAACTGGCATCCTTGGCTTCCTGGAGTTTGCCTAGACTTCATGCTTCTGCCTAGCTTCTATCAGAGGTCCCAGAACAGCAAATGAAAAGGTATTCTTGAATATCAATTGTATGAGGCTGCGGAGGCACAGCCTGTAATCAAGGAGTGTGGTCGGTTGGTTGTATGGGGGGGAGGAGGCATCTCCCCGCTAGCTGTCTGCACTGATTTTGCTGATTGCAGGAACAGTGGCCTTTGGGGCGTTTAATAAAAAATGATTAAGGAAGAGACAGGACTGGGGCTATATTACTCGTCCATTAACCGGCTACGCATGAGAACAGACATTTCTCCCCCTGAAGCAATATAGCAATGGACATACAGTCTTTGCATGGGTGCTCTGCTCTTTGTGTTGTCTAAGAGAATTGCACCTTAAAGATACAGCACAGCTTTTACCATTTTTATGGCTTTACTACATTGTTCGGGTTTTGGTGCAAATTGCGGTGTTATAACAGGATTCCGTACTATGTCCACTTTGAGGCTAATGTAATCTAGCAATACCAACTTGGTGTACAATGCTTGCTTCCTTGCTTGACTGTTGCTAAGACTTTTTGAATACTTTGCAACGAACTTATAATGTGTTTTACTGGAATGCACAGTCTACAGTACTAGCTGTGAGGGCCAGTTTAGTTCTGGCCTGAGCAAGTACTGCACGTCCACTGAAGTCAGCGGATGCTGATCTGTCCTAGGCCAAGGGTAACACAATATAATATAAATCCTTTCAGTAAGTGACTGATAAGTTGATTTACGGCAATTTCTGCCAGAGCTGCTCTAGCTTTAGGTATAATTTAAGTAGATAGACACACGGTGAAGTTTTTCAAGAGCGTGCCTGATGTTCCCCAAAGGAACTTCCGAAGTCCCAGGTGGTGCTGGGGCACTTAACTCCTGTTCCCATATTTGCCAGCTGTAACTTTAAAGTTCTCCCCTCTGATTTCCCAGAGGCACGAGCAACCAAATGTTCCCAGTGAATTTAGCTGGGAGCTACAGAGAGCCTTGAAAATCAGTCTAGGTAGTTAGACGCCTCAATGAGAGCTCAGAAACATGCCCTCACCAATTGGGACTTGCCTTTCAGGGGTGTTCACCCGATTACTTTCTCTATCCTGGAGCACATCCATAGTCACGGGGAGGGGGTTTTCTTGTGGAAATGTGGTTTACAAGCAATACTTTTAACATAGTTTACCTAACCATTGTTATTAATGGTAACTGTCATCATCAGCTATACGCGACCATATTGACTATTTCATGACAGAAGGAAAACTGCTCAATAAATGACAAGGTCTGTTTTGTAAAGAAGAAGGAAAGGAGGAAGGGAAAAGAGACTGCTAAAGACCTGCACGCTCCTGATGATAACGCTATACTTCACCCCAAAATCACTTGCAGGTGTACGTGAGTCTCGCCGCTCTTTCTGGTCCAATTTTTGTATGCAAGGTCATCCTCCTGGTGCTACCTTAGAAACTGGCCTTATTCTATAGAGGACATTGAATGATAACACTGCGAGTCAGCTGACTGCTGTGTCACAGAGCTGCTGCTTTCTACATTATCGCAACTGCCAGAGCTCTTACTGCTGCAGTTTTCTAGTCGCAGTGCGGCAAAGCAGACGCATAGAACCAGGCACAAAGCAGCCTAGATTTTTTTTATTCTTGTCTTTTTCATACGAGGGAAATTTTCCTGGTGTTAGCGTAGGAACAGACACACAGCCTGGATGTGTTGGCTTCAGCCTGGCAGCATTTTCAGCTGAGCAGGGACTGCTCGGAGCTCTGTACCCAAATTGCCTCTGCGGAAGAACGCCTGGTTTCCCACTTTGTGTACTAAGAGGGTTTTTTTTATGCCACGATGATATACCTGCAGCAATAGGACAAAGGAGATGGTACTTGTCACTGTTTGTCCGACTGGGGCCTTTGCAGGCACTCCATTGCCGAAGCTGTGCCAGCATCCCAGGGTCATATAGATTGGTAATGCAGATTGCCGCAATTTCTTACATCAGTTAGAGCAAAGCTCAAACAAGAAACCAGACTCTCTGACCTAAATCAATCCCAGTCCTTCTGGATACAGGGCAGCAGTCGACTAGCAATGACACAACCAGCCATCAAGTGGAGAGTCTCTGGGATTGCAATCTGTATCAGTTGGAGTCTGAGAGAAGGAAACCCTTTCGGTTATCCAGTCGCTTCTCCTTCTGCTAATACTGCAATTACTACAACTACTACTACTACTTCTGGTTTTCTTGCCTGTAAGAAGCTATTAATTGTGCTTGGTCTCTGAGTGTTTATTTGCGTGGATTAGTCTGTCTATAATGCAGCCCTTATCTGCTCCTGCTGGAAATCAGGGCACGAAGTCAGCCTGCTTTAACAGTTGTTTCTTTCTGCGTGATGCTATGCAACTAGAATGGGTTACACTGACAACAAAGGAACAAGCACAAAGCACCACTTTCTTTGCTGGACTGTTACAGGAACATAACTCTTCTTCGATATGACGCTCTGGTCTCTTTGCTGGTTTTTTGTTTTGTTTTTTTTCTTTAATTCATCTAATCGAAGAGCCTAACAGACACCATCGTGGATGTGGTTTTTAATGATTTGGAAAAGACAGCCTGTGGAGACTGCGATTTGAGACAGCAACACATTTAGGTTATTGCCAATTTGAAATACTTGGTTTGTGAAGCACAGCCCTAAGGGACGAGCTCAGTAACTGAGAAAGAGATTGTAGATAAAGAAATAAAAATGACAAGCGTAATGGAGGCTCTGCAAAAGAGACTGTCAGAGAATCAGTTCATGGATGGCAATTTCACCAGTCTGAATCTGAATAATTCATAGATTGAAATTACCCTGCTTTCACCTTTCCATTTAAACCGGCATGATCTGAATCTCTAATAAATTTTCAAGATAAAGTAAAATGCCAATTTGAATCTGAAGAGCTTTTAAAACCAGATGCTACACCCTGAATCTTTCGATACCTTTCACAATTATCCTGTGAGAACCGCACTTCATCACGAAGCACCATTACCAGTGAAAATTACTGTGATTACAATAGCAACAATAGAATACCATCAAATGATCTCTAATTTACCTAATTTACCAAGGCTGACTGTGTGCCCATTGTGTTTCACTACGTCTGGCATTGGATCAATATCACAGTGGAACAAAAATGCCTTAGTGTGTGCTTCCTTTTGGTACCTTTAACTTTGACAGCACAGGAAAAATCTATCTACTGTTAAATGTTTTTACAGCCAATCTACATGTCTGCTGTAGGATCTGATTGATTCTCCATGATTTTCTTTAGTTCCTGGGTATTGGATGTCATTGTGTTACTAATTTGTTTATAACGTATACTCATGCACAAAGACTGCAGCAAACGAGCGCCAGCAGAGAGACCCTGCACTGCTGCTGCAGTAGCAGCGCTCTCGCAGGGGAAGCCAAAACGAGTTCAGTGCCTTATGTGAATAATTACTCGTGTCTGAGTTATAAATGCTTTCTAGCACCACCGGTCTGGGTTGTACTACGTGAAAAATGTATGCAAAAGCCATGGTCAAGAAAAACAATCGTGTGTAATACTAACAAGATTTCCCCCCTGTTCAGCAATTAGCATGTGGTTGTGAGAGATGCAGTCTGCGACTCTTTCTGTAGATGTGTGTATGTAGGTACGCACGCACATACATAAACGTAAAGACACTGTGCTTTGTGAATATGTGCCGATCACTGAAAGTAACAACTTTTTCTGACAAGCCAGGCGCAGTGTTTTGCCACAATCTGCTCAGCTGTAACAAATCCCTGTTTTGGAGGTGTAAATTTCCTATAGGATGATGCATGACTTCTGGAACAGTAAGTACCATTTAAGCAGTGTGTTGGTGCCTATAGCTATGATACAGGATACTATTTTAAGCATAGTTTGAGTCCTTGTAGCATAACTACAACGTGGAGAAGTAAGAAACATATACAGAAGGCTAGAAACAGGCATTCTTCATGGAGACGACTGTATCTGCTATCTGTATACGGGTTGTACACTTCAGGTTTGTTTTTCATTTTATAACCAGATTTACTCTGCCTTCAGGGAATATTTTCTAAGGAAGGAAGGAAGGTAAGCAGTATTTCTTCTTCCTTATATGAGTGTGTTGTATTTCTTTTGGGAAAAATGCATGTTTACAGCACATACTTATCTAATATAGCATGATCTCATGACATCTATTTAAGTGTTTCAGTATTTGTTCATGTCAAAACTGGACAAGAAAGCATATTTAAAATATGGCTTTTCTTCCAAATACACTTGTAGAAATGCTACACAAAAACGAATTTAAAGATTGGGTTTGCATTCAGCTTTGACTCTTTAATGTTATTAAATAAGAGTCTGTTCTACCTAAATAATAACCTTTGGATTTTAGATATTTTGTCTTCTTAAAACACAATTTACTGTACTTCTAAATTTCCTGTATATGAGTGCAGACTGTTGTCTAGAGGTAGAAGAGGCAGAAGATTTTACAGCTTGAGCTGTGATAACAAAGGAATTTGAAAGGGTACAAAATATGTTTATATAAAAATCTTGAATTTTAAATTACTTAGTAACATGATTTAGCAAACTGGTTTTTTTAGACAACATGCTCTCAAGTTACTACACTATCTGGAATTAATTAGTCCATTCAGTGCTATATTTATATTCTTCATTTTCACATCATATTCAAAACTTAACAAAGAAAAATCCTTGTACAGAGCAGAGACTGAAACTCTGGTGAAAGTGTTAAACCTACATTCTCTTATTGTGGTAATAACATCAAGAGATTCAGATCAAACTTTTCTGGCTTAACTGTTTTATGATGAACATTTTATGGTTTTGTGTACACAAATATAACATATACCGGTATAACTACTATACTGCAAGGATCATGCGAACAGGAATATGAATGTTTTGCAAAATACCATACAAATGCCTGCTAGCATCTTCTAGTATCATATACTGTTTTGAAATCGTGGTCTGTTAACCAGTTTGATTCTAGAGAGTATTTGCAGTCAGCTTTTTTTATACCAGTGTTATCTGCCGCAACAGTCTGTAGAGAGTGGCTGGTCACGGGGTGCTAGGTGTCCTCATTAACAACTGCAGAGCAGATCTAATATGGAGTTTAAATGCTCTTGGTGGTTTCATTTAAGGGCCTGATCCAAATCATAATACGGATCCACTCTGGAGTCCTCTAACTTACTTTGTGTTTGTATTATTGAATTTTTAATGTCCCATTGCTCCATACTGGCCTCACATTTCAAAACATGCAATGCTGGTCAGGCCTAATACTGTTTCTCCTTGTAAATCACTGCAGTAGTTGCTACAGGATGTTATGACAGTGCCCTCAGGAGGTGAGGTTATCTGTAAGACTGTTATAAAGTACTCTGAAAAAGTTTGAAAACCTCAGGAAGTAAACTCTGCCTTTTGGCTGATGTGTGTTTCAAACAAGGCAGGATTGCAGTCTGCCAGCAGGATAGATTGCATGTGCAAATGGGGGAAAAAGCACTAAAACCTTTCCAGCCACAGGATCATGAAGTGAATATTAACAACATTATTTCATAAAAAGCACTAAAATATAATCAACTGCATGAATGTATTTTCTGATATGGCTCTAGCTAATCAGGTGCAGCTACAGCTGAACTGTTTAAGTTGTATAATTTTATGTGCCCAAAAAAATGGCAGACTGTGCTATATTAAATTTCTAACATAAAGCCACTAATTTTAGCAATTGTGATTCAACAGTTAATCTACATTATATTACAAGATGTATTAGTCTGTTTTGTGCTTATGTTTTCACTATGTTACACCTGTCTATAAATGAATCCGCAATGGCAAAATAAGGGCCAAACAACTCCTTTACATGAGTTCCCAATTAAATGGAATTATTCTCTTGACTAAAATTCCCTCCATGCATTTGATGGACCCATGCCCTCACCTGCAGCTAGACAGTGATTGTGATGCAGTTGCACATGTGAAAAACATACTCAAGTCCGTTCTATTACCACTGAAGTTAATGGCAAGACTCCCCATGCCACCAACATAGAAGATGGATTATTTCATTTCCTTCCATTACAGCCCTCCTGTGAAAGTTGTTCACTGGGGGTTTTTTTGTTTGTTTGTTTGTTTTTGTTGTTGTTGTTTGGGGTTTTTTTTCCTTCTTGATTGTAAGAGTCCAGTACAGTTCACATAACATTGGACAGAAGATGCTTTCTGTTCACCAGGACACATGACCTGAGCTAAACATACATTGAAACGAGCAACTCAGGATAGGTTTATTTGCAAATTGAAGGGACCTTCTTGACTGCAGTTTTGTTGATAGTATTTGTGCTCACTAGCTTGATAATTCTGCATTTTTATCAGCTGCTATAAAACACACAAGTTCTGATCTGTAATGGTTGCATCTATTTGGACAAGAGCCCTGAGGATAGGGGGGTTTGTTGTGGGTTTCGGGTTGTTTTTCACCTTACGGTTGCTTTGAATTAATTGTAACTGCCTATGGAAATATGAACCCCTAAGAATGTAAAGAAATGCATTATTGATAAGTATGTATAAAGTATCTCTGGATTCCTCTGCACTCTGGTTGCTATGAATTTCACACCATTATTCCCAGACAAAAATGTTAGGAGGAAAGTAGGGCTGAGGTAGCTTGAAAGGATAACAGCAGCATTTCCAAATCAACCCTTTCAATGCAGGAAATTCAGAGTTAAACAGAAGAAAACCCAAATGCGTTCATAGACACAATTAAAATACCTAAGCAGCTTACTCCCTTTTTGATGCCTTGTGATAACTGCAGGATGTGATAGAGGTAAACAATTTTGCCATTTCTGTTTATGTTATCTAGATAAGATCAAGAAACACCTCTGGCTTTAGAAGTATTTGCATTGCATTTCACAGTATCAGTTCAATTTCTTTATGGACTATAAATGTACACCTGCTCTGTGCTAAAAAGCTGCACAACTGTAACTTGACCAACAGTTCTGAAAATTGAATGATTTCTGACTGACCGAAAGGGGGAAATGGATTCCGAAATGGGAATTGCAGTGGAGGCAATGGATTTCCCAGGTCTCATGCCAACAGAGCTTCTTGTTGTGGGTTTTCTGGATCAGGTTGAACTCCTCATTGTGTTAGAACTTGTCTTAACAGACACAAAGTTAAAAATGAGTGGGAATTCAAAATATGACACCATTTGTGTCTGAAAACTTGTCCTTTTTTTTAAACTACATTTGAAACTTATTTCTGCCACAGCTCTTGTCTCAAAGTTTACCAGGGAATTGTATCCAAAAGCATACTTGCAACAATATAGCTCATCCATAGCTAGCCATGCAAAGCCTAGCACACACAATGAATTAACACCTGTGGGAAATGCTAAATTGGGAAATGCTGTTCAAATGGAAAAAAAAAAAAAAAAGATAGACTGTAGGTTTGCCATTGAACTGCTCACTTATAGCCAGCATTTCACAGAGATTGTGCGGAAGTGAATGTACAGTTAAATTATACTCGGTTATACTCAGCAAAACGTTCAATAGGAAAGCCTTTTCTCATACTCACTCGTTTCTGTTCTTCTGTCTCCTATGTTCATTCAAACACCATCTCCAATGGCACAACGGTCACAGCAACTGGCCGCTCCTCTGACCTGCAGGTAGTAAGTGATGGTAAGAAGCTTCACTGAGAACGGGAAACTGATGAGGTCCCACATCCTCTGCTGCTACAGGCAATTTCCCGGTTGCTGGGGCTAGGGGAGAGGGAGGTTTGCAGAGGGACCTTCAGAACGGGAGACTATTTATATGCTACAAACTTCTGTCTTCTGTACTAAAGCAAAAGTGGAAAAATGTCATTATAAAGTAATTAAACAGGAGCAGGAACACCTTTAGTTTCTATGATTTCATTGGCAGCTCTTCTGTAAACTTGTCATATTTATACCTAGCACGAGCACCATGTATTGAAACTCCAAGTCACCCAGAAAATTGAACTTGTCAATCAATATTGCGACGGAGGAAAAACAGTTTCCATAACCCAATACACTACAATAATGTTTATTCATATATATACACACGGTCCCAGCATTACTCTTCAAAAACAGTTTTAAGGCTTTTTTATTTGCATGTAAATGTAGCTACCGATGCCGCTGCACCTGTAATATCTGTAAGTTGACCATATATCTCATATTAGCTTAAGCAGCTACATCCCACTTAAAATGGCATTTTTGGTAATGTTTTTTTTGCCTTTCCTTTGACTGATATAGCATCACCTGTATTATGCATAGAATTAGCATGGATTATTGCAATTCCTTTTCTAAAAAGGGATTATTTTCTTCAAATCTGTACTAAACTGATCACCTACCTTTTCATGAGGGGCAGCCTCTGTCTTTGGCAAGCTGATGAGCTTGATCTGGTTATGAATTGTCTACAGTTTCCACTTTTTGGTATTCTATGCTTATTTTATTATATTTAGGATTTGCAGTGTATCCTTTCCTCTGCCATGGAACTTGATGCTAGGCAATTACTTAAAACAAAGTTTTTAATGACATGTGCTTCACCTTCCAAATGCCTGACAGTTGTGTGTGACTTGCTCAATTACTGAGGTCTTGCAACAGATTCTGGTCCATGGGAGTATGCGTACGAAGGATTTCTCTGTAAAAGAATAAAAAAATGTAACTTTCTGGTGCTTCAGATTGTTTGCCCCAATTTGGACAACACTTCTGACCTTAATTTCTGGGTCTTTATTTTATTTTTGTAAATAAGACTCTCTAAACACAATTCTTTCACCTTATAGGGCACTTTATGAAAATAATTTCATTAACAAATGGGAGTCAGATAATTATTAGATAACTGTTAAGGGAAAATCCTGCTGGAAATTAGTGCCCCCACCATCAGTGCTGTGTGTGGTAAATTAGGAGCAGGCTTTTCAGGAAATGAGGGCAAAAAGACTGAATTGCTGCTCACTGACAAATTGTCTCGAGCACAGAGTAAGTTTTGTGCCCCGTGTTGTTTGTTCTTCTGCTTGTCCCAGCATTTTCCCATTTTGGAAAGCAACCTTCTTGTCACGATCTCTCTGCCCACTCAAGCCACCTTTCCCCGGGCTTCCCACTCCTTTTCTAACAGCTTTGCATCCCTACCACTTCCCACCCTAGGTCCCACTCTTTGGCTAGTCAATCTGAATCCTCTCCAAATAGACTTTCCTTTGCTGTCCCACTTCACACTCCCCTTCCTGCCCTCCAGTTAAGCTTTTGTGTCCAGCTCCTTGGCGTCAGGCTGGTTCTTTATTGTTCCAGCCTGTCCTTCAAAGTGTAGGCAGCTCCAAGCACCCAAATGTGGGTGGATTTCCCCCGAGAGAGCACCAGGTACATCTCCCAGGGAGAATGCCTCCTTTGTCGTTCTCCATCTCTGCTGAGTTCTCCAATCAATGCAGGCACAAGAACATTTCATGTATTTTTAAACAGGGATAAGGCCAAGAGCTTACAAACAATGGAATAATAACAATAATTAATAACAACAACAATGGAATCAAGGAGGAAAAAAGTCTTCTGATGCAGATGCCCTGTGTGGAAAATACCACCTGAACGGTTAAAGTCTGCCAGGATTGTAAGCATCAGAGAACAGGGGCACGTAAATGAGAAGTGCTGAGAAGCTTTAACAGTTACCTGCATATACTTCCTATGCTTATGCCACACGCAGATTTCTATGTGTATACCTTCATCTATTTGGGAAAACAATTACTTCCTTATGCATACTGCTTCTGTAAGAGCAGTAAGAACTTCCTAATTCTGTATTTGGGAAACTTATGTATATATAACTTAGGGGAATTTTAATCACTGTCTAATACACAAAGGTTATAAAATTGACTACTTCAAAGAATTTTAAGTTTTGGTAGTACTTTGGGAACACCCTGATTAGGTGTTAGAAAAATTAAAGATTTAGATGATGATGATGATAATAATAATAATAATAATAATACCCTAACCAATCACTTTTAGAGAATTCATAAATTTACATGTAGCAGAATGTATTTTAATTTGCATATAAGTCTTGAACAGATTCCTGTCTGCCAGTACCAGTTTTTAAAGCTCCTTGTGTCTCCTACAAAGATTAAGAACTTATCAGGCCTGGGTTGGAGTGACTTCTAGAAATATTCCGTATATTTATCAGTGGTCACTTAAGTATAATGCAAACAGATCTTTCATGCTCGTGTAACAACCTACCACATAGACAGAGAAGTTTCTGGATTTTCATTTAAACAACTCAACAGTAAGTTGTTCATTTTCATTACCTACAGACAGAACACTGCATTTTTAAGAGACAGATTTGAAATAACAAAATCTAGAAAATAAACTGATGTATCCTGGAATATCATAAGTAGACAAACTTGTTGGTTTAGACAGACAAAAAATTTATATCATAAGAATGCATGGATATTCCTATTATGTATGTTTGGCTTTTTAAATTCTTGTAACTTTAAAGTTGGGCTGGTTTCTTGTTTGTTCTTTTTGGGGTTTTTTTGTTGTTTTTTGTTTGTTTGTTTGTTTGTATTTATATGTAGTGATACACTGCATCAGGACTGTGAGCTCTTTTAAATTCCTTCACAATCCAGGTTTAGTCAATATTGCTCTATCTGCATGAGAAAACTATTTAAATGAATGAGCTGAAAATGCAGTTAGATGAAGAAACATGGTGGCTTTTACACAATTAGGAATGCAATTTTCATCCATGATGGACAAATATCTAGTTATTTTAGAAGTGCCTGTCACCGAGTTTCTTAATAGTATCATACATTTACTCTTTTCCTCACCTTTAAAGATTTACTGCCATTTGCAAAGTACTTTCATTTAATATTCTTCCCTATTCTCAAATAGGTTTATTCAGTTTTCTGACAATTAATCTATATAGACACTACAGAGGCTATTGAAACTGTATTTAATAGCTTCTCAAACATTACATATTCCTGTTGGGTTAAAATGTTGTCTATTGGGACAACTTACTTCAAAAATCAGCACATCCAAATGGCAGAGGCAGAAAAAGGTCTTGCCAGAAATTCAAACTAGTCTGATACAAAGTAAATCAGAAATGATGCGTTATTGCCTCTTTTTCATGCTGTTTTCAATGTTGATGACCACTAGAGCCTTGCTGCTGACTAATTTAGTTCTTCGAAGCTCAGTTTGCTCGTTAAATCATGAATTCTTTCAGGGTTGGAAAATTACTTGAAGCATAACTTTGCCTGTCCCTTTGCATCACAGTAGAGGCATGAAAAGGTCTTAAGTAAAACCTAGAGATTACAAATTTAGATAAAATCTAACTATAGTAAAGAGAACGCTAGGAGTGGAGCATGGGGCGACAAAGCTGGTGAGGGGTCTGGAGAACATGTCTTATGAGAAGCAGCTGAAGGAATTAGGATTGTTTAGTCTGGAGAAGAGAAGGCTGAGGGGAGACCTTATTGCCCCCTACAACTACCTGAAAGGAGGTTGCAGTCAGATGGGAGCTGATCTCTTCTCCCAAGTAACTAGCGATAGGACAAGAGGAAATGGGTTCAAGTTATACCAGGGGAGGTTTAGGCTGGACATTAGGCTGCCCAGGGAGGTGGTTGAGTCACCATCCCTAGAGGTGTTTAAAAGTCGTGCAGATGTGGTGCTTGGAGACATGGTTTAGTGGCAGACCTGGGAGAGTAGGGTCAATGGTTGGACTAGATGATCTTAAAGGTCTTTTCCAACCTAAACAATTCTATGATTCTATGATTCTATGGGGTGCAGGATTGAGACATGAGGCAGAAATTAGAAGGGATAGGACTAAACTCTGATCTTCTTCATTGCTTGTTAAGAATAATCCTTGGCAGGGTACTGTACCTAGCATAAGCCAAATCGTCTCTTTGAATCCTTGCAGATCTTCTAGTTTCTGTTCACGACCTCTTCACCATCACCAAAGGTGTAAAACTTAACAGAGGGACACCTTTGCTTTCATCTACCTGAGCTCTACTGAGAACTGGTTGTACCCAACGTGTTTAACTTCTTCCCACGCTGTAGCTGTATTTTCATTGTGTGCAGCCTTCAGAAACACACAATAACCTGGCGCTTAGAGTAGCTGGTCTTTGTTTCTCCTCCCTGGAAATTGTACTTCCGCTTTCAAAAGCTAAATCAAGAGCTATTCATTTACAAGCGACAGTAAAACTTTACGGAGACCTACCTGCTGACTGGGTGCTATTGGGATGGGCAGACCAGACTTTACAGAGGGGAAACACATTCCTCTGCAGGCCCTTGTTGTTTGTTAACAGACAAGTCATGGTGTCCTCCAAAGAGCTACATACAGGCAGAAATAACAATTCCTCATCAGAAATGTGTCCTTCTAAACCTAACCAGACCATAACACTATTAAAAAACTCACTTGTACTCCCAAAGCAGAAGTAAAAAAGGGAAAAAAAAAAAAAAAAAAAAACCCAAGTGAAAATTGGCAGCTGTCTCATAAGTGTCATCTGAGCAGCAACTTCAGATGTAAAGAATTTGAAACTGCATTATTAATGATGTGAGTTCCTTTTATTCTTTAAAACTTACTGAGGCCTTCAGGCTTGTGGCTTCAGTTAGCTGTTAGTCGCAAAAGCTACTGAATACAGCATCTAGTAACTACAAGTAAGAAGGAGCTAAAAAGGAAGAAGAGAAAAAACAGTTCCATACAAAGGTGTATTAAATTGAACTGAAAATTGAGTTTCATTTTCATGACTATTTTGCATTATTTTTTCTACATCTTTGCATAACTTGATTTTGGTCAGCAACAAAACTGGAAAAATACGGGAATGGCTATGTTTGCTTGTTTATCTAAATTTCTCTAATTTGGTTCTGTGGCCATTAGGACTATTATATTTTTTCAGCAAATGGAGTGAGGTTTGTTACAGCCAGCGCACGTAACGGTGTTTCTCCTTGATGAGTAAGATGGGGAGGTTGCGTGTGACCTTTTGCTCTCCATGGTACAGCCAGGTTCCTCCAGTATCTGGTCAAGTACACTTACCTATGTGACTTCTTATATATTACTATGTTTTGACATATTATCATAATATTTGATGACCAAGTACCAATGATAAGCTATGCATACTGCAGTTGATAATACAGTTTCTTCCATAATACATCTTTTGTAAGTGGGCTTACAGAGAATATAAATGCTAAATAATTTATGATAAAAAATACATTTATAATTATATACGTATGTGTGCACATACACTTGCAAATAAGAATTTTTAACATGACTTTAAACTACACATATGCAATCATTTCACTATGTTTTCAGCAGGGTTATGTCACATGTTTATATTTTGACGCTGATAGGGGAATACCTCTATTTTGCCTTTGTAATGTTTTGCTTTTCTTTCTGCTGCTTGACTTTGCTGATGAGAGAATGTAGATTAGTTTTTAAATAATTGTAATTCTTCAAATGGCATAGTGGTATACCACAGATCTGAATTTCAAGAGTCACTACAGTGTTGAGTGAACCATATTTATTAGTTATTAATAGTGAGACTATTACAGGCATGAAAGGCTGCACAAGAAAACCTTAAGAAGTGCTTTAATGTTGGGTCTCTAGGCTAAACTCCTGACTGCAATCTCAGCAAATTCTTTCTGTGTTTGTGGAAATTAGTTTCATAACATTTTCTTTATTTTCTTTGGACAGTCTTCTTGAATTTTAAGTTATTCTTCTAACTCAAATATGTTTATTTTATGTTTGCTTCTTTCTTTCTGATATTCAGATTCCATCTTTCCATGCTGATCATCAGTTTTTTTGTTTTTCCTAATATTGTTTTAGACTAACAGCAAAAGCTCATCTGAGGAACTCAGTAGCCAAATTTGGCTAGACTGATATAAATAAAAAGGCAGACAGTATTTTCCAGCTGTGTCCCATTGCTGTCCACACATGCTGATAAAACTGTTGTCTAGAACTTTAAAGACTAAAAGAAGACAACGAGGCAAAATAAAAGTAGTAGAAAGATGCACTATAAACCCCAAGAATATTAGCATGTGACAAATTGCATCTTTCCCTTGGAAAGACTTAGCTTCCAACCACTGAAGTACAACGTGATACCTATTTATCAAGTTAAATTGTTTTCTTGTTGCAAAGCACAAACTTAATTACAGAGATCATTTACATATGGATGGCATTTGCTTAAACAATATTTCTAACACTGTATGCATAACTATGATTTAATTTCTATATTGTTTTTTTTTACCCCATGCTTTCAGAAAACAGGCAAACATAATGCTGGAAACTGTCTCCTGGATGATCAAAATGCAATCCTTTACTTACACGGGAACTGTGCCTGTAGCATTTTCCATGAACTTAATCCTCCCCATTAAATAGCTTGAGTTGTTATTTTTTTGTCCCTGTTATTTGTATTAAAAAACTACTCTAGAACCTCACCACTTTTATGGTCAGAAACCTTCTAATTTCCAGCCTAAATTTATTCATGGCCAAATTACACCCATTTGTTCTTGTGCCAACATTGTCTGCTAGAGTAAATAGTTCTTTTCCTTGCCTACTGTTTACCACCCTATTGTGTTTTTAGAGAATAATTATTTCCTGTATCAGCTTTTGTTTCTGCTAGACTAAACAAGAAAAAATTCTGCAGCCTTGCTCTTAAAATGAATTCTCTCTGGTAATCTCAGCAGGTCTTTTCTTTACCTGTTTCACTTTCCATGCACATGATGAAAAAAAATCTGTGTGAGCTCTCTCAGGTGCCTTAAGCAATGGCACAGATATTTTCCTTTTCTCTGCTAAGAAATAGTTTAACTGGTTTGTTCTTGGATGGCATTTGTTTTTTCATGGTTGTAGCCCACTGGCAACTTAATAACACTTCAGTCAGCTAATATGCATACCTAGGTCTATCTCCTGTGTTGTTTACAATGGATATGCTCCTAGTTGATAGCATTTTTTTTTTTTTAATCCTCAAGTGCATGTCCCCACTGCCAACACTACACATTTCACAGTGAATTTAGCAGTATGTATTTTTAATGTGCTTTTTCCATGGGTAACAAATGTTTTGGATAAACTGGTGCCAAAGATAATAGAAAAATAAAAAGGAATAATGTGGGAGACAAAGGGAGGTAGTCAGCACACTGACAGCACCAGGTGTGATGTATTAAGGAACAAGAAATTTTCAAAAGTGCTTCAGTGTAATATGATAGAATGTAATGATTTGTGTGTGGTATGGTGCGCACATTACCTTGGGAAATTCTTTTTTGGTCTTTTATACTGATAGCTGCTTGAATATTGCATTTAGTTGGGGAAAAAGTTTCTTGGATACATTAGAGCCAGAGCTCCCAAAAGGCATCTACAGAATCTTTCAAGATGACATGAAAGGAGCGTGGGGGAACATGCAGCCCACCACCTCCTCCGCAGAGAAGCTGGGGAAAAGGCTTCTGGATTGCATATGCTGCCCAGTGTTGAATGGCTTTTCTGGTGTGTACCTGAAGCTCGGCACGCAGCTGGCAGCTACTCCTTCTACGACAGTAATAAAAAGAAATTGATGATGGCATCTAAAGCAAACTAATTTGGACAATCTCTGTATTAGAGTGCTCTGTAGTGGTAGTATCATTCACAAGCCATTTCCTAGAAATCACACCATTATAGATCTGTCTTTTTACTTGGTCTTGCTTATTTTTTAAAGTTAGCATAACAATGACTTCAGAATTTACAGGGCCTGTATCTTTGAAGTAGCAGTGCAGTATTTTCTTTACATGAGTGTTTCAAAATAATTAGGATTATTACATCAATACCTCTGGAGTTGTTCACGGTAAAAAAGCTTTGATACTACCTGGTTGTAAAGGTTCCATCTTAAGGGCCATATACTTTGGAATGAAGAATATATATGCACCTATTAGGCTTCAGAAGGCATTGAGATTTTCAGGAGCATCTTAAAGATTTTGGACTTCAAGTTCCACTAGCTAGGAATTTGGAAACTTGAAACTCTTTATGAAAGGATTTTAATTTTCTTACTTTGTCATGGAGGCCAGCAATTTATAAAACACCTTAAGTTGTATAATTACAGACAGCAGGAGACCAGCATATTCCCACACTTACTAGCAAGAGCTTCATCATTTATTAGAAAGATGAACTAGGTTTTTGAGGGATTTTTTAGAGGGAGAAAGATTAACCTTTTAAAAAACATGTGATAGATTTTTTATTTATTTTATTTTGCATGAGTGCTGGAATGAGAAAATTTATTCAAGAGAGTTATCTGCTAGGGCATGCAGCTTTATAGAATTCTTGAGAAGTCTTTTTGTCAGTTTTAAGTGTGATGGGAATCTGCTTATTGGAAGGGGAATTGGTATATATTCAGGATTATTTTATTAAGTTATTAAGAGGTAGTTTTATTTAACGTGCCCTCCTTGACTGTTGCTATATAATACCTTCTTTGATGTTGAAGTGGTTAAGTGAACATGTTAACTTCTTGCTGCCTTATTAGTAATGTTTAATATGTTGTATTCTGTTTAGGGTACCCCTGTGGAGCTGATAGCTGTACGCTGCTGACCGGTATACTAAGCAGGTAAGTTTTGAACGCCTTTCAGTGATAACATAATGACTTTCATCAAAGAAGTCTTGATATTTTTTATTTTCTTAAGCTGAGTTTGGAAGGCTTTGATTTTATAAATCCCAAGATCCGCGAGTTAAGTAAACCTAGCATATGCAAATAGTGGCTTCAAAAAGTAAATGACTTCATATTCCTGTCAGAAGAATTTATTTCTCTTGACCCATAATTCACTATCTTTTTTTAGAAACAGTTGAGACAAGTTCAGACATCAGAAACTTGCAGGCCTCCACTGCAGCGGGATGCAACCAAATGACCATTCTGACTTGAGAAGATTAATTTTAAAGCAGTTCTTTCCCCTAACTCACCTCTTTCTGTTTTGCTAGTTGTAGTTAGTAACAGTATTTGTCAAACTGGGACAAGGCTTTGTCGTTAGTCTCTTATCTTTAGACAATGATAGACCAATTATGTTGCTAAAGGAAAGGGATTTGCAAAGTATCTTACAAAATGAAACATATCACAGAAAGTAAAACATGTAGTGGATGGCAATACTATCCTACTGATTTTCATCTGGTAGAGGTGTTAGGCTAATTAAGAAAGAATTAAACTACATACAATGGATAGCAGTCATATTGCTTAATATACTGCTGGAGGATACACAGAACCACAGGGGTGATGAAAGCCTTGCAAGGCAATGTATAGAAAAGAAATAAAATACAACTGCTGCATGCAAGTATAGTGGGTTTTGCAGGTAAACGTGGTATACTTGTGTAACAAGATGTTCTTTTACACAGTGTAATTTTGCCATTAATAAAGATTCTATATATAAAATATTTGTTGTTATTTAAAATAGCTTGGGGGGTGGTCAGCGAAGAGCAGGGGATCACCCTTCAGCAGTTGTTTATACAGGAAATGTTTGCATTATTCTGTTATTGTAAAATAATTACTTTTCCTTTTGTGCAATACTTTCTGGTGCCATTTTAAAAAGAAAATCAATAACATTTTTCCAAGCTAAGAAAATCTATGGTTTTATGAGAAGCTGGCCTCATCAATAAGTTAATATATAGAGAAAAACTTGTGTTTAGGCATACAAATTTTTGGTCACCTTCTCCATATTTTTATACTATTTCCATTTCTTTATACACTCAAGTGACATAAATCTGTTAGACCACCTAATTAGATACCTCAGTATCATAATGTCAGTGAGATTAATCTGTTTTAAGAGAAGAGAGTTAAGGTGTATGTACAGCAGAAGGATATGATAAGTTTTAATTTCACATTGTAAGGAGTGCCATGTTAATTCAAGAACAAAAGTGGAAAAAGTTCCACTGGGAATTAGGGGCTGTGCATCAGCACGGATGCTGCTGTGCCATGTAGGCTAACGCGGACACGTGGCGGCTGGTGGGACAGGCCCCCTGCACCTTGCCCCAGCGCTGGCTTCTGCTTCCCCTTCAGTCTGAGATGGGAGTGGTTTAAAATAACAGAGTCCACAATATAAGGCTTTTGGCAATTTGTTCCTGCTTCAAAGTAGTTTAATGCTTAGGACAACTCTATAGCTGGTGAGGATTTTCCTGTCTTTCAAGTAACTCCTTAAAATCAGGTGTTCCAGGGCATATCTTAACTTGTAAAGATGACTGGACTGTTGTAAGCGATTAGTTGTTGACTTGTGGATTAGCTGAAGAGAAAGCAGTACGTGTATTGTGCATGGTACGTATATGTGACTATTGAAATGATACAGCAGATCACATCCACTACCTACGTGTTTCCCGCTTTTTCACACACAGAATTACAATAGGCGGGGCAGATTTAGGAGGCTGTTCAGGATCTTAACAGAGCAAGTAGTCCCAGGTGGAGCTGGGAAGTGAAGGAAGCTCTACCAACCAGGAGCCAAACAGCAGTGATGCAGGAGCTACAGGGAAATGCTGCAGCTCATGAAGGTTTATTATATCATAGCTTGCTGTAATTATTAAAGAAACAGAAAATAAATAAGCAATTCCTCCTTTACAAGCACTTTATGTAAGTATGTAAGACATCTGCAAAATGGTGGAGTCGAAAGGGAGATAAGGGTGTTCGTAGTCTGCGCTCGAGCTGGATGTGGGTTCCTCCCTTTCAGGTGTGTGGTCTAAGCTTCAGGTGATGGGAGTGGTTCCATGTTTTTTGAAGTTTTACTTTTTCTTATTTTTTTCATCTTCCTCCTGGCATATCACTCTGCTTTCTCATGAACAGTGTCACTAGTAGAGCAATAACCAGATGTCTCAGCAGGGCTGTTTCCATTTTGCTACCACAGTATATGCTTACCCTGGCTCACCATGCTTTCTTTTGCATTATATGCTTTCCCTGCTATCTGAGCTTCAGCTGAACAGTCTGTTCCTCTTAAAAACAATTTCAAAAACAAGAGAGCAGAAAAAGCTTGCCCTTACAAATCACTTTCAAGTCCACCTCCAAATTGGAAGTTGCTGTTTCTTTCTTTCAATCCTGCTACTCTATTTTCAGCTTTGTTGAGCCTCTGCAAGCTTTGTGTCAGTTCCAGAGTCCAGGAAAGTGGATTACTATAAATAAGAATAGACTCTTAGAGGCTTTCAGTGTGAGTATCCAGGTTGAAAGTCCTTTTAACGAATTTAATCAGTTTAATTAAGGAAAAAAAGAATCTTCAAACCATTCTGCCTTTAGTAGCAGCACAAAAAAAACCCCAGGTGCTCAAACAAAAGGAAAATAGCAAACCCACTTATTACTTAAAAGTATAAAATGTTAACAGAAAGGGTACTTCTTAAGTCGTATGTGTGCATACTATACACACGAAAGTTGAATACACATTCCCTTAAAATCGTCTAGTAAGGAATTAAAAAAATCCATTTGCATTTTACTCTTGCACGTAGGTTTATTAAGATAATATATGTATCTTTTTGTATGCTGAGCCATTGCTTTGCCTCTGCCTCAGCCTGTCCAAGGTGTATGAATATTGACTGTTTAATGTACACCCCGTGGTGTATTATTGCTTACTTAAAGCACAATACTGCATGACCTTGTTTTTTCTGTTAATTATATTTTTCCCTTGTAGGAAAGTAAGTTTACTCATTCTGAATCGTGCCAAACCGCATAATCTGGAAAGGAATATTGTGGCTCTACTTGGAAAGTACTAATTGGGCTTCAGCCATCACTGGGAAAGCTGTATAGTCTTTTATTATTTTAACTGGCCAAATGCCCTTTGTTACCACATTAACAGCCTCCCTATGGTGCCTGTAACTTCGATATTATTTTCACTTTTACGCTAAATTTGACCAGATGAAAGACACAAACCCTCCAATTTTGAAATAAAAAAATAGCATGTTTTGTTAATCCTGTATTTCAGAGGGAAAGCCTGTGAAAATGATAACCTATGTCTGCTGGCCAAAGTTTTTGTTCAGTAAACCCATCTTGCCAGCTGTTCTCATTGGCAAGAGAAAAGATAATATTTTGGTATCTTTAATTTCTCTGGTTTAGAGCAGAAGTTTTGCTTGTGTCATCATTTAAATCATGCATGTTAACATCAGTCTGGCAAACAAAATTGCACTTTATAAAGACCTCAGTTTGAATGGTACCACTGCAACGTTGCAATAAAGCTGGTTTAGGCTATTAAACACAATTTAAGTCTCTTACTGACTACGAACTATTGCAGGTGCTCTGGACTGTGCTGCTGAAGAAGTGCTTTGAAGGTCCTAAAAAATACATTAAAGCATATACATAGGGGCATTCTAGTCTGATGTCACTGGGAGATAAAGATGCAAAATACCTTAAAAGACTGGGCTCTCACTCGCATGACTTTAGTCCTCATCTCATGAGGCAGACCGGGCAAGGATCACTCAGGTCCCGTCCTTAGCAAATGAGAAGGGACGGCCTCTGGCAGGAGACAGGGACATTGGCACTTCTAAGAGACAAAAAGCTGTCACCTAAAGCTCTAGGCTTAGTCAGAGACACTTCCTGCACTGAGAATATCCGATTCAAAATGTGCACAGGGAATGTTCTCTCTCAGCTCAATCTCTGACTGCAAGCTTTAATTTCTGCTGAAACAGAAAGGGTGTTTTCATCATGTTTAAGAACATTGAAGACTGTCTTTCTCAACTTCCAGGTAACCTGAAGCCTGAGCAGTTACAGGCGTATTGGATCTCACACCTTGGCAGAGGATTATTTCTGCATATGTTCCGGGATAGCTCAGCACTGAAGACTTACAAGGAAAAAAAAATAATCTTGATTCTGTAACAATTTGTTTGGATCCCTTGAAGGTTTCAAGGATTTCTTAAAGTCCTCAAGGGGCAAGACAAGCAAACTGATCGGGATAAAGCTAGGTTTCAAGTCTTTGCTTGTCTAGACGTAAAGCCTCTTTCACTAAAATGGAGCATGAGGGAAGATAAGGAAGTCTTTTAAAACAAGAATTTCATTCATTTGTGCATTACTGTAATTATACTACTGTCGTCTTAAATGCTCTGAGGCTGATAGTTCTTGTGACCTTCCCAGTATGTTTCATAAGGGGGATGGTATAACCTTGCACTGCCCCAAAACAGAGCTGAGCCCTTCCATCTATTAAAGCTGTCTTAGGCAATTCAGTGAACACCATAACGGCTCCTTTATAGCCCTCTACTTGTACTTGATAGTGTAGGGCACGTTCCAAAGAAAATAGGGACAGTTCCTGCATTTTGCCTACTTACTGTTGCAACAGCTTGATGTAAAAGCTGATACAAAATAGGTGGTGCATTTTGTTAGCAGGGTCCAGCCCAACAACCACACTAATGATATTGTAATTACACTAGGGATGCAAGTTTGCTTTTAAATACATTTCCCTTGGCATCTCCAATATGTGAATTTAGAAAAAAAGTATTTTTTCAAGTTTTAATTTACTTCAGAAGCATATAATAATTCACTGCCTTTTCCTCTCCTTCAGGTTAGCTCTCATCGCTGCAGGTACTGCTACAAGTACATATCTTCCAGCTGAAGTTTTCTTGCCTGCTGAACTGTCAGAGCCTTTCAGGGTCCATTTCAGGTAAGGCAAATCCATTAATCAAGTGCAAAAGCACTAGGGTATTACATTTTAAAATGACAAATACATTTTGGTAGTTCTTACAAGGTACTTCCCTGAATTTGGCTTTTTGCAGTTAGCATGCCTCGTGCAACAGCCTGCTCAGTTCCCATATGTCTCTAGGTCATTATTAATGTGTACTGCAGTTTCACAAAGGAGTTTGGGATGGTACTTGTCCCAGAGAGTTTGGTCAGAGGGAAACTGTAAACTCCAGCCTCTCTGAAAGGTCGGTGTTCCTATGCTCCTGCTCCAAAATACTGCAGTGGGAAGCTGAGCACCCCATCCAACGTCATCCCAAGCAGCATGCAACACGGCAGGTGCTGAGGTATCAGCAGGTGATGCACTAGTCTCTGCCCTGTGAGTTAACTTACTGACACTCACCAGCTGCTAGTTGTGCGGAAGAACTTGAACACCTTCCTCTTAGAAAAGACAAATATTGTAAATCATATCTATTATACCAATAACTAAAGGTAATGCATTAAGAGAAAAAGTAACATCTTCTATTTTTAAACTTTGTTTGGAACAGCCTGAAAAACGTAGACAATCACATCATCTTAAATGAAAGGAAAAATAATTGGGAAAAAAAACCATGCACAGCCATAGTATTTGAAGTAGGTCAGGAAAGCCATCTGATCTGTTATTTGAGTCCTGTATCAAACAGCTATATTAACAGTAACTGCAATAAAATTAGAATTATTATGCATACATGAGCAATAAAAAAAAAAAAAACAAACAAGAAATGCACTATGGTAGTGATCAAGTTTAAGAAAGAGAAAGTGGAAGCTTGTAAAAGACATATCAAAAGTGACAACCCCAAGAGGAAGATACTTCCCAGCAGCTTGAAGTCTCAGAGTAAACACTTTAAAAAAAGCTGCCATGATTAAACAGAGGAAGTTTATTAAAAAAAAAAATATATCCCTCAAGAAGTTGAAGGTGAAAATAGGACATAAATCATAAACACATCATATGCCTCAAAAGACATTGGCAGCCATGAAAAACTTGTAGTTAATCCTTTTTTGTAGCAAGCAGGACACCTGTCAAAGAGTTAGCAGGAGCAGTAGATTGCTAAGATATAAAAGGAGCACACAGGAGAGATAAGGCCATGGCAGTGAACTGCAAGAATTCTTTGCATCCCTGTTTCCTATAAACTCAAGGAGGTTCCCTTGTTGGAAGCCTTCTTCATATAGCATTGTCCTGGTTTAACCTGGTATGGAGTTCATTTTCTTTCTAGTGGCTGCTGTCATTCAGATTTGACGTGAGAGAAACACACAATCACCTAGGTTGGAAGGGACCTTTAAGATCATCAAGTCCGACCATTAACCTAACGCTGCCAAAACCACCACTAAACCATGTCCCTCAGAACCACATCTACCCGTCTTATAAATACCTCCAGGGATGGTGACTCAACCACTTCCCTGGGCAGCCTGTTCCGATGTTTGATAACCCTTTTGGTGAAGAAATATTTCCTAATATCCAGTCTAAACCTCCCCTGGCACAACTTGAGGCCATTTCCTCTCATCCTATCACTTGTGACTTGGGAGAAGAGACTCACCCCCACCTTGCTACCACCTCCTTTCAGGTAGCTGTAGAGAGTGACAAGATCTCCCCTGAGCCTCCTTTTCTCCACGCTGAACAACCCCAGTTCCCTTAGCTGCTCCTCATAAGACTTCTCCTCTAGGCCCTTCACCAGCTTTGCCCTTCTCTGAACATGCTCCAGCACCGCAATGTCTCTCTTGTAGTGAGGGGCCCAAAACTCAACACAGTATTCGTGTTGTGGCCTCACCAGTTCTGAGTACAGGGGACGATCACTTCCCTAGTCCTGCTGGCCACACTATTTCTGACACAGGCCAGAATGTTATTGGTCTTCTTGGCCACCTGGGCACACTGCTGACTCATACTCTGCCAACTGTCGACCAACACCCCCAGGTCCTTTTCTGCTGGGCAGCTTTCCAGCCACTCTTCCTCAAACCTGTAGCACTGCATGGCGTTGTTGTGACCCAAGTGGAGGACCCAGCACTTGGCCTTGTTGAACCTCATACCATTGGCCTGAGCCCATCGATCCAGCCTGTCTAGATCCCTCTGTAGAGCCTTCCTATCCTCAAACAGATCAACACTCCCACTTAATTTGGTGTCATTTGCAAATTTACTGAGGGTGCATTCAATCCCTTCATCCAGATTGCTGACAAAGATATTAAGGAGAACCGGCCCCAGTACTGAGCCTTGGGGCACACCACTTGTGACCAGCCACCAACTGGATTTAACTTCATTCACCACCACTCTCTCCAGGAGAATGCTGTGGGAAACCCTGTCAAAGGCTTTACTAAAGTCCGGGTAGACAACATCCATAGCCTTTCCCTCATCCACTAAGTGGGTCATTTAGTCGTAGAAGGAGATCCGGTTAGTCAAGCAGGACCTGCCTTTCATGAATCTGTGCTGACTGGGCCTGATCACCTGGTTGTCCTGCATGTGCCCCATAATGGCACTCAAGGTGATCTGCTCCATAATCTTCCCTAACACTGAGGTCAGACTGATAGGCCTGTAGTTCCCTGGATCCTCCTTCCAGCCCTTCTGGTGGATGGGCGTCACGTTTGCCAACCTCCAGTCAACTGGGACCTCCCTGGTTAGCCAGGACTGCTGATAAATGATTGAAAGTGGCTTGGCGAGCACTTCCGCCAGCTCCCTCAGTACCCTCGGGTGAATCCCATCTGGTCCCATAAACTTGTGTATATCTCAGTGTTGTAGACATATGGAATGTTGATAATACATGGAATGTCGATAACACATAGAATGTCGATAACACATAGAATGTCGATAACACATATTGTTTTAGTTATTGCCAGGTGATTTTTATGTTATTCAAGGACTTTTTTCAGCCTGCCATAGAAGCTGAGAGGGAGCATAGACAGGACAAGCTGGCTAAAGAAATATTCTATACCACAGACAGCATGCTTAGTATATAAATGGGAGCAGGAACCCGCAATCACTGCTTGGGACGGGCTGGGCAATCGATCATTGGGTGGTGAGAGTAACTGTATTGCATCACTTTATTTCGTATATTCTTTTACCATTTGGGCAACCAATTCACCAGGTGGTGAAAGTGACTTGTGTTGTATTACTTATCTTGTATATTCTTTTATCATTGTGACTATTATTGTTATTTTCCTTTTCCATTATTGTTCTATTAAACTGTGTTTACCTCAACCCATGAGGATTTTTTTCCCTTTCTCCTCTTTTTCTCCTTCTTCTCCCTACCCTACTGGGCAGCGTGTGGAGGGAGAGAATTGAGAGAGAGGTTGCGTGGTCCTAGCTGCTGGCTGGGGTTAAATCACAAGCATAAACTGGAGCGATCACTGAAAATTATATATCAGTAGTTTTCTAAGAAACAGAGAAACTAAGCAGCGACAATTTCAACGAACAACCAAAACTAGGATTAGTGTGCATGGAAAAGGGAAGATAAAGAAGAGAGCTCTCTAAAATAATGAGCAGCAAAGACAAGTCAAATAGGGAATGGAAGTTTTTGTATCATGAAAGGCAGTGAACAAGGATGCATCAGATCATTAGTTGATTCAAAGCAAATAAAACCAGAATTATTTACTCATATAGCATGTTGGTAACCTTGAATTTCCTTGCCACAAAATGTTGTGGTTTACAGAATTTGACATGAGTTAAAGATCTCTTGGACAAAGTAATCCATCAGTACCTATTAAATAGAAAGACTCTACCTCTGACTTTGGAAGTCATATCACTAGAAGCTGGGAATATAAGGCACAACATGCTTGTCATTTTATAATAATCTTTAATAATCATCCTCTGCTTTTCACCACTTTTCATCACTTTTGGAGCCAGGATACTGGGCTAGATGGATCTTTTTTAGCCTGAGGTGGGACAGCCCTTCTTACATCCTGTTTTTAAGTATCTCCTGCAGTTTGTGGAGAACCTTCTGTGGATTCATTTGAGTCAACCTGAACAACGAGGCTCAGATAAAGCTCTCCAAACGGAATTAAGATGGAAAATACTAGGAAGAGGTAACTAAGAAAGCAGGATCAGCAAGTAATATAAAGAAAAGATAAAGCAGAATTAAATTTGCATATAATTAACTCTTAAAGTAAAAAGTGGCACCACACATGAGATGACAGAAAATAATTCTTCATCCCTGTAAAAGAAAAAAGTACTCTTTTCCTCCCAGCAGGTGAAATGACAAGAAAATTGCAATGTGTCCTTAAACTGAAAGAAGCTTAATTCTCAGATCAAATCTATATCAACACAATTAAAAAAAAGAAAAAAAAAAAAAGAGCTTTTCAAATGGATGAGTAAGTATGCATAGAAAATGAAGAATATATTAATATACAGAAGTGCAAAAATCATAGAGACTTTCTGTTATCTATCTTTTTTTTTTTTAAACTAACTGAAGTAATCCCATAGGTACGTAACCCACCTAAAAATGGTCTTGGTCATGTCAGTCCTCTGTCATGAAAAATGATTGAATATAAAATGTTCTTTCATATTCATTCTATAAGTGAAATCCTCACATAGTATTAATGGCTCAGGGTTGACCAACTTCCACAGAACTATGACGCCACAGCAGCTGAGGATCTGCCCAGCGTGTACCATGTTGGCTGACACAGCAAAGTCATAAGTCCAGCCTTGACAAAATTACAGTTTTCAACAAGTGCATTGCACAAGAGACTGTTAACTGACCATTTACTGAGATTCTCGTACACCAACTTCTACCAGCAGAAGGGAAGAAGAGAGAAGCAATGGTACAGAGCCTGCAGTTTCTCTTTCCTGTAGCCCTTTGCTCAAAGGGGGCCTCCGAAGACCTACACAATAAAGCAATAAAGTAAGTCAGTGCAGCTGTGGGATCTGCAGCTTTCATATTCGTGGCTAGCAGTACACTATTCAGCCCCCACTGTCTTGAGGCTGAAGTAACCCAAAGCCTTTCTGAACCTAAGCTAGGAAGGGAGGAGTTTCTCCCACTACCAGCACCAATGAATGAACATTGTAAAGACCAGTTGTCAACCCCCTCCTTAGTGAAATGCTGGAAGATTTATTCACAGTTAAATCCAGATGTTTTCTAAATTGGTTGTCATCATAACATTATCTTAGCCAACAGCAAAGATAGGACTGAGCTGTTTTCCAGTGACTTTCCCTCCCAAGTACCTTCAGAGGTTCCTCCACCTGACAAACTGCTCCAGTGACAGGATGCTCTCATGAGATTCATCATTTGCTTTGAAGTAACCAGACCTCAGGCCTGTCACAATTTTAGAGCCCCCTAAGAAATTCATCCTCTAATTATCATTCTCAATTTCTCCAAGGATTTGCAACTTCCGTATGAATTCCTTGGCCAAATTCAGTAATCTCAACCCCAATATTTCTGTTTCTTTCAACTTCTGCTAGCAAAAATTCTCACAGTGCTTTCCCAAGAAGGACAGAAGCCTTCTGTTCCCTTTTCCCCATAGACTCCAGAAAATATCCCTGACCATAAATGCTTCTTCTACATTTCTTCCCAGTGAAACCCCTGAGACTTAAATAACTCACTTCCAGTTCTCCACCTAAATTTTCCTTTGTTCTAGTTTCTACATCAAATAACTGCATAAAGTAATTTCAGCTTTATAATGTACAGGAAAAGTTTTGCTTTGAAATAAAATGCAGATAATTTTTCATTTTCAACCACAGCAGCAGAATTGTAGTCATTTAGCAGACATCATAACTTGAAGTCAACCAGTATTTTTTTTCAGGACATATAGCTAGAGAGAATTTTTCCATTGTAATGCAACTCCCTAATGAACCATAGTTAACATACTAGGTTGCTTTCTATGTAACCTTGAAAAAAATACAAAAGGTATTTCATTATTGTATGAAAGAGATATATAAACATGCAAATGTTTCCTGTTGCTATAAGTTTTAAGGAATGACTTCTGTAAGCACTTATCTATAGTATATCTAAATTAAATAGCCCTGCTAGAAGGAAGAGAAAACATTTTGCATTCATTTAGTCATTAAACAGAATCAGGAACAGTTGCTAAAATAATGGATCCTGATCATTCATTACCATTATGCTTTACTTGTTGGAATAGATACCTGATAAGAATCATATAATTCATTGCTAATGAATGATTAAAGGCTAGGGAGCAGATGCGAAGGGAAAGTAGAACAACAATACCTCATTTGTTTTTTTTCTGGGGACGCTTCATTCTCTTCTACTGAGTTTTGCTTTGAGATCTCTACAATACAATGGACTGAACTAGGACTGGATTTGGACTCTTTCCGATCTTGTAGAAAGCTCTTTCTTGAACTGTGACCAAAAAAATTCAAAACCTTGACAAAGTTTATGAACTAAAAACAATAATAATGTCCAAAATGTCAACAGGAATATTTTATTTAGGTGACTTTAAAACATTTGGATTACACTAGAATTAGCTTGTGTTTTCTAACTAAAAGCCATTTTAGAGAAAACCAAAATCTTTAATTTGAAACATCAAAAACATGTTTTTTCAAATTTAATCTTTCAGGGCATTGAAATCTGATTTGACCTATTTCCTATAAATTTTTGGCTTAGACAAATAGAGGCATTTCTGGATGAATCTCATCTTGCCAAAAAGCTCCAAGCTGGCTTTGCTGTCCATGGTAGCCCATACAAATATCACAGGAAATTTCTGGTATATGCAATGGCTTAATCAGCTGGAACTTGAATAACAAGCAGATACATATCTAACTGATCCCCAGATGACTAGGAAATCTGTGTCCCATATGCTCTTTAAAAAGGGAGGTCTTAAAATTTAATTAGACAGTAAAAAGAAACAGAGCTTGCTTTTTTCTTTTTTTTAATCATCATGCCATTTTTTTCACTGTATATATCTGTTTAAACCCCATCTATTCACCTAATCCACAGATTGCTCCACAACCGCTTACAAGCTTTGTCATGGGCTACCTAAATTCACCTAGAATTTTGTTTTATTGGCATCCCAAGAATGAGGTCACCGAGAAACCAACTTGAGAACCTGTGAGATGAGTAAAACCATCATGGACAAACACACATGCTTGCCTGCATGGGAAATTAGTGTGCAGTCACCTACAGCGTAGATGTATACTTCACTAAATCAGTGTCTCTCAGTCTATACCAGTCTGCAGGCTCCTAGTTCTCTTTTTCTTCTCAGTGGAAGTGCCGAGGTTTACGAAACAAATCAAAGTTCCTTGACTCGTCATAGGTAAATTTTCACAGATCTCTTATAAAAAGCTCACAGACCTCTGGGATCCATGGACTACATGTGGAAAGCAACATCAGCACCAGTGCTCCAAACTTGTTCCCACATAGAAACTCTTTATAGCACACAAAGACTGTGAAGTACCTTTACACTGCTTTCAGGAAACCCATCTTTTTCAAGTTCAACTAATTTCCAGTTACAAACACAGACATGTTTGTAAGTGACTTGTCCAGGTGACAACAGGAGATCTATGGACTATCATTACAAAGGTGATCGATTATACAGTCCCATAGTTCTGTGTTTTCTGGTTCTAATTCAGGGGATTTTATCCAACCAGTTTGAGAAAATTTCCCTCCTACTCACTAAAGAATTGTGTTTGTGTTTCGAAATAGAAATGTTACTATGTTTCTTGGGCGTAATGCAGCGCTCATGGCACCAGCAGAGACTTTGACTTTCTACATAAGCCTTATCAAGACTTAGTTACCTTTTAAGGTGGTAGAAAAGCATAGAGCATGAAGTGCTCTGCCAGAGCAGCTTTATCAAACCTTACAGTGGCAGTTCAGGGGATTACCAGCCGCAGCTGCCTGCCTTCTGCATGGGGGGGGATGATGCTGACCCTCAGCTGCTCCCCTTGCTCTCCTGACTGCAGAGCGTGTACAAATGCAGTTGGGTCTCCTTATGACACCAGCACATAAAAAACAAGAGGAAAATTCAGTGCCTGGAAAAGGCCACCTCCTTGATCGCAGGGCACAGACAGTTGTCCTCTAGCAAATCTAGCCGCAGTCACCCCTCTATTGAACTGGTTGTGAGGGTCGGTTCAGGTTAAGAATAATCAGAGATTTTCAGGGGTGTGGAGGGGCAGGGTTTGGATCCAGGTTCTTGCAAGGCCCCAGAAACAATTTTACAAGAACAACTGAAGGAGGGCATAGGCTGGCAAGGAGCAACTGGGGGCTGCTGAGATGGTATTGTCAGTGAATGGCACTGCTTCCCTGAATTTTCACTGAAGCAGAGCTTGAGTGTTCAGATAACCAGCCACGACATCTGAGATATGGGAGCGGTACCAAACAGATGGGCCAATACCTGCTTAAAGTGCTCTAGCTTGAGACACTGAAAAGGACATCTGTCTCTGCTCTTAGACAGGATGCCTCAGTGACCCCACCACAGCTGGGCAGCAAGAACTCTTTGGTGTGTTTACGAACAGGTATTTTTCAGAAGCTTGTACTCCGAGTGGTATTTTGAATGAATTTTCACAAGGCGGACAAAAAAACTCCCGCTGCCGGATGTGCCGGATAGCAAGTCCTTGTTGCAACACATGGAGGTACTACAGCTCGTCAGCAAAGCAGTTGCAAAAATACTTTTAAGCTGCCAAACCCAGCAACCTTTTCCCTTAGCCTTGTTCAACAAAATAATTTTCTCTAAAACCTTTCACTCTGAGGCACACAATAGTTTTGGAGATTTCAGCCCCCAGAATGAAAGTTTAGCACAGGTAATGGCATGGGGAAGTTGAATTCCTGAAGGCAAATGATGGACACGTGGCTACATTACACTTTCGTCTAAAAAGTTACCATGTCGCTCCTTTCCTCTATTCTTGTATCAAACTCTAGACCACCACATTTTTCTCAGTAACACTTGGGCCAGCATGCAACACCAAAAGCGTATAGAAATGACTAATACGACAGGGCTCTATATAAGGCATTTAAAAAATAAACCAGAAATAAATCATTACTCAAGAATAATTGTTTTGTTTGCTTGTCGTTAGACATCTGTTCATAGACACTGCAAACGTTCCACTTTGTGTCTGGGTTTAATAGTAATGACTTTGCAGGGATGCCTTCTTCTTCCTCATTGTTTTCACTTGGTTTCTAGGGCAAACAAAACCTTTTTTTTCAGCCGTTAAATAAATTAAAGCTGTTATAGAGTTCGAAGTAGATAAGTGCATAGTATGGAAACTTAAATTCTGCAAGACTCAGAATGTATCAAAGGTCACTATATGCACAGCATCAAACTCTTTCTCACTCCCTTCCCCCACTGGTAATCCCCAGGACCTCTCTGCAGCGACTGAGTAGAATTCAGGGCAAAACTTGACCTCAAAAATGTAGAGCTAGCCCTCCTCTTCCTCCCCTCTCCCTGTCATCTGCTAACATTTCCAGACAACAAATAGCGTACTGAATCCGAACTGTTTATTTTGCTGGGAATGCCATCTGCGTGGTGGCAGCTGGGGTGGGAGGGAAGGCGCATAGACGAATGAACAGCGATAAATATAGACAGCAGACAAAATGAGGAGAAGTTCTGCTGCTTTCCAGTGTTCTGGATCTTTGCATGCTTCCATTAAGTGGATACAGCTCTTCTTAAACTGGTGTTTGAACATCTGGATTATTTAGCAAGACAGCAAATTCAGAACATTTGAACAGAGATGTCAAACAAACCAGTTTGGGCAAAATCCTAAGACTACTGAAAAAGCTGAAGTCATTTATGGTTATATTCCATTTTTAACATATTGCAGTATCCTGGAACTAGCAAGGGGAAAAAAAGAAGATGAGAGTAAGTATTGTCAAAAGGAATAGAGCATAAATTATCCAAACTGAAAAATCAGTGAAGATCTGGAGAGAAAGTTTCTTGCACACCAAAGATAAAATCAATGTCCACGTCATTGACAACTGACCTGAATTCTGCAAAAGAATTGCTGGCATAACATTTCAATTTCCAATTGCTATTCAAAAGGACCTCTTACATTTGAATCATCCCTTTTCACTGTATTACAGAAAGGATAATTCAATAATTAAAACCCCATCTTAACGTATTCAGTTCTGTAAATAAGATGATGTCAGAGAAAATTTTAGGGATTGAAATTTTGCTCATATCTCTTCACTAACAGATTGCTAACAGCATCTTGTCTCCACAGAATCACAGAAAGGTTGAGGTGGGAAGGGACCTCTGGAGATTGTCAGGTCCAACCCCCTGCTCAAAGCAGGGTTCGCAAGGCAGTAGGTTGCTGAGGGCCATGTCCAGCTGTGTTTTGAATAACCTCCAAAGACATAGACTCCACAACCTCTCTGGGCGACTTGTTGCAGTGTTTGACCAACCTCATGGGCAAAAAGTTTCTTCTTCTGTTTATATGGAATTTCCTTTGTTTCATTTTGTGCCCATTGCCTCATATCCTTTCCCTGGATCCCAGTGAGAAGAGCCTGGCTCTGCCTTCTTTGCTCTCTCCTATCAGGTATTTATACCCATGCATAAGATCGCCCCTAAGCCTTCTCTTCTAGAGGATAATATATTAATAAAAATTAGTAAAACATTAATAAAATATTTAAAAATATATGCTTACTTACTTTGGAAGCACTTCAGAAGTATCTTCCCTGGTTTGCCCATGGTTTCCACATTGAATACAGCTCCCAAGATTTGTTTTAGGTAAGTGCCGTTGTTGTTTGGAGTTTCATCAACTGCAGCAGGAGACTCTGCTTCAGCAATGTTGTATACTTTCAAACTATATCGAGGTAAGTCATTCAGTAAGACATTCTCCTCTTCCCTTAAGTGTTTAATTAGAATAGACACACATTTCAACCTGTTTTATCTTAGTCTTGGGGTTTCTCTAAAGTTCATGAAATTTAAGAGCAATCAATAACAATGAATGAGCTCAGTCCCTACAGCTGCACTACACCTGAAGGAATGAAACCACACAGAAGCCATTTAACGCACTTTAATTTATGGAAGTTGGACTCACATCCCTAACTTGATTTGCCTAAACTTTCTTGACTGTCCTTATTTAGAAGTGCCTGGAAATAAAGGCTTTATGTTCAGTGCTGCAGTTCTCCATGTGTAAGACAAAGAGAAGGAAAGGATGTGTCATACTGGTAAAGAAACTTAGCTGATGTTGGTCCACTTTAACAAAGTCTGTGTAATCAAAAGTGTAAAACTACATACACATGTCAATTGTAATAAGCTTGTCACTCTATCTTCTCTTAAGATTTCCTAAAATATAGTTCTATGTTGCAGTAACATTTGCCTGTAGTGCAAGATAAGACTTTGACATGATAATGCCATCATAAGATGTCATGATATATTTTCATTTAAGCATTAAATCTTTCAAAGCTGATACCTCACGCTGATAAACAGGTTTCGCAACAGACAGCATGAAGTTCATATTACCAGCAGCACATATCTAAGCTGGGTGTAGAAAACCACACAGTAGTTACCCCTGCAAGGTTGCAGTTCCATGTCCCCCTTCAGGTGACTTAACTGCTAAGTGACAAGCCAGCTCCCTCCTCCCCACTGGTAGAGCTGTACCACCTTCATGTTTGCGCCACCTTCAACACTTGCCAGCGAGACGTTTCTGCATGGTTGCCTACCAGAAAACCACCAGGTCTCTCTCGGCTGGGTCAGATTCCTGCTGGCTTAGCACACCGAAACAGTTCAGTGACCAGGGTCAGCCAGCACCGAGCCAAGCCTCAGTGTCAAGACCTGACTGTCATTGCACTCTGGATGACACCCCTGGAATATTTCAGGGGTGTTGGGAAAGTGAGGAGGAAGCGCCTTGGTTCAAAAATGGGTCCCAAATGCCTGGAGAGCCAGCTGAAACAAGAGCGTGGCATGCTAATAAATGACCTAATTGTAAACATTAGTCAGTTTATAAACACTCTACAGTGTTATGAGTAATTTCAAAGGATCTGTTTATTTGAAATACAAGCCACAGATAGATTTTTATGTAAGTTTTGAAGGCTCATTTCTGAGAGCAAATGATAATTCCAGAATATCCTGAATATATACACTATTATGTATAATTGTCCTCTACAGTGTTCACGATGCGTAAGTAAACAAAGGAGAGCTAACACACATCACATAAAAATGAAGAATAACCAACACTTCCAGTCTTCTATGGGAGATATATTACTGCCATTCACCTAATTCCCGTGGGCTCAATTTCTGGCCTTAGTGGAGCAATTCTTTTTGTCCTTTGCAGTTTACCTTAAAATCTTCCAATTAAAAACTTATTAGAATTTTTCTTGAGGAAGAACCTGGAATCATAGATCATCTGCAATTAAAAAGGAAAAAGGTTTTCCATCAGCTGCAGTGAGTGGTTCACAGAATAACAAACAAAGCACAAGCAGACTATTATGATACCTTAAAAATATTGAATCACATCATTTTGCATAAATTCTCACAGAAATTCTTAAGGTCTTGAGTAAGCATCTGAACTCCATTTAAATAAAAGTAAACTTAAAAAGAAACAACTGTGTTCTCAGTCTCATAATTTTTCAGATATCTTGATATTTAAGACACCACACACACTGAATACATTCATAAAAATTTGAAGTTTATTGTCCCATCTAAGGCAGCATAAGAATATGGAGAAGATACACGACTCTTGATGTGTAACTAAGGGAGAACTATTTCTATGAACTGGTTCTTATTCTTCAACAGTGCACACGGTTCATATACTCCCAATAATGAAAATGGGGTCAACGCAATGCATAAGGATCAGATTTTGATAATCCAAAGCCATTTACATCACATCAGAGATCTTCAGCAGGCACTTACACAATCTCGACGGTCACCTTCGATATTGTAATTTCAAATTTGCAGCAGAGGACCTACGACAAAGCAAGAGCACTATGTGTACCCTAGTTTACTTGAACTCTTTTCTGACACAAAAGGTTTGGTCCTTAGCAAACACTTTCACATATCCTGGTGTTTGCAGATTTATTTTTTTTTAAAGCAACAGGTACTATACATTTGTTCTGTTCTTAAAGAAAGATTTGCCAATTCAGAAATGGAGCAATGGTTGAGCTGGGTAGCTAGCTTAATAAACGAGTAGATTTGGTAACAAAGCAAGTTACTGAAATGGCCACAGAGATTTTTGTGCAGGCTCCAATGGACTTTGGAAGTGCCTCTTCTCCTGCCATAACTTCTAGTGAATGGTCCAGTTTCCACCTCAACTATCTAAAGTTACTTACTTCTAAATAAAATCCTGTCTGTGGTGGTTAACTGGCAGAATAACGATCTTAAAAAGAGGCAAATTGCAATTTTAAGCCTACTTTTGAATATCTTAGGGGAGTAGTATAGCACTGCTTCTTACACAGCTTTCCCTCCTCACCAGAATTTTATGTGCTGGAGGGAAATAAAGCAGCATTCATTTTGTGTTGCAGAGATCTTTTTTTTTTTCAAAAACCAGAAACAAACAAACAAACCAAAAAAGCAGCCATTCTTGGCATCAGAAAGATCTTGGTGACAATGTCATTCTCCTGGAAAAAAATCTGCAATAACTCAGGATTTCTGTAAGTATTTTGGATTCCTGGGAAAGAAGGACGAAAGTTGTTGGGTTTGTTATGGTTGCAAGTACCCCAGAGCAGGAATGCTGATTTCCTAGTACCCTTCTTAGAATGCAGGAGAATATTCCCTCCCATCCACTTGCAGGAAGACAGGGAGTAAGCAGCAGGATGACAGCCTGTCTGCCTTCTGCTAACGGTGCTTGAGAAGCAGATGTGGAGGACAGGCACTCTTCCTGGGACGTGTTACAGAGGTACACGGTAGCACAGCAGCCACTGCGGACATGCAGAAAGAAAACTGAGTACATCTATAACTGAATGCCTCAGCCAGGCTCTTCCTGGCCTTCCCAGCTCTGAACTGTGTGTGAAGTGCAGCCCTATATGCACTTTCATACAAAGCAGTTTTTCATATTAAGGGAATTCATTAGAGATGGATTCGAACTTTCATTCATCCTCCTGCCGCTGTTGTGCACTGTAATTGCCAGGCACAGACAACACAGTCCACTTGTCTCCATTTTCTTTCTTCATGAGTTGGAAAGTGCGTATAATGTGCTAGTGGTAGTTTAGAAGTGGTCAGATTGGTGAATGAATAAGCTTTTAATGGAAGAATAAACCATCATTCAAAGACAGACTTTTGAAAAATATCCTTTTCCACTGCTCAGTGAGCCTCGATAAACAGGCATACCAGAAACTAGTTTATACCAGAAATTACTTCCAAGCTGAATTTACGACCTCATCAGGGAGTCGCAGTTTACAGAGAAAGCAGATAAATAGGTTAAAAGAGAAAAGATTGCAGTATGAACAAAAACAGCGGAAAAAACCAACAATGAAACATAAATTCTGTGGATCAAATGAACTCTGTTGTCTTGGAGGAACATTTATTGAACCTGGGCAGAGATGTCTTTGTTTTGCCTGCTAAATGTCTTCTGAAGTTTTCCCTCTAGCACATGGAGAGGAATGGAGTGCTCTGAGAGGCAGTGAGAGCAGAAGCCTGGGGTAGGTGTGACGAACACTGCCTGGAGGAACCTTCCTCTTCACACACTGTTGAAAATTAGGATGCTGCCTGGCTAAGTGAAGTACTTCATGTTGGGTGTTCCACATTAAAAAGATTCATTAGCATTTTAAAAGGGAAGATATCAGTGTTACCTGAGAATAATTATTACAGAATCCTGGAAATTCAAATTCTTGTTTTTACACATATTCATTCATGCAAATGTGGAACCTGACCCAGAAATTTTATTCAGGTGAGTAATCTGCCTTTAACAGGATTCTAATATATATGAACAAAGTATTCAGGTCAGGTTTTGCATTTGCACAGTAGCCTCCATTTGACTCTAAGTGGGACTGTTATATTGTAACACCTCCCAAATATGCAATTTGTCCAGACAAGATTTCAAATCTCCTTTTTAATACTCGGCTTCAGCAATATGAAAAGCAACACTGCCAAATATTCCATAATCATTCTACTGTGATTACTCACATTTTGATACGAAAATTCTCATAAATACCATTTCACACGGGTGCTGTCACCTGCCCTGTGCCTATATACATGATCTCCTCTCTGCAATTAGTTACACAAACATTGAAAAATGAGTTTGTGACCTGTAATGGAGTCGTGATAAACCCTTCTGAAGACATACCTAAAACACAGCCCAGGAGAATCCTCAACAGATAGAAATGATTTATGCATACATAAGCAACACACAGCCTCCAAACAAGCTAAAGACCTGTCAGAAGCAGCAGGAATTCAGTATCTGCTTTAAAAGGAAGAATGTAAAAAGACCATAACTAAGGAATGAGGCACTAAATCCTCCAACTGGGGAAAGGTAGGAGAACACTAGTAATTTGGGGAATTACAACACCCCTGTACTTCTTGATGTGCAAAAAGGTGAGGAAGGAGCGCAGAACAAGAATGATTTGGACAACAGATGTGGAAAGGTGCACATTGACAGTGCTCTGCCGTTTCCTTATTTAGGTAATTAATACTCAATCTTCTGAGCCACCGGTCCAACTCACCCACCACATGAGCTACACCACTATAAAAACAGTGACCATAATACATTCCTTTTTTTCCTCTTCTTCTGCACAGGCTGTCTGCCGACTGTCCTGCTACCTCGCCTGTACTTGGGTGACCACTACGACTGCGCTTGGGACAACACTGGTTCTCCTGTGGCTGAGGTTGTGGTTTTGAACTGCAGCAAAACTGACATAGCAACCAGCTGCCATGAAAAGGGGTGTCCCCACGCGTCCCCTCTTGCATGTTGTCATCACCTGCCTAGTGCCAGCAGTGGTCCGGTGAACCAGTTCAGGGAGGAGGACAGCAACAAGCCAACCCTGCCCAAAGAGGCAGTTCTCAGGGTGGTGTTGTCTTAGCCAAGTTAGTCATTAAACAGCAGCAAGTACAAGCAATTGCTAAAAGCAACCTGAGTGTTTTTTCACATGTGGGCTAGAAAAGAAAGAGGCTGTGGTATTGCTGTAGGAACCGAGAGACCCAAAATACCCAGTGTGGTGAGCACCGTTCTGAAAACATTATATTCTCTTATTCCTTGGAGCAAATCATTGGGTGCCTCATATTGAAAAAGAAATATGCTAAACAAACCAAAACAGTAGGTTAGGAGCTGGAAAACAAACCCAGCTAAACATAAATAAATCATGGACATCTCATAACAGTAAAATTCTTGGGCATTGTCATCTGTTGCTTATTACAGTTTCATTTATATTGGTATTTTCTTTGTTTCCCTGCAACTTTTGTGTATCCAAATAATTACAGTGGTATTACTGTATTATTTTAAATCTAGTCAGTAAAGTGAATAGAGGAGCACATCTCTGCATTATTCTGGCCAATATGACATTCTATTACATAAGAAATGGGAATGAAATCAATTTTAATGCGCCACGTTAGTAAGATGACGGCCACAGTTCCAGATTGCAATTATGGAGATAATTGCAATTTCATTGGTACTGCTTAAGATTAAGAATACAAAATTTACCTTGGATGAACAGTTCATTATCTAAGATGAACCCAAGCTATTTTTGTTCTAAATCATATCTTGGTTTGTTTTATTTCTTAACTTTGACTGTTTAATACAGGCATAAAGAATTTTACAGGTAGAGTATATCAAAACAGGCTAGCTGGTTCAACGTCAAATTCCTGTACAGTGATCTGAGAAAAAACATTAATTTTGAAACAGTTCTGGAGGCTGAGTATAAAGATTATTAAACATAAGTTTTATATATGCAGAAAAAAATTGCTTTTGCATGAATTCACTTTTAAAATGTTAATATATGCATAAGAAAATTGTGTTTCTTAATCTCTGAAGGAACACTTATCGCTAGGAACCACTTAATTCTTTTCCTGTGCTTGATTTATTAGCTTATGAAATTATGCTAATAGTTTGCATGTTAATGGTTTTGGGGCTCAAATGACCTGATTTTAATAATGAAGTAATTTATGCAGTAAAAGTAATCAGCACCTATGAATCTCACTTAAAAGAACATATCAGTGATTACCTATGCTAAAAAACAAATTATTGTCAGCATGGTATACACTATATGTTATGACAGGGACATGTTCAGCTCTGCACACCCTTTAGGCTGGCTGAGTCCCACTTCAATGAACCTCACTAAAGCCTGCAACTTGCAGTTCTAACAACTGTTTACAGACCTTCAGTTGCAGACTGACTTCCTCACATGGTCATCTTCTAAGGAAAAAGACAGGAGTAGGAGATGGACAGCACCAGAACCAAAGTCTAACCCAGAGCCAGTAGCCATGAGCAGAAGACCTCTGTGGCACAGAGACCTCACACACCTGGATGAAGGGGTTTGCAGGAAGAAGGGAAAGCATGTGTTTGGGGAAGAAGTCGTAAGTTTCACAAATTACAAGACAAATGGCACTTTTATTAAGGATGTGAGCTGCATGGCATATAAAAGATGTAACTCCCTGCAACATTTGGGAAGCCTATGTGAAACGGATTCTTCACAAAGAGTCTTTTCTAAAACATCTGTATTTACAGACCTGCTTACTGTCAGGATGTATTCAAACTGTGCCTCTGTTCCCCTGCATCATTTACTGTGATGTTCCCCAAGACAAGAAGAAATTCAAACCTGGGCTTTGAAAAGTAAACAGCAATGTTTTCTTTGCAGTAACGTAAGCTTGTGTTTTGATAACCTGCTGAACATTGATATTCACTTTGGTATAAAAAAAATTCAAAAATAAATTACTAGCTGCCAAAGATGACCTAACTGTTCAAACACCCAGACAGAAGCTGAGGGAGGTCAGATTGGACATTAGCCAAAATGTATAAAGTCAATGGAAGAAACCCCATTGATTCACCAGAGCTGGACCGCCTCTTCCCCAAAGAAACGCCTAAAGGCCAGAAGTCCTCTCCCCTTCCAACGACCAGAACCGAAGAACTACATGTTGTAATTAATAAATACCTTGCTTGCAGCATCTCAAGCATATAATAGAAAACTGGCCATTTCCAGAGTTGTTCATTTCACAGCAAAAAGGTGATATGTTCTGGAGCGTGCCTAATGCTCTTTACTCCAGAATTCAGACTATTAGTTTTATGCAACTTATTTCCTATCTTAAAGAGGAAAACAATCAGATGTACCAGATACTTCAGCATTTTTTATGTTTTATTCCAGTCATAAACAGACTCCAAGGCACATATGGATCATGCAAAAGTAACTCAGCGGAAGCTGTTCAAACCTTGCTCCTTCCATAGACCAGAGAGGCCTCACTGGGTGTCCAGGCGCACACAGTGTTAGGGCAGGGCCTCGGAGAACCGCGTTAAGGGGGTTGTGGTAGAGAAGGCAACCTACAGCCCCGGCTGCTGCCTGCTCATAGCTTCAGAGGATGGCGAAGCTGACCCTCCAAATTAGCCCTGGATAGGGGCTGGGCACAGCAACAAGAAACCCGACGAAAGCGTCCCTGTAGAGGCAGAGACAGGGCTTATTCTGCAAGCTGCCAAGTCCCCAGCTCCCGAGGAGCCCAGGCTGGGCCGAACTCCACTAGTATAATAAGAGCAAACTTGATCAAAGCCTGTGTGTTTGCTTTAGATGTGGATGCCCTACACGCTGTTACCATAGAGCTGTGACAGCTTAATGAGCTATCACCCGTCAACCCAGTTGCTGTTACTCTGTGCACGCTCCTACCCTGCCCCCTCTCTCCAGCAAAATGATCTTCTCCTGTCTCAGGCTCCAGAGTCTCTCAGACGAGTCCTAGCTGCACGGACCTGCCTGCTGCAGTCCCTCTCTCAGACCCAGACATCCTTGTCTTGCCAAACAGGATTTCTGGAGGTGAAAATTCCCCTCCTCCATTTCCCTGTGTTGTGCCTGGAGGACACTCCCCTGACAAGAGGGACCTGCTGTCGGCGGAGGCAGGGTCAGGAAGGCAGAAAATAAAAGGAGAAATTTCAAAGTTCAGACAGTTTTCTTGGCAGACTCTAACAGCTCAAAGGGGTATGTATCTGTCTGCTGTTTACTTGGAAATCTGACAAGAATAACTTACCGCTGACAAACTAGGCTCACAAACGCCACAAGCCCAAGCCACAGAGCCCCGAGTGCTGGTGCACGCTTCCCATCAGACACACACAGAGACACCCGGATAGCCGGCATCCACATTTCAAAAGCAAACAGGAAAATGCCGCCATGCTCTCTCTTCTCCACTTGTGGGAATCTTGGCCTCCCTGGCTGGGTGAGGACCCGGGACCGTGTGGTTTCCCAGGCGGTGAGAGGAAAGGGAGCGCTGCCATAGTTGCCTTCTGCTCCCAGGCAAGGGCTGGGTGCTGGAGAGGCGGTGGCTGGGGCTGCCCTGGCTTCACCTGCCCAGCTTTGGCTCTCTGGCAACACAAGGGTGCCGTCCCAGCCCCTTCTGCAGAAGCACTGAGGTGGTCGTCGGTGTTAGGAGATGCATGTTTGTCTTGGTGTGCTGCACTCATTCTGGCTGAGAGCTTTCTGCAAGGCAGGGATGATGTGGTGGTGGTGGTGAATGGAGGCTCATGCTTGCTGGGGAAGAGTGTGAGATCTGGAGGGAAGAGCCAGGGGACCTGTGGTGCTTCCTCACCTGCTGTGGCTTGGGAAGGCAGACACAAGGAGGAGGCGTGTAACTGTGGCTACTTTACTGTAGCATGGAGGGAGGTTTCATACTGACATTTTAGGTCCAAAAAAAGCATTCACACATTGAAACACAGTATTTACAAATTGACTAATCAGCCCTAGGTATTACTCAAACACTGCAATTCCAGAAATTAGCTTGGTAGAAACCTTTCATTTATTTACCTACCTGCATTAAAGCAGAACAGAAACATCCCACAACATGCACAAAATGTTAGATGATTTGAAGCTATCAAATTGTTCATTAGCTAGCTTAAAAAACAGCAGACTTAGCACAGCCATCTTCATTTCATGCTCCTCTTGTTTCTTACATTGTGTCTTGATTTAATACTAGGCTTTAAATACTTCTGGGCAAGGATTTATTTCCCTATATACTCGTTCTACCCTTAGTAAATAGGCCTATGTTCCAACTAATGCCTGCAGTTTCTAAAACGCAATCAGCAATAATATTTATTGCTTTTTTGTGTGCCCATCCAGAAAAAGAAAATTGTTACCAGAATAACACTCAGAACAATAACAGGATGCAAATGTGCACCCTATTCTTCCAGCTTGCATGCTTTACTCCAGAATCATGCCAGTTCGTGTGGAAGTTAGTGGGAAACCTGACCAAATGAGGACTTCTGATTTGTGTCCTAGGCATCTTTTGCTGTATTTATCACAGCTAATGCCCTTTTGTTTGTCTCTCTTCACATGCTAGGAATGTAAGTAGGCCACAATGGCAAATCTGCACATTTGGTCAAAAAAGTTGCTGTGATTTCAAAAATAGGTGTGAAAAATACCATGTTGCAAGCTGGGAGGAGAACAAAAATACAGGACTCAGTGTATTCATGATTTTTAGAAATGAAAAGGAGAAAAAAAGCCCAACTTCCAGTAACACCATGGAGCCTTTCCTGAATCTCATCACTCTTTATTTTCATTTTAATTCCTGGAATGTCAACAGCCCAATATCCCTGGGTCAGCTTGTGCTGATCCTGCCTAGGAATGGTTAGCCACAGGGATATGCGGTTTTGCACATCTCTCCCTCTTTCTCTTTCCCCTTCTCGCTCCTGAATCAAATGCCTCCTGCCTCCTTCAGTGTTGCTTCACGGCTCTTCAACTCCTCTCCTCTGCCTGTGGCCTGCCTTTTGGAGCATCTTTCACGCTCCCTCTGTCCCCAGCAGAACAGCTGCAGGCCAGGGTGACCTCTCCCTCCAGATCTTTTGTCTGGTCGTCTCTGACAGCACCGAGTGACAGGGAGCCGCATCCCCACCCCAGCGTTTCCCTAATCAAGCAGTGCTCACACAGCTCACACGCCTGCCTGCAGGCTTCTCTCTTTAATGTGACATTGATCATCATGACACAAAATGGTCACAGATATCACTTCCTAAAATTCAGGAATGTGACAGCTAGAGACAGAATCACTAGTCTATAGCCCGAAGACTATATGGATTATTCAGGTCAGGATAAATCAGGGTGGATATTTGCCCTACTTCCATATTCTAGCTATTAATAACCAAAAGCACGCCAGATTGTGGCTTGTTCTGTGCGACTGCACAAGGGAGCAACGGTCCCTCCCCCACGCCTCCACATACACATGCACAGACTAATATTTTTGGCTAACGTTTGAAAGCCATTTGCAAACCCAGCCTCTGAGCTTGGAGTCAAGCCCCAAGCACGTGGAGGCCCTTCTTTGCCAGGCAAGAAAGAGAAGCCAAGGTAGGCTGTAAAAAGATATGGGAGACCTCTCCTGGTCTACTGCCCCAGAAACCCTGCTGCTCTCCCCTGTTTTCTTCAAGCCCCAGCACAGCTCAGCCAGTCAGGGCTCACCCCCTTTTGCCAAGCACACTGCCAGAAAATGAATGTACTTCTGCAAAGACCTGGTAGAGAAGCTGCAGAACACCTACCCAGAGAAGCCCAGCCACACTGCTCCTGGAAAGCTTTCTGGACATCGCGCCTATACAGGATTTCAGTATGAAGAAGCAGCACTTCCTCCCCAGTACTGAAACAGAGAGATGATACCGTTACAGAATTAAATGAAGTTGCACCTTCCCCAGCTTTAAAGTAGCAAGTGAATTATCCTCCACATCAAGTTAGCACTCACGTTTTAGAAGGATGCAAGACAGAAATTGTACAGTGTCTCTTTGCAGAATACTAGTTTTTATGAGCCATCATTAAAATTTTGGAAGATTAAGCCCTTAGAAGCCTGAAGCTCTTCTACTTTTAAAATATTCTTTCAAAAGCCAGCTTTTGCTTTCAGTTGCAAAGGGAAAAATACAGGTATTTTTCAGTCCACTGACATGGAAGAACTGCCTTGACAGCTGAGACAGCTTCCCTGAATAGGATCCCTCTGCCCTTGGGACTTGGAAAGCTATTCTCTGCCATCCCTTTTGGGTCACTTATGCAATCTGCTTTAGCAACTGGTGCCAGTTCAGTCCCACTACAGACCAGACTCTCTGGACTGCCTAAATGCCGTTCCCTGGATTTGCCTAGGAATAAAGCCTTTATACTTCCCTCAACTTCTATATTCACGGCCTATGCACTACTGCTAGTCCCATAAAATGCCACTGGTTCCCATTTGAATTCCAAAAAGATAGCTCTTATGTGGCAACTGCACCACACAGCAGATAGGCAGTAGCTGACCTCTGTTCTGTCTGTGTTTCTAGACGCTACTCCATATTTTATTTATCAGCTAAAAGCCAAGCAAAGTAACAATAATGAGAGTAGGTCGAGTGCCAAGAGCAGCATACAAGCCTCAGCAACACTTGTCTCCCCTCTCCTGCTTCTCCTGCACCACTCTGTCCACTGTTGACTCTGACCTTACTTGGTTGAAATGAGGCCTGAGTGACTGCAGTTCATAACCCCCTCATCTTTTGTCCTCTGCTAAGCACAGCGCTAGTATTTCTAAGCAGTCTCAAACAGGCTCTTCCTGCTCAGCTCATTTAATAACTAGATTTGCTACATCTCTAGCCATTATTTGGCAGAGGGCATAATAAGTACTTGCCAAGTCCTATCTTGGGTTACCCTTCCAGAGATTCTTTAGGCTGGGGAAATAAAAAGCATCCTTCACTTCGTTTCAGTAAGAAAATCTCCCTTTTTCCCCCGCTTCCTTTGTTTTTAATCATAATATTATCCTGGACAGAGACATCTTGAAATAAATACTGGTCGGAGGTTTCCTGAGGACCTAAACTGAGAGCATGTTAATAAAATATTTGAAAGCTCACTCGAGTACTCTCCCCTCTGCATTGGATTGTCCAGCTAAAGTAACTGTACTTTTGCTTACAAAGGCACAAGTTGGACCAAATCCTCCATGGCAGTCCAGGAATTTGGATGTGCAGATAATTGTTCAGAGTCACATTCTGATTAACGCAGGTACCTCCATTTCCAGGAGCACTGGAGCCTCCCCACTGAAAACAACAGCAAGAAAAATCTCCAGGCTTGTTACATTAAAAAGTTAGCAAGGAAATGACAGACAACTTGGGGAAAGAAGAAAAAAAGTGTAGCACTCCCACGTTACATATGTCATTTTAAATGGACTTTCAAGGAGGTAAGAGAATGAAAACAGGAGTGTTTCATTCTTTGCATCCCTGCTAACAGGATAAACAACAGTCTTTGTTGCTGACCTTTCTAAAGTCAGGGGCTGAAATACAGCATTAAGGATGGCAGAGGGAACAGCCTCTCTGAGGAAGTACAGAGAAAAGGCATAGACAACCCAAGGAAGTAGATGGAGTCTAAAGGTTTTGAATGGAGCTAATCTACAAGCAGAGACAGAAGGTGAGAGGGAGATTTCTCTCCTTATTGCCTGTCCCTATCAGCCAAACTCTGAAGCAGGACATCTGATGTACCCTTCCAGCATTGACCTTCAACATCTCACTAAAATAGACTGTGGCTTAACAGCTATGATATAGCCTGACACTCCTAATGGCGTAAGTTTCAGACCTAAGCTACATGAATTAAGAACGACTGCTGGGCCAACAGCTGGAATTCTAAAAAGGAGTCACAAATTTTGGAGAGAGAATAAAGAAAAAAGGGATCATGTTGACCTAGAAGTGGGATTCAAAAATGGAAAAAGCTTACTCTTGAGTTACAGTCAGCCTCTATTCACTGTAGATGCTTATTGCTGTATTGGATCCCACATTATAATTAGCAAATGAAGCATCAAATGATGAACATCTGATTTCGTTTGCAAACATATATATACACAAGATGATGTCTCGTCAATGCAAAGTACAAAGGCTTAACAAGTTGTATAATTATACATTTCTTGCAGATTTTCTGCTACTTTTCATATAGTATTTGAACATTGCTTGCCATGCCATCAATAGCTTTTTGTTATTTAAATATTTAAGCAGCTGATTACCATATTTCTGGATTACACAGCTATGAAATTTGGTGGTCTTGTATAAAAGGTACAAATATAAAATAGACATTGTATGCAAGGGTCATTTGTTCAAATATAACACTGGTTTTGTGGATAACAAAAACATATATAAAATGTGTTTCTCTATAATCACGACTTATTTTTATTATTCCCTGTATTATACAATATGTGATAATATTTAGAGAGGTCTGCTGGAGCTCTTAAGGAGTTATTTTTTCCTGCCTGATATTACCAGTGTTATTTTCCTCTATACATACTTCAGAGAAGCACCAGTCCAATAAAAACCTTACTTCCTAAGGGAAATCCCCTTGCAGAACACTGTCAGCAAGAAGTGATACCAGACAAACAGGAGGAAGACACATTGGAATCAGCTTTCCAAACAAATCTAAACTCGCCCTCATGTTCCTCTACTTAATAAGGCAACAGCTCTAAGCTTGAGTGATGTGCACAAGAGATGCAAATGTACTAACACATTTTCTGGAAGGCTACTGGGACACAAACAACAATTTTGCAGCAGCATACTATGGACTTACCAAATACATACACATATTTATTACAGTAATATTAAAAGAACAGACTGCTTTTTTCACATGTCTGTGCAGCTCGTGCACAATGGGAGTCTCTTTCTGTTCAGTGTTTCTGGGCATACTTCTTGATCCAAAAAAAAGAAGCAACAGCCTCTCCCTCTTTCTCCCCTCCCATGAGTATTTGAGATTCACATGGTTTTGTTTGCTTCACTGAGAAATGGAAAAAAGACTAAAAGGAGGGTCAGGCACTCACAACAGTCTGCTTTTGTTTGTTTTTATGAAAGGGTGATATTTACCTATCTAAAAAAATTTTATTTACTCATGTAGCGGAGGGTAGGAAGGACTTTGGAGGCAGAACATAAAGCTAAACCTGGTTTTGCAGAGGTAACCAAGAAAGGCTCCTAGAAGATAATTCTGAGAGATCAAAAGTCAGTTTAGCTCTTGGACACAACTTGGGTGTTCTTACTGCCAGACATTGTCACCTAATTCCTGGGAGGATTTCATCAGCGTTACAAAGGACAGCAATAATCCCACTTAAAATGCCTTCTACAAAAGGCTTCTTTCACCAAGGAGTTGATTCCCTAGGGCAGTCTCATTTCTCTAACCAGCACCAAAAATCCAAACTCATGCTCGTCCCTGGTATATGCCTATAAAAGATATATATGTGACACGTGCACACATTCACTTATTAGTTGTAGCTGTCCATATATGTTAATCCAGGAATAATTTATGCTTCTACTGGACCAAACAGGAAATCCATGTTAACCCTGGTATATGGATACTATGTGGTACGCCACGTGCTAAGGCTGAAAAGCCTCCTTGTGAGCAAAATGAGCTGCATTTTCAGAACAGCGGTTTGGAGGTTCACCCACGCAGGAGTGAAATCATCGAACCGAGGTCAATGATGTCATTTAGGACAGCCCCAGACCACAAAGCACAGGCATGACTAGCTTCTCTTAAAGTTTAGGAGTGCCTGGAAGCGCTCGGTGCACAAGTTGGGGCTTGGACTTTCTTCTAGAGGTAAATTTCAACCACAGATGTGAAAATGATTGAGGGTCAAATATACAGTGAAACAGATATTCTGGAAAGGGAAGAGAAGGGGGAGGAAAAGACAAAAATATTACTAGCGTACTGGAGAGTATGGAGAGAAGACACCAAAGACAGCACACAAGGTAGGGCAGAGAGCCTGCATGACTTTAAACATTGAAATTGGGCATGCCAGGAAGGCCTGGATCTCTTGCCTGTGTCTGGTATGCTGAGCTAAAATCTTTAGTGACAGAAATAAAATGGAAACCCAAACTCTTACTCCTGAGCTGCACTTCCCTGAAGTTTGGCTCAGGATATCTAAAGGGGCAGGAGCCAAACTTTTATGGTTTTAGGCTTTTTTAACCTGGGTTATGAGAGCTGGCCAATGCTCTTTGTGGTTGAACAACAGCTTGCACCACCCCATGTGCCACAAAATCATCTGTGAGCTGCAGTGCAGTTTGCAGCATCTATCCTGCAGACATCTAAGATGATAACAGCGGAGGCTGCTGAACGATGGCAATAGGTGTCTTAGGAATAGAAAAGGAGGTGTAGGTACCATCTGCCTCTTCATTTGTTAAGTTCAACCCAGTTACTATCAGTTCATCAGGATTATAAAACTTTATTACATCCACCCACAAAGCCAAGGAATTAAAAAAAAAGGAGGGAAAAAATTCTCTCTTCTTCAAACATTGAAGATGGAACAAGAACAAGCCTGGTACAAACATTTAAGTCAAATAAACAGGGGAATTCAGTAGATGCCAGGAAATACATATTAAAGAGTCTCACTTAGGAGATTGTAACAGCCTGCACAGTAGGCTTCAGCATAGTATTTTCATATGACATACTAACAACAACAACTGATGAAATGTCACATTGTTCACAGTGAAAAGAAAACATTACTTCTTTTTCCACTGTCTTTGCTTTAGTTTAATCTTGCCCCAGTGTATTTTAACTTAAGCCAATTTGGGATGTTAACAGCATACAAATATGCTTTTCCCGTGAGCTGACAGGGAATGGTTTTTTGAGCTGAAATTGTGTTAAGCTGATTACTTCTTTTAATTTCTTCTTAATAATAGAGCATTTTTAATTGTTTGAATCCTAACAGCTGATATAGCTGTTTAGAGAGCCAGGCAATGCAAATGAAGACTGAGGAATTCTTTCAATATAAAATCAGAAGTCTCCTATACCATGGCAACAGCAATTTTTCATTAAATTATAGATTCCTTAGGGTTGCTTCCTCCATATTGACAAGATCATTTCATAGGTAGAGGAGGTAAGGGAAAAGAGAGATCTTACTGAAGCAACAGAATTGTTATGACGAGCAATTAACAACATGTATCCCAGCATGTCACAGTGGGTCTTCTCCTTTCATTCCATGAAACAGACTGATTATAAAAATGCTTCCCATTTGAGTGCCTCAACCCTAACGCAGTGTACATCAGGCTGCATTTTTGCTCAGGCTGAAAAATACTGACATCGACTGGAACACTGGATGTGTTGAACCTGCCGTCACCAGCTTGAAAAACCTCTGTCCTCACTATTGCTCATAGCTTCTAGTGAACTGCCTGCTTGCACAGATGGGGCTAACTCAGTTCCGCTAAGAAGTCTGCTGTCCCATGGATTCACACTTTGTCATTTCCCCCTAATATTCGCATTTTGCATATGCTGTTTTTTTGACGTCATTGCTTCCCTGTAAAATCCATGCAAAACAGTTACACCAAAACCAGCCCAGAAGCCTGCAGAACCTCCACTCCACAGGCACTTTAGGTGATCCATAACGACTGGCATGTTTACACAACTATGTTGTCTGCATTTGCAGATCACAACAAAGGTGGTATTGACAGAGCTGCAACAAAATGTGACACTAAGTTTTTGTTGTTGTTTTTTCTTATTTTCATTTCTTATAGGAACTGTTGTGTCTTCCCCTCTGAATATCATCACTACATGGTTTCTTAATTGAAAACTAAATGAGTCTTTGTTTTTCCCCTCTCCTTTTCCAAAATTCCATTCCTGGCCATAAAGAGTTATCCTTTATACTGATTAGTTAGAGAGTGAAGGTGTTTCTCTTTTAATCACGTATCCCAGAGTAAGAAACAATACTGAGCACTAAATCACAGCTCAGTAGGAGGTTTTCTAAAGAAATTGTGTCCAAAGTGAATGTTAGGCAGTGTAACCCTGGAGTGCTTAATGGTGGCCCACAGTCTGAATTTGAGTGATGAACCCGGTTAGAGCTATAACTTGTGCTACTGGGAGATTTTAACTGGAGCAAGAAGTTTACACAGAGTCTACTGTATTTCTGCCTAAGCTTCTGTCTGCACTGAAGTCCTCTGTCTAGACCTCAGTTCCAGAAGGCTTTCCTGTGAGGAAATGGAAAAAATTAACCTCCGTATTCTTCTCTATTTCCAAACTCCTGGGGTATCTTCCACCTTTGAAATCATGGCTTCTTCATGGAAGTTTAAACAGCTGCGTAACGTTTGTACAAAACCCAGAGTGCTGAAGGAAAATCTAACTCGGAATTTTTCTCACTCTGATTTCTCTTCAAATTCTAAAAATGTTTAAATGGCACAAACCTGTGTTACAGAAAGCAGTCATGGAAGGAAAAGCATAACCACTTATTTTTTGGTCTAGAAAATCAATCCTATTTCCAAAATCAAAACTTCAACAAGACTTCATATTTTATTGGACTTAGTATTAGAACACACTGAAAGAAAACGTGCCATACTCCTGATGCTGTCGAGAACATGGTAAATAGGAAATCCTACACATGACAACAATTGATGATTAATTATACTTTGCATATCAGGATTCGCCAAAACTAAAGGTGTTTAAGACAACACAGAAAAATAGTATGGAAGGTGCAATTTGATTTTCTGTTTGCAGCGTTCAGATTCTAGTCATGAGTCTCAGTGATGGGGTGGTACTGAAGGCCTTAAACACCCAATGTAGAAACAGTATTTTTGAAGTCCACAACTGACAGCTAAACTAAGTTTTCTTTCTCTGTTTTTCTTAAAATTATCATAGAAAAAAAGGGCCCATCTTCAGAAGACATTTATCAAAGATTTGCCTACAAAAGCTGTATCTTCAAAAGTCACATTTGCACATACTGAAACAGTACCTCTTCATGCACAGGACACCTGTGAGCAATGGGCTCTCTAGTATAAGCAAGTGCTGGCCTGAGATTACAACATATGTACACACACAGAGCCAGCAAGAGATATTAAATCTGATGTTTCCAAATATTTATACAGGATTAAATTTAGCGTTAACGTTAGGCACTCCTTTTTGGTACTACCCTACCCTGGCCTCCCCCACCTTTGAAGCCCTTGCTTACAAAAACTGATTGGGTATTTCCCTGTCACAGTACTTTAAGTCTATCCCTTATCACAGCGCATAGACTCCTTCCTCTCATCATACTTGTGTGGGGTTTGTTTGGGTTTTTTTTGCTGTTGTTTGTTTTTGATGGTTTTGGTTTTTTGTTTGTTTGTTTTTTAGGACTCCAATCAGCCTGACCTATTCAGAAACCTGGTAAAAATGCCAGAAAATGCTAGCAGAGTGATCTTGCCTGCATGTTCGCCAGGTTCTTGATACATCTACTTCTCTCCTGGGAGTACCTGGGAGATGAGTGCCTCCTGCTGCTAGCCAGTCCTGCGTGGGCCAGGGCAGAACATCAGAGGAAAGTACAGAATCACAGTTGGTTACTGGTTCACAAAACCCAATCTTGGGCTCTAATTTGGGGGAAAAGGGAGGAAGGACAACACTTTGCTATAATCCTCCTACAAATTCCTACAAATTACACATAGCAAAGGAAAAAAACATATATAAACACTTGCAATGTGTTTCTCTCTTCCCTGTGCTTTCCAAATGCAGTTGTTCCACATTTTCTAACCAAGCATTCAAGTAAAACCAGTTTACTAATGATGGAGGATTTATTGACGTGTTCAGAAAGTATACACTTGTCACAGAATGAATTCCCCTCTGTGTTTTACATCCAGTGGGACAATTATTTTATTTGAAGGCTTGAATTGACTTCAGGCAGAAGCACACAAGGGCACAACTTCAGATGAAGTAGTGGCTTTGTCTCATTTTATAGGTCAGTCATCCAGTACTTGAACCTAACACCTACTCAAAATGTTATTTCTACAGAGCCACCTACAAAGTTTCTGGAAGCACCAAGTTTGGTGGCTATCTACTCTAACAGTATGTATATATGTAAATGAGCTCTTCAGCACATAAACTGTTCTTAGGAAGATTCACTGACTAGAGATGTAAGATAAGAGCAATAAAAAATAGCTGTTACTTAGACACCAAAAATGGCAGCAGATCTTTGCTAAAGGGTCACTTCTAAAAACTGTTTTCTAAGCGTCCCACTTACCCAGATACAGGGGTCTGGGCTGCCTGTTGGCACTGAACTGTGTATTTAATGCTTCAGAAAAGTAAGGAAAGGAAACGCACAAGCCTGTTCCCCTCTGTGGATTTATTCATCACGGAGAAAAGCCACTGAAAATGGGGTGTGTTTTTCCCAGACTATTTTACATTCAAAACAACAGCCCTGTCTGCACTGGAAAATTCCACAGTATGTGAACACCTAGAGAGGGACTGAATGAAGGGACTTGGAGAAAAAGGTACGTTTTAGTCAGACTGAATAAAGGTAACAATGCTTAAAATAAACCTCACACAGATCACCTGAAGTTCTTAGAGAAAAATCAAAAAAGCCAGATTCTAATTTGCCTGGTATTTCTAAAATTAATAATTTTGCCAACAAGCCAAAAAACCCCCACATGCTTCTCCACCTGCCATTTACCTCTTTTCCGACATTCTTATATAGGAAAAACAAGTTTTAGAATGGAGAAGCTGCATAGTTTTAAACAATCTTTCGTGGTGGTCAGTGATTTCAGTGGAAGTCGATTGTGCACAGCTCCCTACAAAAATCAGTGCCTTTGCTGAGCAATATGCATACATACATTACACACACACACACACTTTTAACAAAAATACGGATTTATCTTTGCCCTGTTCATCAGGTATTCATAAACTCTTCAGTGCTAGTTCGAGCTGTATTGCTGTGAAATCATAAGCAACGTGAGAAAGGGGTTTATATGAAGTATATGTGCATTCAGTACTTTAATGGTTTCCATAAAACACATTTAGCATAACACACGCACATAAACACAAACTGTCCATGCGGGAAACATTCAGTATGGTTATTCAGAAAACTCATTAAAAATTACAAGGCATGTACAACTGTATCTAAATCTTTGGTTTGTTCTTACAATTCAGATGCTAACAGAGCTGGGAAAAAACCCTGAGAACTGTAAGAGCATTCTGGGAACTAGACTGAAAGCTAATCAGAGCTTCCACTTTACTTCTAGAATAGCCATGTTATAAAAAATTTACTCTGAGTAAAAGAGCCTTTCCAGATGTAGCTTGATAATACTGAACTCTGTTTCCACGAAGAGCTTTAGGAATAGTATTAGCTCACATGGAAATAATTTTTTAACTAGCTGGGAGTGGTTCCCTAACAGTTCCTGAAGCTGTTCCCCCATGCTCATATCCCCTCCTCTCTGGCTCATTTTAGGAGCTACACCCAGTGTGCAAAATGACCTCTGCACCTAAAGAGGCACAAACCATTTTATGCATGGAAAGAAAGGAATATCATGACTGACTGGCTAAAAACACCATAAGAGCCAAAGCAGGGCTTTGTACAGTTTTTACCTGACAAAAGCCAACAAGATCAATCTGTCTTAATGATGCTGTGATGAAATACAATGACTTTAGCTGTACAAGGTCCTGGAACATTATGACAAATGCAGCTTCCCATATGATGATGTAAGAAGCTGAGAAGCTTGGTAAAACTGGACTTGTATTTTCTTGAAATCTGTACATTTGAAAGGTCCTCTTCATATAGTCTGAGGTCAGAAAAATAGAGGATTATACAAAAATCAGTGATGGTCAATCAGTGATGGAAAAGTATTTAGACATGACAGTAGAGATTCAGTGCTTTAGCCCATGTATACTGAATGAACAGGATCACTTTTCAACTGATCTTTCTCTCATATTGTCTCTTAGCAGATTCTTTGGCCTGTTCACTTAATTTTTTTCTACCACTCATCTGGGTATATTCCTGATATTAGACTCCAAAATATCACAGCAGTCAGAATAGTTTATTCTGGGAATAGTTTACAAAGAATTAAATACATACATGCAAGATAGGGAAAGGAGAGATTGAGACCGTCAAACTCAAGTGGAGGACAGCAGGTGGACGACAATCGCAATGCTGCAAAAAAAGGAGAAGCGAGTAAAGTGATCAACCAGAAAGAATAATTTTCTGCAGAATAGTAAATACATAGAATTATTTGCCAAGGAAAGGACTACTCTGGTATATAATACTGATTGGTCAGAAGAACAGAGCAAATTAAAAAAAAATACAAGAAAGAAAGAAAATGGGACCACTTTCTCTCTTCAGTTTAGGAATTTCTTAACCACTCTAAGACATGGATCCTCAGCCTGCCAGTCACATACTAATCCATTTCACTCATCTGTGAACTCCAGGTTTTATTGCTGCAATGCAGTGGACCAAGCATCTTTCACCCTGCTTTGCCATGAAGTCCAGAAAGTGTAAGAGGTTTAATAACTGCTCCTGACTCCTCTGTTGGTGTAAGAATACTTTAATAATTCTGCCAGCCTTGTGCTACCAAATATAGACTTCAGTGGATGCTCCTGTGAATCGAGAGAGCTGAGCCTGCCCAAGTCACAAGCAGGAATGGGCATGCCAGAAGTGATAGGAAGGCAGTTTTATCCATGTTCTTCTCTACTTAGGATCTGTCTTGTTATATGAAGACATACACTTTGAGGAACCACATCCACTTACCTTGTGAGCTCCCCTCTCTCTGCTCTCCACTACTATAATGGAATCTGGGTTTCTACACTGGTGTTTTGTGCCAGGTCCATATGAAGGACCATCACTGTGTGGCCATGGACTCCCACAACATCTGTGTTTCACTATAAAAACAAACCCATCACCAAACATAGGACATGCAGCAGACAGAGTCTACACAGACTCTGGGCTTGCCTTGTATTGTCTATTACTACTGTGACCAACACCAAGCTGCAGCCACAGCGCTGATTGACAGGTATTTCTCCAGCTTAGACTCCCTTGAACACATTTCTATATGCAAATAAAACTGACACAAATGAATGAAGTTATTCCTCCTACAGGCTGGAAAGGAAGAAAATAAACCAATTGTCATAACTGTTATTAAATATTTAGGAGGAAGTCCCCCACTTTCCGGATGAATGAATGGATAGAGATATTTAGTCCAGTTATGTTATTAATAATTTACATTATCTTTCAAACTGCATTAAATCTGCTCAATGTATAGCCTCTACTCAGAATTTAAAATATCAAACTAGTTCATTGATTAACTTAATTTTCTGCTGGATACAGCACCTGCTTTGCATTTCAGAATGAGGCTTCATTACACTTGTATCTTTGTTGTTTAACTTCCACCAGAAAACTGACCCCAGAAATGTCATTATTCTGTAATAATACATAGCATTAACACCTACTTTAGTCACAATACTCAGAATGCAAATACAGGAGCTGATGCAGTGATTTAATTGAATTTTACATGCCAGTTTGGAGTCACTTTCATTTAAATCCAACTTAGATGTGGCTGACAGTTTGAATATCACCACGCTATAAGCCAAGAAGACAAACCAGTCAACCACAGCACTGCTAACTATATGGATTTCTCAGTTTGCTAATGTAATTCCCTCCAGTTTACATGTCTTGTAAGCAGTATCTTTGGAAGTAAACAACTGCAGGAAGAAAATACCAGATTCAAAGATGACTTGACTTGTTCCCATTGAAGGAGGTGGCCACGTGAGATCTGGGGCCATGCTCTGGGGAGAGTAGAGCTGGCAGGCACAAGACCTTTATGATATCCGGACCCACTGCTTAGTTCCCTGTGAGCTGCTAAAGCATACTTAGCTCCAAAGCAAATAAATGCAAGCTAGTGCACCCTGCTGCCCTAAAACCGTACAAGCTGATGATGATGTGTAGGGTGGATGACACATACACTGCAGTCCCCCAAAATGAGGGTTTAATTTGAATATTGATCAGACGCAGCCTGTTGAAAAGAACAGGCAATTCTTCCCACCACACACCAGGGAATTAACTGCCCCTTCAGAGCTACATGTACTGGAACAACCTCCACTGTCAGTCCCTCTTTTTGCCCTATATCCCCCCCCTCCATATTCAAAAACTTAATTTTTACTATTTACTTTAGTGTATGAAACAGCTGCTTCATAGTAAGACAAACTTGGCAAGTTTGACGCATCAAAGCCTGACCGAGTTTTGCGAGGCATGATTTATAGTTCCCTTTTTCTTGTATAGTATGTGAGGAAGCCAAGAGTGAATAATTCTTTCAGGTATCAGGAATCCAAAAGCCTTGTATCCTAGCCATGGCCATTATGAGGCAACTGGTTTAAGCATATTTTTGCTAGATTTTGGCAATACTGTTTCTCACCAGGGTTCATCTAAACCTGTAGAGATTATAGTATATTCCTACTTCATGTAAGTGACCTATATCATGTGGCAGAACAGGTAGTTCACAAAAACTAGACAATGTCACCAATGCAACAGATGCAAAACATTTTTTAAAGAGAAACCTATTTATTTTTAAAATTAAACCTAAAAATAGCAACTCCCATATACACCTGATTTTAGAAGCAGGGGGAAACATACTCATTTGGAGTAGTTTTGCATAGCCACACTGCTTAGACTTTATTAGCTGGTTAGGTTTTAGGAAAACAAAGGGGGGGAAAAAAAAAAAAAAGAAGGGTTTGATTTTATAAAAGCACTACTTTTACAAGTGTTCATTCATGTTGACATGCAGGTCCCAGCTCAGCTGCCAAACCTTTTGCTTTCTGTTTTGTTTACAACTATGTCCTTGTTTAGCTCTTTTTTGTGCTGGTAAGAAGCAACGCAAAGCAATTCCAGCTGAATTTGGCCGAAGAGATCAAATACGTACTGTGTTCTATTTCCACATATCAGAAAACAGTTTATTTTAAAACCAAACTAAGCAAAACAAATCAGCAACTCCAGTACAAAAATACATATCAAAGAACGAGAATCTGATGTTTGAAGCAGTGCTAGCGGTTGGTTTTGGCATCTGGTGACAAATTTATTTCAAAGAGGGCTGTAAATCACAGGCGTCAGTCTCAGCCTCCACCAGCGCCAAACTCGGCACTGATGCCAATGGCTTCTCATTGCTAGTCTCGGTGCTGAAACATCACCCACCTTGCCGACAATGCAGCAAAAGCACAGTTCACGGTGAAGATAAATACATGAAAAGATTTACTGAGCTGAACTCCATTCTGCAAATACCTGAGCATGTACGGCACACAAAATTCTCTTATGTCTGTGGTGTCAAGGGCATCCACCACTCTGTTGAATTCGCCATGAGGTGTGGCACATTGATCAAGGGAATCTTCTTTAGTCTGTCTGAAAATCTGGGTGGGACACAGGAACAAAGTTATTCTCTGCAGATTCCTGATCAGTTCAGCAGGAAATAATTTCTTATAACTCAGGCTGTTGGGACTGATTTTCATGCCCTATTCTGTTGACTCTTGAAAGGTACACCTTGTATGCAGTCCTTGCCTTTTTACTTGCACACATGCAGAGCTCTGGAAAAAGCAACATGGTTTTCAACGTGAATGGGAGGAAGTTTTATGCCACTGTACCAAAAACCTTCATGTTGATCTTTCATAAGTAGTGATTCCAAAAGTAAGCCTGTATTGCCAACAACAAGGAAAGGGATGACACCTGGAAGTGTGAATTAAGAGCAAGGAAAAGAGCACTAAAGAGCTTTCACAGTTGCCAGACAGAGTGAGCAAAGGTTCACGGGAAGAAAAATGTAAATTCTGTGTGTCTGTGTGGATGTCTGTAAACATACTCTTAGTTGAAAAAAAAAATAAAAACCAGCTTATAGAGGACAGGACTCCTGCTCTGCCTCTATAGCAATGAACCGAAGACCTGGAAGGGCAGAGCTGCACCAACCAGGGTAGATAAATAAACCTGAGGTGACTGTGTGGAGACTAATGCCTGACTTCTTTTTCTGATTTCCAAGTTACTCATTCAGTGCTTGACAATATCAAATTGGAATAAACATCCTTATAGACGAAGCAGCTTATTAGGTAGGAAAACTTTAAAAAATGCCATTTTCTCTACAATGAAACCCTACTTCTTCAGTAAAATGAATTTTGCTTAGAAAGTCAGACTTCAAGATGAGAGAAAAGCAGTGGAATGGGGAGGAAATGTAAAATCTGGTCACTAGGGGAATTTGCTTTTAGGTCTTGATTTTTGCTGTTCATGAATAGGGTTTTACACCTTTCTCTGCCAAACATTTAGCAGGGAAGCTGGCGCAACTACAATAGACACACTCTCTCCATCTGAACCTACGAGAAGCACCTGATGATAAAGTATATGAAAAAAAAAGTGGGCAAGTCCACAAATAAGACACAAGGCACTTGACGGAAAATAAAAGACTCTCTCACTCCCCCCTCCACACACAAACACACTTTGTTTAATAATTACGAAAATAATCAGTTAGTCTTTGTATCACAAAACTAAGACTATTTCTTGATCAAAAAAAGGATCATTTCTATGGGAAAGACAGGTAGAGTAAGTAAAAATAAATGAAAGAGAATAAAAAAAAGATTTAGTTAATTAAAAAAGAAAACTAGTAAAGACCAGGATCAGGAAATAGCAGTTTGTATCAATCTATGTAACTGATGGATAACAAGCTCCAGAGGGAGGAATTAAACTAGTTGTATGAGCCTTCAAGTCTCAGAAGAGAATTAAAACATAATGTCTCATGTTGGGAAGACTGAACCTTTCATTTGGTTTAGACAAAACAAAATTTATAGCTTTGTTTGGCAGCAATAAGTATTTTTTTAAAGACTAAAATACACATTTAGATTTCATATTTGCAGTTTTCATAAAAGCAAACTTTGTGTTTCAGCAGACGGGAATACTTGAAGAAATAATATTGCCCTTCATCCTACAGGTATACAGACAAACATATAACTGCAAGATCAGCAGCTGCCCATTTTTCTCAGACTTCTGAGGTCACAGCCATTGAAGCTGCCCCACAAAACCACATAATTGAGAAACTTAGTAGTGGTAGTAAACAAATGTTGCTGTTAATTTCAGGTCTCTTTTAGCAGAACAGTGTGAAGCAGACTTGGTGCAAATGAGAAGGCCAGTGAATTCGGACACATTTTGCTCCTCCTGAGCCAAATCACTGCAGAGAATTCATCAACAATCCATAATATGCAAAGAATGACAGAAGTGATTCTATACCGTCTATGATGTACAGGTGTCTTTAATTATATTTTCCAAGCACTCACTGGCTAGATACCATTAAAAGTAAGTAAGAAAACAAAAGGCTAGAAACAAGAACAACTGCATTTTGGCAACAAAGAACTATGTTCCCAAAGAAAGAGGCACTTTTCTTCTTAGGGAGTACTGCCTGGAGAAGTATGTCCTCTTCCATTTAGGGTAGGGTGGGAGGGAGGGTGAACACATTGCTCTTTTGCACAAGCTTTTCCAGATGCCCCTGATTATCCCCCCAGATGTGAGGAATGCATCTATATCTGCTGTGGAGAAGGATGAAAATCAGGAGGTTCTGTAAAACCTCACTGAACTCTGCCACTGGATAAACTGATTTGTGCCTAAGTTTATCATCTGTGAAAAAAAAAAGATCCTGATATTTACTTTGTATTAAGTATCTGGATAGCAAATAATGAACAAGATGCTATTAATAAACAAACACTGTTTACAACATTTTCCTGTAGTAAACCCAAAAATTAAAAATGCAGCTTACAGAAGGACCAAACATTTTTTGCTGATAAGGGAAAGCAGATTTTTCCTTCACTGACTTGAATGTATTCCAGCTACAAAAATCAATAGCTTCAGAGGTCAACAATGCAGAGGTGCTGAGGCTGAACCCTGGAGTGAACAGGCAGCTAATACTGGAAAAATGCCAAAGCTACATTGAAATTATTGGTGGCACCCTGACCTGACACAGCAAACAGAAGAGGAGATGTTGGTTAAGCTTTCAGTAAAAATGTCTGCAGCACTGGAAAAATGCAGACCAGTAGCAGGAAAAGCAAGATATTATTAGCACTTTCAGTCAAAATGGGTTCTGTCAGGGCAACACAACTGCTACAGTTAGACAGAGCAAGCATTGCTTTTCCTGGCTGATATAATCTGTGAAGAGGAGAACCAAAACGTACCAGGTAGTAGTTAAGAATTTTTAGCTACAAAGCTTAATAAAAACCAGCTGGGTCAAAGAGCAGACAAGCAAACTCCATTTGAAAGGGTGTGTTTATTCAGGAAAATTAAAAATTGGGGGGACCATGGGAAGATGGGCAGCTGAAAATGGGAAATGGAAGCAATAGAAATTAACAGAATTAGAGGGAAGAAAAGTCCTTCCTTTGTTGTAGGACTCCTTGACTACATAGAGAGCAAGTCATGTCAGAGCGTGGCTGCGTGCCACTCACTTTTTACAGTGCTGTGCAGAAGAGACACTGTTATCCTACTTATTTGGGCCGACTCTCCTGCTAGAAGATCCTCTCAGCAACCTAACTCCTGAGGCCAATTATCATGCCAAAACAACTATCCCTGGTAGTACCAAGCTGTTTAGTTCTAGGCAGGTCCCTTACTTCCACTGAGAACATGGAGAAGGACAGAGCCACAGCCCTTTTCCCATGCCATGATGAAACCCTTGCACCTGCCTGCTGTGGCTTTTCTGAACATCCACCAACTCACCAGCCTTGGTTGGAAAGCCCAACAAGTACATGTGTGCGGAAACTGTAGGGCAGCCAGCTCCTTACCCAGAAGTTGCCCAAGAACAAGGGGAAGGATTCAGCTGCTGTAAGCAAAAGAGCAATTCATGCTCTTTCTTTTTGCCACCACCTTCGCAGTTGCTCCTGAGACCTACATAGGGAACATGAACTGCCTCCTTTCAGCTGGGGCCTTCCCTAAGCTCACTTCACCCCAGCATGACTGGCTGAATGTCCCTCAAGCGGTGAGGGAAGGAGTTCCCAGGAGGAGGGCAGCGATTAGAGAAAGGTGCTCACTTTCACTGAAACAATCAATTTTATCAGACTATGGAAAGAAGGGGAGGAATAAATTAGCCTAATAGGCCAGAGTGATCACATAGGACACAAACTAGGCACTCCTGCTGTGGAAGACGTCTTCTATTAGGAAAAAAATTTAGGAAAAGATGCTTTTGCCATCTTAGTTAAGCTGAGCAATACCTTTGTAGATCCATTGACTTCACCAGGATTTCCATGGGGGATAGATAATATTTAGCATCAGGAATACAGAAAGAGTGGACTAGGACATCACAGCTATGTGGGTTGCAGCAATATTTATGGATGCCTCATAGATCAAAGCCACATTATACTAGGCACTGAGCAAACAAACCACAAAGCTCACCCAATGCTGCTACTTGCACATTTGCAGAAATACTGGTAAATACAGATGCCTAGGGAGAGCATTGGTAGTAACAAGTCTGCAGGATAAGCAGCAGCCACAACATGCAATTGTTAGATCATGATCAAATGTTTTTGCATTTATCTTAATAGAGAAAAATTTAATCATCGCTAATTTCCTTTAAATACATATCAATACAACTCTCTCCCTTGCCTTCAGTTTTCCACTTTTAGCCAGCGCTTAATGCATTCTTCTCCCCAACACATCCTCCCTAACCTGAACCCTCTCTTTTCCTGCTCTTCCTCACCTCCCCCCCAACAAAAATATACCTTTTTTTTAAAAAAAAATATTGTGCTAATGTTTAAAATTTTCTTTCTGGTGCCTTCTGCTAATATGCACAAGGATTTCCTCAGAGCGCAGCTCCATTTCAGAATCTGATATTATGCCCTACCACATCACAGTCACAATAACTTGGTATTTATTTCATTGCTAAAAATATAAAATTTGTCCTATATAGCACGACAAAAGGTTTGCTCTGTTAATAAAAGAGACACTGTTGCTACTGTAAGTAAAGACTTATTTTCTGACTTTAAAACTCAATATAATTAAACACAGAGGTTAATATTGGATTCCCGAGTAACATAGCTCTGCTAATGTCAATTATTCTTTGCAAAGAGAGTATGAGTTTTGATTAATGAAACCAATCAGTTCAACCTGCACCAGTGCATAAGCCCATTGTACTTTAAATGACCTTGAGGTTACTGACTGCATGTTCCTTTCCCCAAAGGGTATTTTCATTTTTTTACTTTCTTGTTTAGCCTTTTCGTAACCATGGACTGCAGAGAGTCAGTTGGAACAGTAACACCCAAAAAGAAAAAAAAAAAAGCACACAGATGGCTTTTAGCTCATGCATCAGGACTCAGACTTCACTAAAAAAAAAAAAATCTTCCTGAAGCAAAAGTCCTGAATGTCAAAGAAGAAAATAATGTATCCTCTAGACAAAGATGCAAAGTGGGAGGCAACAAGGCACAGACAACACCTGTTTGTCCTCCTGAAGCCTTCAGACTCTCTGATTACCTCCTCTGATCCTATTTCTGCTTTCCCTAGGGAAGTCAGTGCTTCATGTGTATTAAATTCATCACAGAGCTTTTACTGCACAAATGGGTCTTGCTGCTAAAGTGCCTCTAGCAATAGTTTGAGGTAGGTGGCTGCATCCTGGCAACATTTTCAACATTACTCTACTGGGTAGGAAAGGGCAACATCCATTCTTTTTTTCAGAGGCTGTCAGGAGACTATAGCACCATGCTACAGAAATTATATGTATCTTAGATATATGGCACATCAGATATAAAAGAGATGCTTTTACTGGGAACATTAGCATTTTCTACATTGAGCTCCCATCAAAGCAATGTCACAAAGAGGCAGAAGAGGCCCTTAATTTGATTTCTTCAACAAAAACCAAGAAAAGTCTAAAAGCCTTAAAAAACAGGTTATTTTTTCCACCAAATAGCCACATTTAATTTGGAGAAAAGAAGCTCACTTGTATTACAGAATTTATTTAGCATGAAGTTTAAAATAAGCCAAGTGCCATGCCACCCATCTGCTAATCCTGAAGAGCAGTAAATATTCTGGGATTGACTTGTTATATAGGACACAGGGCTGATAGGATTACCTGGCTCTTTTCAAATGCATGTAACCTTTCTGAACTTTTCCATGTTTCATAAAACTGAATTTATTTGAGTGGTCCAGCCAAAACAGTTCAGCAATCTTTGGAAAAGTGCTAAGGAAAACCACTCCAGGCTTGCTGCTTTCCCATTTCTCCAGGAGAAGGGAGAGGAACACTCACACTGGTACTGCACAGCCAGTGCACTGCCTGACAAATTTAATTCAGCAAAACAAACTTAATTCAGTTCAGGAATGGGCCCAAGATCATATTTCCATTTGATTAGCCAAAGCACATGGAGTTTATGCTTGCTGCAGGAAGACAGACAATGACTTGATCTGATAGTAAGGCAAGCAGCTGAAATACTAACCCCTCGACATTTTGGAACAGATTTGAAGTGCTAGTGTGAGTTCATACCGTGTCAGCACTCTACAGTACGTGGCTGAGGCATTTTTGATCTAGAGACTGTGAAATCAGAATTACTGCCAAAGCACAGACCCATACTGCACCCTCACTGCTATTGCTCTTAACCATCTCTTATCAATTTCTGGCTTGGAAAGCTGAGAAAGGAAGGCTTAGAGAGCCTTTTTCAGACTTTCCTGTCCATCAGCCTGTTCTCGCTCAGGGTGCCCAAACACCCTAGCAACTGAGCCAGAGAACTGAGCTGTACAGTTCCTCTCAACCTCAAGAGCTCCTTGTTCAACTGAAACTATGTTTGATAGTGTCCTAAGGACTTCATTCAGTGGGAATAACGAACGTGCACATTCACAATGCAAGTTGCGCACAAGAACTACCTCTGTTTCCTTCCACAGAGTCCCAGGCGAAAACATTTTCTAGAGCGCAGGAAGAGCCAAATTCACCTACAGGTGAATTTGGCTGAGAGACTCCACAGATGAACATGGCTCAGTCTGCTGTTCTCTCCTCCCCTCTCTAGGCTCCAATACAGTGCCAGCTGGGCTCAAAATGCTACAATGATATTTCCTTGGCAAGGCTCTTTATAACATGTTTAAGAAAACTAATTATTAGAAACACAGCCCACCTGCTGCATATGCTCTTCCTCACTCCAAAATTAGTTGGGGTATCAGACAGAAGGGAAATAACAGTAGGATTAAATTTTGACTTGCAGGTAATAACAGCCTCATCAAAAAACCAAGGCAAATAACACTATCACGGATAATTATATGAACCTAGCATACCCCCGTAAAAATCACAAGAACATGTAAGCTGTAATCTTCCTAAAAATTTGTTTCCCATTGAAATTAAAGCATTAGACTTCTAAATGGTAGTTGAAAATAAAGGCAATAATTTGTTTCCAGCTGGTACAATCATTTAATAAAATGCCTGCTGCGTCTCCAGGAGTAATATTCGTCTTTCCTTGGCAACAAACATAATTACCCTGGTTTTGGACCACCAGTTAAGTCAGTCCCCAAAGTGTTCTCACTCTAAGTACAAGACATTCAAAAAGAATAATTTACCATATGGAAGATAAGGAATTAAAAAAAACATCCCAAAACGTGCAAATGATTTTGGGGAAAAATCTAGCAGAAGGTTGAAGTCACTTCACTGTTATAATTATTCATCTAATGTATTAATAATAAGATAAAAAGCAGTCTCGCTCTCTTCTCAACCAAATCCAAATTCCATACTTTGTAGGTGTTAAAATTAGCACCTTCAAGCTGCAAGGAGGTAAAGAGAAGAGACAGCTTCCAAACAGCGAAAGACTGGATGCAAATACTACCTGGAGCTGTAGTTAATTATCTTGCTGATGTTAATTGGCCTTGTTTGTCAACAGCCAAAGAAGAATGAGGTGCTAGGTGTTGCTGAAGGGTTAATGTAGCGCTGCTTTCTTTAAAGATATCATTTACATAATGTATAATAACTACTTCTCTTCTCCAGGCTGCAGAACAAATATTTGAGTAATAAAAATAAAAATGATTATATTTTTGCTTTTTTTTTCCTAAAGCACAAATAAGTCAAGAGATAGGAACAGAACTGTCTACGGCAGAACTGTCCCAGTGGTACAATACATTTTTCAATATTTTGATGAAGCAGTTTGTTTGGACAAAGTAGCTGTGTGCTTATGAAACAATTTTATTTAGCACTTTAAGCCTGGAGCTGACATGCATTGTTCCCAAGCAGTGTGATCAAATTTGAATAGCAAAAAAACACACTTTGTTTTCCTTTTCCCTGTGGACTTTTAAAAATGAAACGTAAGATAAGGAGAAATCCATCTGATGGCATTTCTTGGAGCATCAGTCAACAGCGGCTTCATAATAGCTAGTGTGCAGCGAGGTGATCAAAACTCAAGCACACATGCCTAACAAAGCCAACACACAGGTATGAGGAGGACTGGAATAGCTGTAGGTACTGCAATTCAACGAGACAAGAACCTTATGAGGTTCAACAAAGCCAAGTACAGGGTCCTGCACCTGAGTCGGGGCAACCTCCAATATCAACAGAAACTGGGAGATGAAGGGATTGAGAGCAGCCCTGCCGAGAAGGACTTGGCGGTAGTGGTGGATAAAAAGCTGCAGATGAGCCTACAATGTGCACTCACAGCCCAGAAGGCCAAAGGTATCCTGGGCTGCATCAAAAGAAGCATGGCCAGCAGGTCAAGGGAGGTGATTCTGCCCCTCTACTCCACTCTGGTGAGACACCACCTGGAGTCCTGCGTCCAGCTTTGGAGTCCTCAGCACAGGAAAGACACGGACTTGTTGGAGCGGGTCCAGAGGAGGGCCACAAAGATGGTCAGAGGGATGGAGCACCTCTCCCATTAAGAAAGGCTGAGAGAGTTGGGGTTGATCAGCCTGGAGAAGAGAAGGTTCCACAGAGACCTTATGATGGCCTTCCAGTATTTAAAGGGAGCTTGTAAGAAAGATGGGAACAAACTTTTTAGCAAGACCTGTAGCAATAGCACAAGGGGTAATGGTTTTAAACTAAAAGAGGGTAGATTTAGACTAGATATAAGGAAGAAATTTTTTACAATGAGGGTGGTGAAACCCTGGAACAGGGTGCCCAGAGACGTGGCAGATGCCCCATCCCTGGCAACATTCAAGGTCAGGTTGGACAGGGCTTGAGCAACCTGATATAGTTGAAGATGTCCCTGCTCATTGCAGAGAGATTCAACCAGATGACCTTTAAAGGTCCCTTCCAACCCAAACGATTCTATGATTCCGTGAAGAAATTCTTAGTCCTCAGCAAATGCATTCATCACTCCTCTAGGAGGAATGTAGCAGCAATGTAAAAGTGGTGGTAAATAAATACTTGGAGACATTTTGTTGAGTAACAAAGAACTGTACTGTAAAGAGGCATGTATGTAACAAGACAAAAACATATTCAAAAAAATATATTCAAAACCCAGCTATTTATTACCAACTACAGCTTTACCAGAAAAAAACCCCCACAAATGTTGCCATGTTCACTGTCAACAGTAAAGCTTTTGATTAAATAACTGGTCTGACTTTTCATGCTCCTAGCAACCTGAAAACAGTGACAACTTAAAAATTTGCACACATTTCCCAAAATAAGTAACACCTAGGTTGTCTCACTAGCTCCATTAGAGACATTTTCCTTTGCCAAAGCAGTGCTTATTCTCACAGCATGCGGATGCTGCAGAATGCAAAGTTCCCCAGGCTGTTCCAAGTCAAGACTCACTGGAAAAGGCTAATGGTGCTCCCTCCTTGAAGCGCTCAACCCCTTGGGTGGTTGCACTGGGGCTGCCCTTGCCACCTTCTTAAAGGCCAATTACAGAAACACAGAACAGACCTACCTGAGGTGGCCTGCACTTCCTCTAGCTGGTCCATAGCAGTGCTTGTGAGCCACAGCTGAGAATGGCCGTACCCAAGGGCTGTGGTATCTTGGAGATCCAGGTACATCTGCCCAGCCAAGACACTGACAGGAGGCTACTCCCACTACTCGAGCTTCAGCACTGAAAGCAATCTGGAGTATAGAAATTCTCTCAAAACCCTGGGCAAGCTCACTGCAATCTCAGTTGCAGAGATATTTTCCATAGCATAACCCTTGCCCCACAATCTTTCCCACTCCTTTTCAAAATGAACTTGTCACAGGCCTATGCCACTTACTTTCTTGCCTTTTAGCAAGGATCCATATACATGCCACCTTTTCCTATATTATTTAAAGTCACTCCTCCTTAAAGTGAATAGTATGTAGAAACTCCAACAGACATAACATGGAATAACCTTTAATTTAAGATAGAAAGGTCAGTAAGAAACATCAGACCCACAGTTCTGCTTATTCGCAGTGACTTGTGTTCACCAAGTCTCTTTGGAGTAGAGCTGGCCAAATGAGAAATACTAATTGGGGCACAATTAAAATATCTCATGGAAATGTATCCATTTTGTCTAAATTCAGAGGAAATTATATAAAAGTGAATATTCTTACAAAGGTCAAAGTGTTTCCATTTGATATTTAAGCTCTTTAGTATAAGTGACAGATGATTGTGGGAGAATCACAACCAATTGTACTTTGTACATATGAAGGGATCATTCTTTTCCAGGGAGTTCCAAGTCTAAATGGACAAGAAAAATAAGTGGGGATATAACATCCAAACATAGGACTAGATTGTAATACTTTCACTCACATTAAAGAATAATTTTTTAACATAAATAATCCCACTGATGTCAGGACTACTGATGAAAAAGAGGACCTTAGTTGCCCTCAAAAAATGATGATCTGGCTTAACCCAATCAAGCTTAGGCAAGGAAAATATCCCGTGCAACCTGTGAGTTTAATACTTTTGATGGCTTTACTTGCTTGCTACTTTCAGTTTCATCGTAACCCCTAAAGATTCCACTTTGCATTTACTTTGGCCAACTTCAGCCAAAAGCCTGAAGTTTCATCCCTTCCTAATCTTTCACAAAGTGATGAGGTACAGCTGTTCAGATCTGTTTTTCAGAGTTTTGCTAGTCCTCCCTCTACAAAGTCTCTTCTGAATGTGGTTGAGGAGAAAGAATTGGACTTCAATAACTTCAGCGAAACAAAGTATTCTGGATAGCTACGACCCATAATCATCTTGGAGAAGGCCCAATAAAAAACCAACCACTTAGTAAGAGAGGGATAGTGAAATTTGGCATTTGCGACTAACTTTTCAGAGACACTGGCTCCACCAGGTCTCTAATTCATCATAGGTTTAGAGCTGTTCCATAGCTTTTCACATCTATAAGTTTGTATGTTTGCCTTTGATAGGGTTTCACAGTCCAAGCCAGTGGCCTTTCTGGAAAATGACGGATCTCTTCCAACAGCCTTTTTCTGTCACACTTGTATGGATTTGATGCTTGTGACAGCACCAGACTTACAGTTCTAGAGACCAAGCCTCACTCTTTATGCACTGAACAGACATAGCTAGCTCCAGCCTGCTCGCCAGCCTGGCCCGGATGGGAGTGAAATCCGTAACAGCAATAATCGAGTTCTTTAAAGCATTCTTTACACTTGCACATACTACGAAGAAATACAAGGCCACCATGTCACTATGACAACTCAAATCCTTGGCTCTGCTGGTGAGTTACCAACTAATTTCTAAGTGAGTGCTGTTTGGTAAGCACTTCTGTTCAGTGGGAAGCAGGTACATACATCATCTGTCTATTTCACAGGGCTCAATGGCTCTAACACGGCAAACAAGCTACTGTAGCTGACATCCACCAAATTCAAACCTGGAACATATAGAGCCTTTCACATCTAAACTGCTTTTCCTCTGTTGGCCATGACTTACTACAACCAGCACTCTTTCAGGGTAAGATTCCAACTTCTCTGACATCAGGGTGAAAGGAGCAGAGATTTCAGTTTTGGTGCTAAAAATCAAAGCATTACCGAACACCCAGGTTTGGGGGGACTTCACAAGGTCAGCAGGCCCAGTCCCCTGCTCAGAGAAGGGCCAGCTTTGAAGTAAGAGCTTGGTTAGCATAAAATTGGGGCTGTATGAGAAGAAGAAAAAGGGACTGTGTAGTCTTCCTGGAAGAGGCTTCCAAATTAAGTCAACATGTCTCTCTCTCTTTCTTTCTTTCTTTCCTTCCTTCTTTCCTTCTTTTCTTTCTTTTCTTTCTTCTCTGTCATCTTCTTTTAGGTATAAAGAACTTTCACTCCAAAATCACTCATATTCTCATTGCAGTACAGCCACCTCCTGAAACAAAATTTCGACAGCCTGTTTTTTGCACACCCTCCTGCCCCCAACACTCCTTCAGAAGCTGCTTTTTGTCTCCAGCCCTCAACAACCGAGATCCTGCCTCTCTGCCTGCCCACGGCTGATTTCCTTTTCTGTCCTTCAGGCCCAACGCCCAGCTTCTGCTCTTCCTCCCGCCGGGTGCAGCAACACCACTGCAGAGCCTGAACTAACAGCAGATTTATTAGGCTGGCCTCTGCTCTGCTCCAAATTCCACTTTTAGTATGAGTGTGTCTCATTAGCGTGCACACGTGGCCAGCTGAGAACCAAAGGAAACACAGAAATCATTCAGCACTCCCATTAACAGACATTTAAAAATCTTGCTTTAAGTATAGACATGAGGGGGAGACTAAGGCATTTTATCTGTACCTAAAGAAATCAGTGGCAAAATTTGCCAACTCTAATCTATGCAGCATACAGGTCTGTTATCTACTGCAAAATGCAAGATAAAACAAACAGCCCTCAGCAGAAATGCTGTGAAGAAACCCTCTAGTCAAATGTGTCATGAGAAATACAGCAAGAAAAGGTTTTCCCCAGATGAGGGGAAGGACAGAAGTGTGGAAAACAGAGGTTAAACTTCCTTTTTTGGGAATGGTTCCCTGTGGTTTTTAAGAGCAAAAAATGTGGTGTGTCAGCCACTGGCAGAGGAAAATGGTAAGTTATACTATTTTCAGCTATAGATCTAAACCTTTGTTTAGTTTGGCTTCTTCCACAATCAGGTTACTCCTTAACCTCCTGTCCTCACCAGCACTACTCCCTCCTCCTTTACTACTAGGCAGCAAGGCACTTAAAGCAGAAGACATCCTTGGGGGGGTCACACATTATAGCTCAGAAACAACAGTGCATTTGAAAGATACCCAAAGCTCAGGTTGCATCCCGCCTCCTCCGTGCGCTTGAGGAACCTCTTCTGGTAGTGTTCAGCTGCCTGTACACACATCATGAAATCCTGGGGTTTTCTCATGAGGGCTGCAGGGTGATGCCGTATTTACTCTAACTGAATTTTGAATGATGGTCCCACTTACACTATCACTACACGTCCCAGAAATTAGCACCTCTGAATTCTTGTATTCACAAGCCTGGCAAGCGTATTTTGAGGAAAATATTATTGCTTGTACCACACACACAAAATTTGCTGTCCATGGAAACACAGCCAATTTCAGCCTCAAGGCTAAACAAACCAACCTCTTTGTAGGAAAATAAAAGGGAAAAAGTCAACATAGGAAATATTACAGAAAATCACCATTGTCTTGTGCCTGTCACACACGTTGTCCTTTGGCTTCAACCACGCGCTTAGATTTTGATGACACAAAAGGGAAGAATTCCTGCTGCTTCTTCTTGCATGTCAGTAGCATTAGTAACATCACTGTCTATAATCTTGTCTCACTGATAACACCAGATGCCAGTTTTATACAAGCATTCAATTAACATTTTATATACCACGAAGCCCTTAGGTTGTTTTTTAATGTAATATACACACACATTCTCTATAAATTATTTTATCGGCTTTTATGGTTGTTTTGGAGCTATCAATATCTCACAAGCAAAGAACCAGTGCTACAAATTAGCCATGTGTAAACACAGTGAAACCCACAAAAGGACTTTAACATTTAAAATGCTTCTGTTGCCACATTTAACTCCTGGTGTTCAGCTTTCTTGTGGAGCCCTTCTCCTCTCCAAGACACACGCCCTGCTTCAGGCCTTGGCTTTGAAGAGACGCCTCCAACCCTCTGGGAGTAAACCTAAAACTCTCAGAGCAATGGGTACCCAGGGGTGACCACATCTCCACTGTTCCTACAGGAACCTGCTTTGAGAGTTTTAGTGATATTGAAGAGACAGTTCAGTTCTCCACAGCAGGTTTAGTTCTTCCAGTAACAGATCACCATCTAAAGCAGGGGTCCCACTTCCCCAGCCTAATACTCCAACCTCCCACTCCTGGCGCTGAGCAAACTTCTGAAGACACCTTCAAACAGTGAGTCCTTTCCTGCTAGTGTAACTAACACCCTGCACTGGCTCACTGCGGAAGCAAAGGAAGGTAGCAAAGTAATGGCCTCTTTGAAGGCACTAAGCCTTTTGACTGATTTAACATTACCTACAAAGTGCACCCTTGACCCTTTGTGGACTTACTCCTTTTCATCCAGTCAAGGTCTCTGGCCCAGGAACTTTTCTACCCAGCCCAGCCCTGCACTGCCACGTTAGCTACTCAGAGGTGGGCAGTGCTAGCACAGGAAAGGTTTTATGCTTGTTTTTCCTGCAGTGTAATTCTAGGTTTTAAAACAGGGGATACATTTATTCTTCATATCCAGGCAGAAGAAAAGACAATTAATAAAGGGAAGGGTACAGTACAGCTTGCTTTCTTTTTTCTTCTTCTTTTTNTTTAAAATAATCAAGGGATGACAGACTTATTTAGGTAGATGCTTACCACTCTCAGTACCTGTGAGCATTCTCTTTGCTCATTGACTTCATCCACTCACTTCAGTATCTAGATCTCAGTTTGCAGGCTTTGCACATTGACCATTTTCTCCAATCTCTTCTTAATCTGTTGCTTGCTCCTTTTCTTTAACCTAAGCTTCTCCTGTGCCATTCTTCTTGCCAGGACTGGTTTCCTTGGCTGTCTCTGCAGCATGCTCTGGTGGCATCCAGGACACACAACACCATCTGACCACAGTGACAATGACATGAAGGGGCCTCCACTGCTCCATCAACAGATTAAACCTCAGGAACGTCCTGTCCCCCTGTGGGACCTCCATGAAGGCTCCACATAACTGGCATTCCAGACAACTCGAATTTGAGACTGCCTCCCACAGAGCCTGCTGTGAGTCAGCTTTGTGTGGTGAACGCTGGAAATGGGGCAAGGCCTGCATTACGGTAGCCATGCAGCGTGCACAGGACTGCAGTTTCAGACAGGCAACTTGCAATCTATGTATCTGTCTGAAAAATTCTCAACCAGTTCTAGCTTGGCAGTATTTTTCAGACAGAAATAGGATTTCTTTGGGAGGGAAAAGTTGTGAAAAGAATACATACAGGCTGGATTCCAACGATGGATAAAAAAAGATAGCTTTCACAAGACCAGGAATGGTAATTCTCCAAGCTGGAGGTGATCCTGCCTTCAGAACAAGATGTCTTACGTTGTCTTTGGGAATGAAGCCATGATGCTGATGGACGTGCATCAAGCTACCATTGAAAAGCAGGGGGACACGACCTCATCACCAGTTGTATGAAAAGAAGGATGTCTTGAACATCAGAAAGGATGGGGTGAAAATACCACTACCACTGGTGGGTCACAGCCTTAAGCCACCAAAGTTGAGCCTAGCACGTTGTTTACCTCCTTTACCTATCCTTTACCACAAACACATCTTGAATAAACTAAGGACATGGTTGAACTTTCTGAAGTCACTAGACTATGGCTGCATCCACAATGGGGGGAATAGGGAACACATCTGTTGATCAGACAGATGGCTACACCTGTGGTGTAGCAGGGCCTATTGCACAGGAAAAAGGATGCCAGCCAGAAAGGTAGACGCTGGAGGGCTGATGATACAGAGCTGGTGCAATCAGCACCGGGGTGTATAAATAATCCACGATGATCAGCAAGACTTTAGAGTCTGACAGAAAAAAATCATAATGGTTATTAATAATTGAGGCCATTCTCAAAGTGCCCTGGAGCACTATGTGTATTCCCTCAAGGACCGTAACAAAGTGTGGCAGTGATCCTGTCCTGCACATCTAAAGCAGTGACTAGCTGATAATCTGCAAGAGACTGGCGCTGGCGCCGGGGTTATCAAGTCAAGTCCCAAAGATAAGGTGGCCGACTGGCCCTGCAGCAACCACTGAGAGGCTGCCGCTTGCTGTGGTGTGTTTGCCTTTCCGCCTGTCTCCTGCTTCTCCCTTTTGCCTGGCGCTGCCTCAGCACGCTGACACGGGTGAAGGGTGACAAGCGGGATGTGGCGGCTGCAGCATGCAGGTGGTGTGGGCAAGGCACCAGGGAGCACCAGCATCGCTGCCGAGTGCCAGGGGCACCCCATGCAGCGTACAGCGTGGGTGGCCCCAGGTGCTTCTAGGGTGCCTTGGTAGCTCCTCGAATGGACATACATGGAGCAAAAAGCAGGGGGTAACTGGCACGGTGTGACCTAAAGGGGCAGCGTGGCCATGTCCACACACTTTGATCAGCTCAGTTCAGGAAGAGACCCCCACCCCTTCATTTTCTCAGTCAGTCTCCCCAGCTCTCTAAATACACAAAATAAGGTCTGATGTCCAGGCTCAGCTGAAATCTGCAGGACTACTCACATCTTTATATTACACCCCAAATAAGTTTTCCTCTTTTCTGCCACCCTTTATTCATTTTTCTCTGGTTTTGCTGCTCTACTTGTAAATTTTTTTAGGACAGAGACAGTGTTTTTTCACCACAAAGGGCCATTGTTTTTTTAACAATCAGTTTTTCCCCGTGTGCCCTAACACCCTCTCACAGCACTGTCATTATCACAACTGCAACACCATCTCAGGACCCATGTACAGACATTGTATACTAACAGATTTAATGGTCTTAACTACCAAAAAGACAAAAGTTTCCCCACCCACCTTTTTTTACTATTTGTTCCATTTGCTATCCAAATGTCAGCGTTCATTGTCTGCAAAGTGACTGTTGAACCAATGATTATGGTGTGGCGTATTTCCTTTGAGTGACAGTGCCTGCACAATGACTTTTCTCCAACGCACTCAGCAGTAAGCATTAAATATTCTTGGCATGTAGCCTGAATAACAACACACATACTGAGACCTGCCAGCACTGGAAAGTCCCTAAGTCCCAGGAGCCAGCTAAATTGCCAGCTATTCTTAACATTTTCTCACCACTCCACCCAGTTTCTTGGGTCTTCCCACCCACTACAATCTTACAACTGCCTTTGCGGAGTTTCATAAAACTTCCCGAGACAGTTTCGGATGAGTGGAGAGCACTTAAACTCCCCCTTGAATTGACTGACTTCACATGCCAACAGTGCTCTCCTTGACTTTAGAGAGAGGCTCGACCAGGTACAGTTCTGCCTCTCTTTATTACTACTCAGGACTCTTCCCAAATTAGTTTGCCTCTGAGGACGGGGGATGAAAAATACGATGTTTAAGAAAAAGACAGCTGAAAGCACTCCTGTAACCTACTTAACCCCTCTTTTAAACCAGGGTATGAAGGCAAGTCCTGTGAGATGCTGAGCATTATTAACTTCCATTAAGTATAGATGAGATGAGGGCACTTGTACTAAGACTACAGCCTCAGTACTTCTCACTGCTAAACCCAAGTTTATGCTAGTGGGGGAAAAACACAGAAGCAATAATATCACCCATTTCTTAGCACAGATCACCCTTGTGCTCACTTAACACTGCTCTCTGAGTAAAAAAGACGTTTTACAATCATGAACCACAATGCCCTTTTCACCATGGACTCTAAGTATGATGAGAAACAGGGGAAACAACCACATGGGAAATGAGAAAGCCCCTCTTCTGGCATTTCCAACTAAAAGGAAAGCAGGAGGTATGAAAAACCTTCGCATACTTTTCACTTTGGCTTTCCACCCACAATGGTTAGGATCCGCTTTGAAGAACCACCAAAGTTTTTGATCAAAGTTTTCTGGATAAGACGACTTGGCCCATTAATGTAGAATGGCATTTTTTTTAAATGAAAGGTGTGGGGTTTCCTTAAACAGATGCCTGTAAAGGCATCTAACTCCCGAAGGCTTGAGCATCCTTGTTTAACCAGTTTTAGTCAGTGAGTGAGTTTCCTGATAGAACTTACTAAGAAAAATGCAGCTCATTTGTTCTTTCTCTCACAAGTTTCCCTCCACTGTTTCCTAGCTCACCTGCTAGTACGTTTAGGACTGATCTGAGTTAGGAACTTTAACAGAGAGTCTGTATTAATCACCAAAAAAGACTGTTATGTTGCCCATTTCTATTTTAGACCTTTGGCTCCAACCCCAGGCTTTCAGATCTTACAGTCAGCAATGCCAGACTTTTGTTTTTGTGTTAGCTTTTTTTTTTTTTCATAGGTGCCCAAGAAGCATTTGCAAACCATTTCAAGCAGCTGCTCATGCAAAACATATTCCCCTAGCTACTCTGTGTGTATAATTTCAACTGCCTGACTACAATGCTCATAACTGCATTTGTATCTGTACATAACCTGAGCATCTACACCTGAAAAAACTTTCTCAAAATCAAACAAGCAACAAGACATCATCAGGTTAACCTCCAAGCAACTTTCCAGCACAGTTTCCATAATGACCTATGTACGCAGGCAGATGTAGATCTTTATTGTTTTACTATCTGATTGAAATACAATGCTTTTTCAAAAATGACTGCTCACAGGTAGAGTCATAGCCCCCTAAACTCTTATACAGTCTTGATTTATACCAGGTGGTGTTTTGAGTACACTGTCAAAAGTACCAGATCTACTTTCCTCCTTCAACACTTTAAGTTAATGGATTATTAATCACACTTATCTAAAAGGCGTTCCAGTCACAAGAGATTATTTCAGCAAAAATATTGAAGCAACTGGGTGTTGATTAACGTATTTCTTTTAAGGTTCACTCATTAAGCTTAAATTAAGGAAACAGATTTCTTCTTGTGATCTTCATTAATATAATGCAAAACTACCTATGGAGCTTCTCTGTAGAGCAGCAGTAAGAATCATTTACAAAAGTCAGGGCTTGGAAGGCAATCAAGTTGAGACACAGCAAACAGGTTGAAAAAAAAAATTGTCAAAAGCCAACAGTGTAAATTTTAGAAACAAAACACCTCAAATATTAGTGAACTGATGAAGAAGTCATAGTACCATACTGATTCAAACTACTGGGCGCATTTTGGAAGTGGAACACATTTTTGTGGCAAATTGATCAACTGATGTTGTATTACCAGGACTAAAACCCAGCATTTTGTGGAGAGTACAACCTGCTGGTTGGCATGATGTGTGTTTCAACAGCTTCTGGTATTTTGGAAGTGCCATCTTTGCTCACTGCAGCAGTTTCAGTTATAAGAGGCCTATTCCCTCTTCTCTGCTACCCACTTCAAGATTACCAGGAAAAAGCAGCACCTTTTTCAATCACAGGCATCTCTGGCAGTGGTTAAAAACATGGGACACAGGAAGCTTCCAGTACACCCCTTCCCCATCCTCACACACACACACTATACACCAACAACAAGTAACAGGCACCATACATTTAAACATTTCACACTTCCCGAAGGCGGAAATGCCCTCTTTGCTGCCTCACTCCTCCTCAACTGGTGGAGAGAGCATCCAAGCCCAGCAGCTCGCCTGGGAGGGCAGTGGATGTGGGCACTGACTACTCGCAGGCCACTGGCCAGCAGTGCTCCAAGGGGCAGTGGGCGTCTCGGGGACCGCTCCAATGTACCTGCCCATTGCTTACACCGCAGCACTGCACTTGTAGCATCTCCACAGCTCTCTGCCATCTTGCCAACTGAGGCAAGATTGTCCAAAGCTCTTAAAAAAAAAACCAACAAGCCCACCTAACAATTCTCCCAAATATATTTCCGTATTAGTACAAGCAATCTATTTTTAAATGTAATATTCTTAAGATAAGCCAATTAACACACCAGTTCTTCTACAGTGGCATTTTCCTGGGAGAGGTCTCTCTCTGGGGAAGACCTGAGCAGGTTGCTTTCTAGGAAGGACTCTTCCAAACATCTGGCCCTCCAAAAGGAGGGAAGGCTTGCTTGGAATCGGGGCATTACAGACTCACATACCACTGACATGCAAAAAAATGGACTTCATGGCAGATCATGCTAAAGAAATGGCTATTATATGCATCGATGCATTTCAATTTAGTCTTTGAAAAATAAAAGGACAAAAATGTTCTTTTTTTGCAGTTTTCAGTTTAGTGGCTATTACTCTCCTTTTAAGGAGGTTTTCAGACCCAGAGACAGAGTACATAGTGTCATGAAGTGTGTAACACTAAGTTCTCTTGAAATAGCTCTGTTATTGTAGTGAGATATGAGTTCAGGAAACTTGATGACCATTTCTGAAATGGAAGATGGACATGGTCTTCCTTCTAGAAGGATCCAAATCTAAAGCAACTCACTACTCATAAGAGAGTATGTGAATGTAAAAGACATAAGATTCTTGTTCACATTAAATAAAAAATAAGGAATGTTACAATTACAAGCAAGGTCACCTTCTCCCTGTTCAAGTTCTTTGTAAGTAATACAACATGAAAAGAAAGTATGAGACCTTAGAGTCACTTATCCTCTGGCTCTGTTTTTCTCTAATTAATTAAATGGGTGAAAAGCAGGAGCTCAGGGCCCACAGATCAGCATCAGCACAATGTATTTCATAACCGCTCTGTGAAGACAACTCCAAACGCCAAACACAGGATACTTATTAAAGAGCCCTTCTGATGTAGCCCCTTATAGCAAAAACCTGCTGGATGCCCCAAATTACTCAGTTACACCTCATTAAATTGTATCATTTGTTTGTTGCTAGAATATCCTCCATGCAGCCCAATGACTTTGTAACCAAAGCTGCTGGAAACCTGTTTAATTGCTCAATTCGTTTTTTTTTTTAATTTCTTAAGCAATGGGTGGAATACTGTAATTTGTTAGAAAAGGCACAGAGGATATATTAAAACAGAAGAAGAGGAGAAAAAAACGACAGAAAAACACAAATCAGAAAATCAATGCTGTTACATTAAGGCTTTTACAAGGTTTCTTTCAGCTACTTTTGCTTTCATGTTCTTGACCAAAGAGCTCTCAGGTAAGGAAATGTTCATAAGTTGCTTCCTGAACAAGTCTCCTCAGTTACTTTGCTGCCTCTGCAATTCAAACACTTACAGAATTCTTTCTAAGGGCAGCAGCAGCATTAGCAGAGCAACTGGGGTGGTCTTGTTACTTTAAACCTCTTTGAAAATTCACAGCCTGCAATCATCTGACATGCCAGTGTCCACTCTGGCTTGGAGGCAGAGAAAAAAAACTTTGGAGAAGCCTATTAAATAAACCCTGTTTTCACAACAGTAAAGTTCCTAATAGTTTTGATTCACTGAAGCAGTGCTCCCAAACAACTCCCTTTGTTTTCAATCACTTTTATAACTGTCTCAAACTAAAAAGCCAGGCCACAATACCTGTCCGTGTGTGTACACACATATAAATTACCCCAACAGACTGATTTTTTTAGGACTTCTTGTCAGCATGGAGCAATCTTTTATTTTTTATGTTTCAAGAAAATTTACTTGACTCCAAAACCACATTTGAATCTATTTGCTCCTCCACACTTAACAGCACTCCTTTGTTAGCATTTCTGTATTACTGGGAAGACATACATCACTAAATGAAAAGCACAGACAATAAGGGCCTTGGAGTTGTGTTGCTGCAGATCCATTATCAGCCAGACACTCCTTCTGTATTTATTCCAGTTGAGAGGGGGAAAAATAATCTCTAGTTCCTCTTCACTGGAAACTCCAAAGATATTTTTTATATATAAAAAAAGGAAGTTTAGGTCCAAAAGGAAAATTATTTAAAATGGACGGGCACTGAACACAATGCATTCCATTCAGCTTCTGTTCTAATGCTTACCAATCTCCAGCTGAAACATTAAACACTTAACCCACAAGATGCAAAGGGATTTTGAAAGACCCCTCTTCAGGGATGGAAATAATTATCTCCCAAGCTTTAGGTTCCAAGGGCTTAGAAGTGGGACTGTACAAAGAACTAGTTAAATTAGAAATGGCACCAGAACATGGCCTCCTGAAAAGGTGAATTTGTGGGCTGCAGTGCAATGCTAGGAAAGAACATGCACTGCTTGTGCGAAAATAAAAGAGCACGTTGGAAAGTGATAGATTTGTGTCCTCAGCCCTCAAAACCACCAGTCTTGGAAACAAGCTTGCTGGACACATAAAAGAAAAATGCTAGTATGAGAAAGCCTAATTTTATGGCATCAGGTTACCCTGAGGAAGGAATACAGAGGAAACACTAGGAGAGAGCCTTCCCCAAAAGGTTATACAAAGCAGTTGGACAACAGGGGATCTAGAAAACCTTGCTTTGCTGGGTTACAACTAGCTATTCTGAATCTCTCTTTCCCACTTTCCAGGGTCCCATCTGGTAGATTAGCACTAATGAGACATTTGGATAGCTGGGAAAACATTGTTACAAAACTAAAAAGTACATTTTAAACACAGGAAAGGGGGGGGAAAAGGAAAAATATAGATGTTCAATGGCACGCTTTTTACACTTTCAACACCAGATAGTACTCAGTAAAAATTATGATGTAAAAGACCAGCAACAGCTTCTTTTATATCCTTACACGTAGATATGCATGCAACGTATGTGCTTTACTGCAGCACCTATGTAATGAAGTAATAAGTGAACAAATGCAATTCTATTTCACAAAATGGGTCAGATCCTTAGTTGAGACAGCACAGGATCATTTCCACAAGGTTCAATATCAATTCTCTCTGCCATGTTCTTCAGATTCACTGCTTTTGTTAAGCTTGACAGGCAGGAGGAAAGAAGCTTCCACTTCTCTTATCAGCACAATTAGTCATCGTGCTGCTTAAGTCAATGAAAGCTAACTAAAAATGGGTCAGGAACTGTTGGCCCTAAACTCACTAAAGATCAGTCAGATATCCTTAGTAAATATCTAATAGGAGGAAGCAGGGAAGGAAATGGAAACTGGAAAGGGACTTGAGACTCCTGTGGACTTCCATGGTAAATTACAGAGGTGTATTGTTTAACCAGCTTTTCATAGAAAGTGTTTGGACATTTGTGTACTATTAGACTTTTAACCATAAGCCATGTCAAAATTTACAGTATTTAAGTAGAAAGCAATGTCAAATTTGCTTGAAAATTCTGGGGTAAAAAGCATTGCAGATCATTACACATCTATGCAGTGAACTACATGTTCATGTGATACTAATGCAAGATTCCTAGTTAAAAATAAAGAACCAATAAAGGAGAGAGTATGTTTGTGCTGGAGACAAAAGCATTTCAAGTATGAATCTGCATGGAGCTAGAGGTTAGAATAAGAGGAGTGTCAGCATCAATCAATTTACTTTCCAGTTAGGTGAAGTCCCATAGTCAAATCCAACTGGAAGTCAATAAATTTCACCTCCGTCGAAACAGTCTGGGCCACAGCAGTTGTGTAAAATCACACACTGGGAATACAACCATAACAGATGCAAATAGCAATTTGCTATCAGCTGGAGAGTAGCCATGACTTACAGCCCAAAACATGCAAAACAATTTTATCTTCAAGGTTTCACAGAAAGGCGTAGTACAGCAGGAAAAGCAACTAATAAGGACAGGGAGCTAAAGTTATGCAGTCCTGTATATTGTTTTGCCGTGTGGCTCTATTTTTTTCTCTATAGCAAAGCTTTGCCACAGATCGAATGGGACCAACATTATTGAAACAAATGGTGCTCATCACAGGAACTCGATTTATTCTCTCTACTGTACCAAAAAAGGCCACTGTCTGAAGACTAACTGGTATCTGTCGTTTGTCTGTACGCACCTGCTTTCTGACCATACAGTGAATGACATTTATACAGTTATTTACCTCATTATCAAAACAGACTTCCAGAATCTCAAGGGTCATCAAAAGTTTGCAGGAAGTGAGTAAGTAAAATTGTTTGACTGAACCAGACTGCCAGCTCTCCACCCAGTCAAGGTCAAATAGCTGTGGGGTTGTGTGTGGCCCAATGGTTGTGTCTTCTTTTCATCTGTGCTTTGGTGAAAATGTTTTCCTTTGCTGGGAGAAATCCCACAAACAACGTATTCTGTCCTTATTACCCGACATGATGTTAAAAAAAAAATGAAGTAAATACAGGTAGGTACAAAGGATGGGCACAAGATCCTGGACACATAACAAGGTTTTGACAAGGTACCACCTTGTTCATGATGAGACAAAATTGTAACTCTGACCTTTTAGCTGAAACAAAAGGTGAAAGAATCTTTCAGGCAGCAAAACCACTGACTCCTCTGAAAATGAGAAGCACTGATTATTATCCTAGCCTAGGGGGGAAAACTGCAATTCAAAAATTGCTTGTTCTTGTCACAGTAAATCTTGAATGCTTTTAATGAAAGTTTTTTTCCTTCATGAAGTATTTCTTGCTAAAAATCAGGACAGCACATTAATACAAGGCTTTAGATTTCCTTAAAGTTGGGTTTAACAAGGGCAATTCCCTCCAGTGAATTGAAAGATGACATTCGTCTTTACTGCCTGGTTGGAATGCTAAACTGAAAGCAGGGCTGAAATGTCAAGGTAAAATAATGCTAATAATTATTCTGAATGTTACATTCCCCTTGACCTTGGAATTTAAGAGGTTGAGATGAAGGCCTTTTGTCGAAAGTCAGGAAGTCATCTGGAGACTTTATTGACATTTATGACTAATACAATCTGGCAACATTAGGGAAGGAGATACAAAATACGCTATTAGTTTCCAGCGCAAGGGTAATTTCTTCTTATATTGTTGTGGAATCTACAGATAAAGAGTACCAAACAACACATCACCTGTAATACTACTGCTAATGTTTTTAGGTAAGAATACGAACAAGCTTAATGCAATAACCATAATCTCTATAAAATAAAATTCATACCACTGCCACAAAAGAGAAGAAAACAGTCTCCATTTCATACGAGTAATGATTTCTCGTAGGACACAAAAAATAGGGCACAAAGTCCCCAATCCAATTGCTTCACTATTATGTCTTGTTATCACAGAAGATTTTCCACTTCATTTACAACTTAACACTAGAATGATAACTCTGTGGGGTGAAGATTTTATATATTAGTGTCCTGAAGCGACTCATACAGCCTTTATTTGCACCTCACATGTGACAGAGAATGCCTCTCCCACTGATGGCAAATGCAAGGCAGGGAAAGCCTTAAGTTGTCTATGGTCAATGTCAGAGGAGACTCAGTACCCTCAGCTTCCATGATCCGATCATACTCCAGGCAAATGAAATGCTGCAGTTGTGGACAAAAGGAAGAATTAACATCTTTGCTGGCATCTGCAGAGTTAACCCCTGCCACAAGTTCAGTTTCCTAAGGTTTCAAGGAGGAGATAATTTACCCACACCCCAAGCTTGACAAGTTACTCACTTTTTAAAAATCTCTCGTGAAATTTGGCCATTTGGAGTTTATACATGTAGGTACATTTGAAGACATAACCTTATTCAAGATGCTGGCAGAAAAAGGTCTCAGAAGAACACACCCTAAAAATGACATGCAATAGCGAAAGCATGTCTCATTCTCCGTCCTGGTTCAATGGTAGGCCTTAACTGTTAGGCTTGGAAATAAGATAAGAGAGGGAAAGTAAGGCAACACAAGTGTTCAGAGTGAAAATGTAGTTTTCTTAAGTTGGTTTGGTACCAAAATAATCTGAAGCAGTGGAGATACTTCACTTTGGAGCCTACCTACTGGGCATGGAAAAACCAACACGTTTTCTCCAGCCATGTTTTTAATTGTGGTCATACAAATTTTAAATAGGTATTTGCATAATGAACTCCTGCAGCTCAGAAAGCCCATTATAGACTATTGAATAAATGGCAGAACTTTCAAAGATGATCCAAATAATGATTCCAGCCCCTAGATGGAGTGGTTATAGATTTTAGCTTATTAAATGCTCCGTGTGAGTATTCTAAGCCACATCTGAAAAATCTCATTAATAAATTTTATTAAAAGGAGTTTGTAATTATTCCAGCATATTGAGGACTTTTCCATCGATGTATCCTCTCTCTATTAGACATCTTTATGAACTTCTTTTGCAAAATGTTTTTCTTTCTCAAAATTTATTATGCAACTTGTGAATTTTCTATTAAATGCAAACAACATGAGACCAGCGCAATGGTAAGTGTGCTTCAATTTGTGAAAATGAATTCAGTAAATATTGTACAGACGTTCCAAAAAGAATAGCAATGCATTGCCTAAATAAAGCAGGCCAGATTTTTTAAAATGAGAGGAAATATACAGTGTTACATGACTGTTCAATTTTGCTATTCCATTACTGTTACTCATATGTACATGAAGCAGCTATCTGCATATGCCAATACAGTGGTAGACACTAACCCAGCCATCTGTATATTCTATATTCTATTTACATAAGAAATACAGTAATTACCTATTTATTCTTTAGGAATATTCGCATGGTTTTCCACATTCTTTTCTAAAATAATCCTGCATAAATTCAGCACGTAACTGGATGAGTGTTTTAGTATATACTGGCCAGAGTTTATAATTTAAAATTCGCATTGAAATACCAATGCTAGCAGGATTTCTCCAATGAAGGACTGATCTCTCCAAGGACAGGTACCGCTCCAGTCACGGAGCCACTCAAGAATTAGGCATAAGCTATAGCGCTACCATGTGCTCCCCTTTCCAGCACCGGCAGCCTCAGGGTTTGGAGTACAGAAGAGGCCAACTGCACCTTCACACTTCATTCTCCAGGAAACTGAGTGAGATCACGGGAGGATGAAAGGATGAGATTAACTGGAGCTGCCCAGAATGTGCTGTGAAAGTCATTAAGCATAGAAAAGAAGTTGGCTGGCAAAACACGCGGACTCCTGAGTGAAACAGTCCACCTGGCCCAGTCTGTTGGACATGAAAGACTGCTGAAAGCTGCTGCCAGACTGTTTTCTAGCCTCTCTCAGTTGGAAAATGGCCAAAGCAAGGGGTTACAAGAGATGACTCTGCCCATAAGACACTAAAAGCCACAGACCTGCACATTTTTTCCCTGTGACAGTTCCTGCAGCAGCAGAGACCACCACTGGGAAGGGAGCATTGATCTCTTCTCCAGCCAGGTAGCATTTTGAACACACCTGTGTGCCACGAGCAGCCAGCACACCAGAGTTTGGGAACACTTGGAGTTTCAACCAAGACTAAAAGGCAGACATTTGAGTCAATAACTGGTGCACTAATTCAATCGTTTTCTAGATCAGAAACACTATGGGGAGCTGAGCGGGAAGCTGGGTGAGGAAGTAAGTGCAGGTTTAGTGACAAGAGCCTGCCTTCCTCAACTACTGCCAGAAGCAGTGGCTAACGATCCCCATCATCTCTAATTCAATTGTTTTGCAATACTCACACGTGGGCATCTTCCATGTAAATAGTTGCAATACAGAGAGTACAGCATCACTGCTACAGAGTTTTATCAAGCGTCTGCAAGTACATTTTGACACAAAATGAACATGGGCTTAACCTGTGTTTTTGTACAAAAAAATGTTAGTGAAGGGATGTGACTGTGACAGTTTGTAGGGATGAGAGAGGTAGATGGGAGTATGAGGTTAAGGTCCCCTTATTCGTGTGGGGCAACTACATTGGCTGGGATTCAGTTCTGGGGGAGGTGAGGTTATGTGACAAAAGAGGGTGAGGGACACCTCCTCATGAACATGCAATAAAGGCAGGAGTCCCTGGGCCAGTCACTCCATGCAGTATCTGTGGCTGCTGCCATCTATGGATGCTATGGGTACATTTGGCCGCTGCTGGTTGCAGTAATTGAAGAAGTTAAGACTGAGGACTCCAGGCTTGACTTTACAAAGGTGGATGTTTCAACAACTCCCTAAGTAATTTCTTCACAGGGCTCAAAACAGAGGCAGGAGGAGGAGGGGGAACAAAAAGCATTGGTAGAGCACTTCAGAGAACAGCAAAAGCTGGGCATCGCCTCCTCTGCAGATGATGACGACTTCTCCACAGCAGCAATACTTTGCTGCATGTGAAGAAATAGTTCATGGATTTAGCTGAGTTCCTTTGGTTGGGGGACAATCTAGATAAAATGAGAACTGTAACAACATTTTGTATAGTCACTCTACTGAGAAATTTTTAAGCACCAACTTTATTACTCTAGGTGTCATTCAGAAATTTTTTTCACAGATGAATCTTACTGAGTTTCCAAATAGCTCACTGGGCCACACTGTTGTTAAAAAACTAATGTACTTGTTTCATGGAGGTTAAAACCACCTCATATCCTCAGCAAAAGAACACTAAGCAAGTCAGTGAGACACCCTGGAAGTGGAGCTTGAATTTTCTGCTCACAATCCTGTGATCTAATAGATACAGGACATTTCTACAGCCAGGAACACAACCTTTGGGACCCATGGTTAAACATCTGCAAATTCTATACTGACGCCAGTGTGAAGATTAGTTAGGCAACACTAGTGTTGAAAAGTACCTACAGCTAGTCAGCCACATCTTGCTTTAACACCTCTGCCTAAAAGAGAAAATAGCATTTATACACAAAAAGTCAGGATTACAGAAATGGAATTTTCTTCAGTGCAATCAGTGCCAGAGCATGCAGACAAGTAAAAACCCAAAAATATAATTTAATAAAAAAAATCAATGCCAACAAAGGCATTAAACTCTAAGGAAATGTAGACTGGGGTTTCTGAAAGATGCTGCATGCTTCTACAAGTTCCCTAAACCATACCTATCCTGGAGGCAAAAAACCTAAAACCATTAAAAATATATGAAAACGAAAACAATGCCTGGAGGGCTTCCCAAACACCTATGCCCTCCATAGTGTCCTCATTGCATCTCCTCAACTGACAAAACCTGAACCTTCACCAGTTCTCCTGGGAACTTCCAAGTTCTTCTCTGCTTAGGCTCTGGCACAGGTTACAACGCCCTAGATGTCAACACGGCGTACCCGTGTGGGTCTGACAGGGTTCAGCACTTCTGTTTCTTCCCTCTGTTCTTGTAACAAAGAGCAGGCACCACAGTATTGTCTGTCTGAATTGTAGGAACAGGACAAAACTTCAAAGAAAAAGAGTTTTAGAGCTATAAATTGTGTCTCTACACAACTCTTCTACCTCTTCCCTATGAAAAGAGTTCAGGAGGTTCAGGCTCCTCAGACCTTTCCGTAAGGTTTTTACATGAGGAAATAGCTTCTTAGCAAATCCTTTGCCCTGATCTGAAAGACATTTTAAATTCTTTATAGTCCTTCTGCTTTCCAGTAAAAACAAAACAAGCTGTTTAACTTCATTGCAGCCTGACAGTTAATAGCTCCTGTATTGTCTCTTAATCACACTGAAATGTCTGTTGAAGGATGTATCATTGTTTTAACTTCCTGCTAGCTTTTTTCTTACACAGCCTGCCATTAAACTAAATTAACTGTATTCATATTGTAACCATAATTTACAACTTTTTAAAGAGACACGACACAGATCTTTAAAATCACAAGTGGCCCACAAAGAAGGTGAATGAAAGAAGGGTTATTCCAGGTCTTTCAAAAAAAGAACGAGGGGGGCATCAATAGAAAAGGCACATCAGAGTTTCAAAGCCAAGAGAAGGGGATGCTTCTTCACACAGTATGTCGAGACAGTTGCTGCACCCTCCTTGATGCAGAATGTTGAAATTTACTTGGCTCAGAAAAATCAGGGAAATTAATGGAATAGAATTTACACAAAGACCTGCTTTGGCTGAGAAAGTCCTTGAACCCCAAGTCGCTGTAGAAAATATTGCTGGGAAAATATCATTGTGAAATATTGATGCATACGTGCTCTGCTTATATACTTTTCTCTCAGTGCTCAATAGTGCTCACCCCTCCTGTCACCCAGTCCTGTTCCCTCCAGCATTGCATTGCTGGGTCAAGACATAGAGCAAGATCCAAGTCCACCTCCCCCTTCCCACACCCATTTAACATCATGTGCTCATATTGAAGATATGTGTGGCATAAAATTGGCAAGAATGGATACTACACTTGATTTTAGCTAAAAGGCCAAGGAGGGATGTGGAGACAAGACAGCAAGTTACTGTAAGCCAGCATGGCAATTCCTCCAGTCTCATTATGGTGCTAATCCATGCCCTGTCTGTGTCTTCGTGGAGAAAAGCAAGGACTTCGCAACACAAACAAGCCATCATTCTATACTAACATCATCACCAGTGTGAGATATGAATGAGTGGAAGAAAAATGTGTCTTCATTTTTTCCCCCACATTTTAAAGTGTGTAAGATTGTATTTTATCTTTTGATAATTCCTTTCTTGATTTGCTAAATTTTGTTTCTGTCCTAACTACTAATCTATTTTGCTTCTTTTCCTTATTTTTCCTCAGTTCCACAACATGTCAACACACCCTCCCATTCCTTCAGTGAATCCCTCTTGATAGACACACAGCTTTCCCAGAGCTCCTTCAATCTTAGACCTTCCTCAGATGAAAATATGAACACATTGGGCCCTTTGACATCTGCATGAGATTTGTATTGTATCAATCTGATTTTATAACTAGGAAGTTTTAATCAGAGAAAAATAAGTGCCTCATCCAAAGGCTGTGATATTTCTGGAGGAAAAGAAAAGTAGGCCTTAAACTGCTTGTCCTATGCTCTATCTATAACACATTGCTGCATCCTTCAAACTTGAATCCACAGAAAAATCCTTCTGTTATTTTTAGTCTGAAGGCAGTTTCCTTCATCGCCTTTCCTTACTGAATAATGCTAAATCCAGCCATTCTAGGTTCCTGAACAAAGTGAAGTGGCTTAACCAGCACATCACGTCCTTTTTGGAAAAATTATTTAAGAACCCCTATAATTTTGAGTAACTGCTTGGTGAAATATTATACATGTCCTAACACCATGGGTCAAAGCGATAAAATGCAGGAATTCTTTCATTCGTACACTCACAAATGCTCCTGTATTCTAGGCTGAAACAAATGATCAGCAAAGACGAGATGCAGGAGAGATCTGAGGCATCTTTACTACACACCAATGATGTTGTGAGCCACAGGCAGCTGAACCTGCAACCTCCGTACACTGCAATCCGTGTTGTGGAAATCTAGCTCCATTTAGCTTCATTACCTGTTAAACTTGTGATGCCAAAAATGTACCAATAATATTAGTTCACTTCATCTTTTTGGTATCAGACAGTACACACGGCACCAACTTTGTACCAGATTTGCCTGTAAATATCCCCTTGACATTCCTTTTTTGAGATTTTTCTCTACCAGACTGAGTCGGAACAATCTGCAGATGGTGGTTACCTTTAGATAAATCCTGACAGGTACCAGATATCTCCAGTCACTGTGCCATTTTCATTAAATGAGAGAAGACAAACACCTTATTTAAAAGAAAAGTAATAACTTCTGAGAAAAAGGGAAGGGCTTGATGGGATGATACCATACTATAAGCTTTTGTTGTGGGCAAACAGAATCCTATAGTTCGAAGTAATTATCTCATCAAGTTCCACCTCATTAGGATTGAAACAAGACATCATAATGAAGAACAGACTAATAATTCACCGATGAGAACTTGGTTTTAGTCCAGCTTGCTATCTTTTTTTGTAATATATTTGTTGGTTTCAACTCATCACCCCCACCTTCACTGGACAAGATACACACCTCTTCATCTTCTATTCATAAGCCTATGGGTGAGTTAGTAAATTAGATTAAATTTCCTTTCCCAGTGCCAGAGGGGCACTGGGAAATTTGCATGAACTCCCTTCCCAGGACATGGCACGTGGAGAAAAGGGAGAAGCAGGAATTGTCAGAGCAAGTTCAGTTTTGCCTCCTGGACCTTCTGCATTTTTGTGGAGGAGGGCAGAATGTATCAACACACCCTCTCTTCCACTCCAAAAAGATAGCGCTATGACGATAAGTGGGAGACCACTTCATAAATTAAAAGTGGCTACAAAATATTTTGGGACACTAAGTACTATCTGCAGCAGGACAACTCTGCTGTAGATGGGAAATGACAGAGTAGGGATTATGGAGACATTAGTCATGCTATCACTCAGAGGATTAAATTTTCTTATCCTTCTCCCCACTGTGATTTTTATTTTTACCCTGCACCTGTCCTCTAGATATTAGAAAACCTGAACATGAAAGAGAAGAACCTTTTTGACATTAAAGCTGAAATCCTCCTGTTTTGTCATGCATTCAAATGGGAATCAGACCAATTGAATCCTGACCTACTTATCAGACTGCAACTCCTGCTGGGAAGTATCAATAAAAAGGCTCACTGGGAGGTTATTCAGACTGGTCATGGTTATTATGGGAATTGTGAAAGAGAGGGTAGCTATCCCAGGAAAAATTCATTTTTATATAGTCTTACTTTTAAGTATTTACCTATCCAAAGTGTGAAAACTTTTCTTTGCAGATTTCCTATAGAATAACCTTCCAGGTCGACTTCCAGTGACAATAAATAAGTCTGCTTCATTAATCAGACTAGAGCACTTAATGGATCACTTAACAGAAATTGTTTCTCTGAGGGTGGCCAAGGGTCTTCACCAGCAGTAAACACAAAATGGTTGAAGGTCTGCACAGTATCCTATCATGTTTACCATAGGCCTTAGAGTAAGTAAAGTGATTACAGGCTTTTTTAAAAAATATTTTTAGCCCACATAAGGTAAAGTAAAATAATCTCAATGGAGCTTTCACTGAAAACTTGTAAGATTAAAAACTTTGCAGCTTCAATCCAGCACAGATGCAGTGGGTAGTAAAGCAGGCGGCTCCACACGTGCTCCTCAGCATGCCTGCTTCTACCCAGCCTTTTCCCACAGTAGGCACAGGGAAGGAGTTGTCAACCTCCCTGCAAAGGGCTGAGCACCTGGCCTGTTTCTGCCTTTTTAAAATGAGCCCCAACTGAGAAGTCTCTGTCCTACATTATACTTTTGGCAATTTCTTCAGGGTGAGGCAAGTTGTTCCTCCCTGCAGGCCTCTAATCCCTCCCTGTGCTGACTTAATATGAAGTATAAACACTTCACCAGAGAGGCCCATGATGACTTGCACGTGAAGGTCACGCTACCTTCTACCATCCTTTCCGTCTCCCACTTTTCCTATGAGTCTGTGCATCCTTTTGAATCTGAGGTCATCTCTATGGTGGTGCCAACCAGTGTTACAAATGCAAACTGTTTTAAATGTGTGTCTGCACACACCCCTATGTATTTATATTTTTTTTTTTTTCTGAAAACAAAACACAAATTAAAACTACAGTCTCTTCATTTTAACAAAGCGCCAGATTCAGGCAGTTGAACACACTGAGGGATCAAAAGAAAAAAAGAAAGGAATAAATCTCCCTCCACTTTTGAAACCTAGCCCAAGGGCAGCAATCACTGAGTTAAATTCTCTGGTCTGTGTTATGTAGAAGGTCAAACTACACGGCTGTAATGGTCCCTCTTGGCCTTAAATACCTATGAAAAAATATGGCACCGCTTTGCCTTCACAGTAGATAGTAGGACATTTGCTTTACCCCTTGTCTTGGGAACCTGTGCCTGAAATCTGCCAGAGTAACACATATTTTTAGTAGTAATTTCAGATTAAAAATATTAAACACAGCAGGCAAGAAATTCACAGAATCATTCAGTGTTGTTTTTAAAGCCCTTGTCTATGATCTCATCGTTGCCACTAAAGCTGATGCTGTTTCCATGGCATTTCTGATTAACCGGTGACCCAGCTCCTAAACGGTTTAATTTTTTATTAATATAAATTGAAATATATTTGTGATTTAAACCCTTTTCACCCATTTATGATAACTAGAGCTTATTTAGAAGAAGTACCCTTCAGTTTATTAGCTGAGGGCACTGTACGTGGCCCTAAGGGACAAAACAGCTTCCACAGCAGGAAGCCCATTCTTCGTTCTTTGTACAACACAGGTAATGTCCTACACATCCCAAGTTCTCTGTGTCTCATGATACACATCTTGTTTTGGCAAAACAGGCTTAACTGACAATGTCCCAATAGCACCTAATGATATTTATTTTACCTTATAATTAAAATGGTTATTTTATGTTCTGCCCACAGGGTTGTGGGATCTAGAAACAAGGAAGGTTTTGATAGAAAATCTAAATCCAGTGTATTTTCTTCCAACAGGGCTCTGGTGGCATGAAACAGCACTACTGGCTTGTGATTTGGCATAATGATTTCTTGATTTTGATTGATTTTAAATCCACATTACATTTAAGATTTATCAGCATTTTATCAAAGATTTATAATTTTGCACCTAATTTTAAACATCCTCCTCCACTGCGCTCTGCCCCAGAGGCATGAGCATACCACATAAAGGTAGAACGAGCCAAATAGCAAGACAAAATACCACAAGACCATACATAAACCACAAATATAAAAGATTTTTGTGCTCAGGGAAAAGGCAGTGAAGTAGAAGTGATAAGACCTGCACAGGGGCCAATAGTTTAAAACATTTCTGCCTTTCCTTTGGATTTTTAGAACTGGGAAACAATATCCAAAGCAGGCAGGCATGGGCTGTGTTATTTGAGCAACACTATTTAATGCTATCACTCTTTCATGTAATATGTTGCAGCACAAGGTATTGGAAGGCATTCCAGTAGTATAGTATCATCTTGAAAAAGATACTCGAACATATTTTTTGCTTGGAACTTGGAAGGTAACATATGAGTGGCTATTAACATATTCACTCTCAGGTCAAAATTCTTTCAGGGAGGGGATACACTGCTTTGAGCATCTAATAATGACGTCTTTGCATGAGCTTTACTTTTTGGTTGTATATATCTCCTCACTGTCATTGTGAAATAAAGCTGATGATCAGGGAAGATCTTGAAGTGATTTAACACTTCATCTAGCAGTATTGCCAACTCCTGGCATTCAAATATCATGAGTCAGTCTCTCTAAAATCATAAGATTTTATTAAATGTAAAAGGTAATTACATTGTGGGTTTGTATTTTTTTTGTTAATTCACTTTAAAAGAAGGGAAAGAACTCTTATGTAGAGACTTCGGCAGTCTTTCCAAGTATTTCTTGGCAACCACAAGGCACAGAAATGTGCTTCAAGAAAATGCAAGCTAAGATCCTCATACATTTAGGTGATGGGTACTAGGACTTGGTGAAAAAGATTCTGAAGTCATCCAAGCTTGCAAGGAAATATGACGCAGTTACAGAAGGGAGTAACTACAAAACTCAGCTTCTCTAACACCCCTTGTCTAGCAAAGAATTCAATTTCTTCTTCTTTCATCTGGCTAAGCAACCCTCCAAACTCATCCCACAGGTTATGGCACTTCTGACTCCATACAAATACCCACAATGCTGAAATTCAAGCAAATGGATATGTCCCTGACTTGCTGTTCAGAAAGCTCACTCACTTCATTAAAACAAATTTTGTAAAAATTTCTGGGAATTAGGAATAAAACCGCAAGTGCTCAAAACCTAAACCCAGCAGAACTGCAGTGGCAATGCCAGCCTAAGCTTCCCTGATCTCCATGAAGTATAACCCTTTTTTTTGAGCAAAATGATTGGAGTCACAAATGCAGGTATGCTAAAACAGCCACTCAGACTGAACAGAGCAAGTAAAGAGCCTGTCAGTCTTGCAGCCCAAAGATGAGGACAATATAGTACATTAAAAATGACCACTCAGCACTAGGCTAATCAATGACACTTCTAAACTGCTTATTGAGGATGCCATATCAGCCTTCCAAAATGGAAAGTGCAGCACATTGGTGCACAGAGAGCATTTCTTTTTTTTTTTTTTTTTTTTAAATTTTTTTAAAAAGACTTACTGCATTTTCTAAAGAGCCCTCACTGAAATACTCCATTTTTTTTTTCTACTTCTATTTATTTTAACCAAGTTTCAGCAGTTGAAAAGACAGGATAAAAAGAAAAATTAACTGCTAACAGATAGGAGCAATTATAGACTGCAGTTTTGCTTTTTTTTTATCATGGTGGGCTGGTAGGTTACTTTACCTATGAGCCTGATGATTGACTTAGAGGCCAGCAAACAGGCCGTTGTCAGGCTGACACTGGGGTTTTGTTTATTTTTTTTAGAAAACTGCACAGTACAGGTGGGACTTCCCCCCTCACAGATTTGTTCCACAGTCCACCAAGAGTAACTGGTTGTTGGTGCAGAATTTTTCAATACCTCTAGCAGACACTGTGCCTGTGAGCAGGACTTACTCAGTAGTCCTCCTGGGCACGAAGAGGTAGGGTGTGCAAATTCCTTTTGAAGACTGTAATGGCATCAGCATGTTAAGAATAATTTTTAATAGGGGAAATAGGAAATAGGGGAGGAAGTAAGGCTAACCTTTCTTCCTCAGCTAATGGAAGGATCTGGATAACACCATGCTCAGACTCAGAGGAACAAGTCATGGTCTATTCTGCTCTCTTGAGAAGAAGACTACAACATCGAGTCACTTTTCTTACGACATGAAGTCCTATCTTTCCGATGTCAGAAGAACAGGGAATCTCTGGAGGATCAAATATGCCTTAACTAAGTCTCCTGTAGGTGGACGTCTCCTGAGGAAACATGACCAGGAGTACAGCCATAACGACTTCCTCAGTGCCATACCACTGAAGTAAATAGGTGAAAAACAGTTCTCTGTAGGAAACCTCGGCATTACTATTGTGAGGCCTCCGTTTCATAAGGGAGCTGAATGAAAAGCAGGGATGATGATCAGAAAGGCCATTATAGCATGGAGAAGTCATTTTCACAATGCCATTTGATAAGTTTTACTGACTACAGTATAAGAATGATTATTAAAAAAATATGAAAGTACATCTCAAGGAAAAAAAGGCAGCTTTTCTTAATAATTGTTTTCAGAAATCTGAAATTGAACCACAAACCACTGTTTCAGGCCAGCTAACAGACCGGAGGGATAGATGGGGAAAGCAGAAAATACCTACCTCTGTTTCACAGTCAGAGAAAGCCTAAGCTTTCACTGACAAGAAACATACATCAAATCTAGTGCCAGAGATGTGGAGAAAGAAATTGGAAGCACAAATCTTACATAATCCAAACCTTAATAATGACAAATCAAAAGGAAAAATGTTTATTTTTAATGTAATTTTCTTGTGATTATCTTAAGAAAGATACCATCATATCCAAGCAGGTTCTTTTTGAACACAGAGCACTGGCTATGATGTTGATTTAAAAAATAAAGAGAAAGGAACAAAGGTAAATTTTTCATAAGATTGCATGTTGTGTTTCTCCTATATTCAAGACTGCATCTGTTTCCCAGATCCAAATGGGCATTTGGTCTCCACAGTGGTCGAATCCCTGATTTGTAAAGTGCGAAAGAAAGCTCGATGAGGACCAAATGGATTCCTGCTGGCATCTACCTGAACACTGCCCAAAAGTGGTGGGGACACTGCTGAACCCTCATGTCCCCAGTGCAGTGATGTCCCACGCACGAGCACCACGTATACACATCACTTGCCAGGGACAGGCTCTACAGTCACTTTAACATGGTAGTCCATGAAGTGTTCCTGTTAGACATTATTACTTAATGTCCTTCTATTTGTTAACTTGATTTGGCCTCACTTTCAGAGTGTAAATGAAGGGCTTCAGCTGTATAAAGCCCAGGTTTTTTGCCAGGCCCGCTCCTGTTCCCCACGCCCCCTTCCTCCCTGTTTTTTGATATTTATAACTGCAACACAGTTGCATAAGTGTCTTTCTGGGTTTTCATGCATCTGCCCACATGAAATGACCACATTAGTAATTACCTCATTGTTTAAGTCAAAATGCAGTGAACAGAGATTGCTTTTGCAACCTTGTTACTTCAGAATGCCTTAAGACAGTATAAAAGGATGCATACCAGTAAAACGTGTTTTCCAGAAAAGGAAACAGCTTCCTTGCATATTCCTTGCAAGGGCTTTATCTCCTCCTCCATTTAGCAAAACTTACTATAGGATAAGCATTTTGTCACTTACTGTTTTAACTTCCATTAAAATATTGTATGGTTCTCACCTTGAGAATAGAAAATAATTTTTGTCAGATTAAAAAAAAGTTTATCTGTTTTATTTCTCAGAGGCTTTTTTAGGATACTAAGAAGCCTAACCTTTTGCTATCACATTTCTGCCCAGTATGGCTGCAACGAACATACAGGCTCTGATTTCTAACTTGTTTACACATATTTAACAGAGAAGAAAACGGAGGAGGCAGAAGTAAAAAAATGATTTTCCACGGTCACAAAAGCCGGTCACAGAAGCACAGCTGGGTGTCGGATCAGGATCTCTTGGCAGCCAGCCACAAAAGATGCACAACAGAGAAAAAACATTTCCTGTAAGGAAGCATTTGATTTTCAAAGTTGCGTGAAATGTTCACAAGAAAACCATGTAAATGCCCACTGGATTGTGTGTGGGGGGAGGATTTCATTAAGAAACTGGAAGTCCTCTCTTGTTTCACCAAAAGATTTGTTCGTCACAAGCATTGCCAGCTAGCCTGAGGTGATTTTCATGTTTTGTATCAAAACCAAGCAAAAATTAAGTCTCTAGCAGTTTCGATGTTATTTTGCTTTGAAGTTCATTTCAATGCGACACTAGTCAAACTCCATGGATAACGAAGGATTTTAGTTCATACAGAAAGAAGGCAAGATTTTCCTGAGTCTCTGCAAAAGGAGAGGATTATTTTTTCTGAAGGGCTAGTGAGTGCAGGGGTGCTGTAGATACACACTTACACTGCACGCAGCTGTGAGGGCTAGAGACAATACAGCCGCTCATCCTCTCCCACACCGCGGCTGTTTGCCACCACCCTGTTGCCAAGATTTACTGCCCCAAACGCACCCCAGATGGTCCATGTGTGCCCCACAGTCTGCAACAGGGCACACCCAGCCCAGCTAGTTTAAGTGGCCAATAAAGTAGTTTGAGAAAATCTGATGAATCTGCACTGAAATAGATGAAGAACTGTTCACACCATCCTTTCCATCAGTATAGCGGTGGGGCCAGCTGCAGAGTCCTTACCTGCACTAGTTATGCTTGGAAGTGCTGTGTGCTCACAGGTATCTCTCCCAATACACAGCCTAGCTAGAGGTGTCCTTCAGGTGATGTTACTAAAACTTGCATCCTCAGGTTTCGGCATAAGCTATGTCAGGCAGGAGCAGAAAGAGATGTGATCTCTTTGGAGTGTGGATGAGCCGAGTATGGATGTAAAGACACCAGCCACTCTGCTTTTCTTCTGGATTGCTTATTTCACCAGGTGGAGAGTGACAATTTTACTGAATTATTACCATCTAACTCTGCTTTTACAGGTGCACTCCTGCTGCATAAGTATTTATTTCTGAAGTGTGCAGGAGCCCACTTCACAGACCACATTCCCCTTGTGCTATGTGCTGTACCTGGGCAGAACAGCGTGACAGTCCCAATCCCAAAGCGCTCATGACCTGAGTGTAAAATGTCGGGGCAGTATGGCCAGGGAAGGGAGTAAAATAAGACAATGTCAGCCAGCACATGAGCCATGTGCAAAGTCTTTTAAGAGGCAATGTGCAAAGGAAGAGTCTTACAAATGGATGCTAACAGCCAAATGAAGCTGCTTTGCAGAGCTTCACAGGATGCGCCTTCCAAGTATGAAGAACATTTAAAAATGGAATGAGTGCTCAGAGGAGACCAGGACTGTGTGTTATCAGAGGTGGAAGCTAACTCTTCAATACTGAGGAGGTGATGATAAGTAGGGAGAAGACAGGCCATGATAAGCCTTGAAGTAAAAACAAGTAGCTTAAGTTTCTAGAGCAAGGCAATGGGAAATCACAAAGAACAGACAACATGGTTAAACATAAGCGTTGGGAAAGTTATCTTTGCAGGAGCACTGGGGATGGGTAGGGTACATCTGTCAGATTTATGACAGGATGAGTACAGTGATTGATCCATAAGATAACAAGAGCTGAAGTTGTAACAGCAAAGTTGTAGTTGTCTGAGTAGAGAGAGAAAAGGATGTATTACATATGGCATGCAGAATGAACTTAGGAGACTGGGTTATAAATAGAAGGGCATGTCAAAAAAAGTGAGGCTGAAAGTGGAGGAGGTACTTTGGATTCACTAATGAGGAAGGTGCATGGTACTGTTCATGTAAAAATGATAACGTGCCTTGGTAGTGCAGGAGTTGCTGCGGCTGGCCCACTCGAACGCAAAAGAGCCAGTGCCAAAAGAGTTATGTGACTCTCAGGCTGAACAGCATGCTCTGGCTTCAGTGCCCACAGGGATGAAAGAAGGATAAGGGCAGGGAATATCATGAAATACAGGAGCAGAGACGGTGGCACATGGAGGGGCCGTGAAGGAAAGCAGGTTAATAACCCTATTATGGACAGTATGAGTACAAAGCTGTAGAGGAGAGGTGCAGAGGATAAGCAAAGGAAGGGAGGAAGTTGGCACATCTGTTCACTTGCCCTTATGAGACATTTGCAGAGTCACATGCGAACAAAGGACCTGGCCAAAGGGGCCTAGGACTGTCAGTAGCAATAAAAGTGCTTTGCCTGTATAATGCGATTGTAGTCCTACACCTGTAAAGTGCTCCTAATGTAAGCTTACCTTAGCCTCTCTGTTTAGGACTGTATCTATCCCAGCACAGCTTTCCTGATACAGAAATACCAATACACAGCACAGTGTACTGTAGGATGAGTGCTGCAATAAAGGCAAAGCTGCATCTCTTATCAACTCAGTACTGCCCCTTCCCATGCCAGTCTTCCTTACATACAACCAACGCACACCCTGGTAAAAACAGAGTGTTCCTCAAAGTTTTTTCCACTTTCTGGGTATTATTGGTACGGCAGTGTCAGTCACAAGTGGTACTGTCACAGCCCTGTTCACATCAGACCTCTAACAGCATCGCTCTGTCACAGATTTTGCTCCGGCTTACCTCAATTGCGCTGATGCCCTTGCCTTCCCACACCTCTGCTGCCACAGCGGTGTGGGCAGGATATGCATTGAGAGGGGAAACGCAGGCCCTGCCGCGTCTCATTGCCTTCACAGACATCCATGGTTCTGCATGCGTTATCGCCAGCTCACAGAATCACAGCATCACAGGGGCTGGAAGGGACCTCTGGAGATCATCTAGTCCAACCCCCCTGCGAGAGCAGGGTCACCTAGATCAGGCTGCACAGGACGGTGTCCAGGCAGGTTTTGAATGTCTCCAGAATCGGAGATTCCGCCACCTCTCTGGGCAGCCTGTACAGCCCACCGTACATGTTCCAGCCAAGCAGCTCTGTGACTGGAGACCAGGCTTGTAGGCCCCTGTGGGCACTATATACCTCGGGAGTTCATTAGTGCTGTGATTAATGAGGACACTATGCACATGGTAGTTAGTCACATTAATATCAAGCTGAATTCTGGGGACTTGGTTCTCTGCTTCAAGAAACAGGGCTTCCAGCAATTTCTTCTCTACTACTCCACTGCCGTTTGTGTTTTCCAAAGCTCCCCGCCCCATGCTTACTTCAGCATGATCCCAGCTAGAGAAAACAGAAAAGGGAAAACAACAATTTCAATGACTAAATAGTTTGGATGCAAAATAAAGAGGTTGCACAAGATTTTACTTCTCTCTTGGTTAAAAAAAAAAAAAA
>VYXH01000280.1:121520-143808 GCA_013397275.1 Burhinus bistriatus
AAATGGACCAGGAAAAAAAAAAAGGTCTGAAAATGGAAAGTTTTCACCTCTTAGAAGAGTTATCTCTTGATAAAACTGAATCCACACTACTCTTGGATAGAGCACAGCCGTACCTGAGTTATTTGCGCCTTGGCTCATGTTTCCCCAGCAGCCAGAACCCCATTCCCCCAAATTCTCCTGCTACCTCCTGCAGCAAAATGGCACCAGATGACACCTGGTTATGCCCAAACTCCAACTTCTGCCGTGAGGATGAGGAATGGAGCACAGTGCCAAAGGCAGCTTGCTTGTGTAGGACAAGAGATCTTTCTTTTGATTGCCTTGTATTTTTGCTGGGGTGTGAAACAAAAGTCTGCCCATGCCTGTTCTGCTTCCTGCTGTTAGGAGGCTGCTCAATAATTCAGTTATCTCTCCCCGAAGGAAGCTCCGCTGGCCTGCTGCTTGCTCAAGCCAGTTACTGCTGCTCAGCAATGAAGTCTGAAGTGCCACAGACTTCCAGGGGCCCCTTTGGCACCAGCTCTTTTGTATTCCAGTGGCCAGCAGCAGCTCCTTAACTCTTCAGCAGCCAAAGCTCATTATCATTTTTATATAATTAAACAGCGCTGCTCGTTCTCCTCATTAGATTATCACAGCAAATTGATGGTTATTTGAAGGAACTGCCACAATAGGAGACAAAACACTGGCAACAGATAAAACAAAAGGATGCACACAAAGCTCTTTAATTAAACTCCGTGAAGGGATACGAATTCTAGCAGAGATTGTAGTTACCCTGCTGAGCCTCTTTCTGATTAGCTACAATGCATCTGCTGGCTTTCCTAGTATCCATCTGTACCGCTAAAGAGAAATTTATTCTGGCTACAGAAGACGACCTCAAAGACACCAGTTGTGGATAGTCTAATAGCTTATGTATGTTGAAAAAGTGGTTCTGAGTTCTTCTTGATGTGTTGACATGAAGAATCATCGTGTTTCCATATAACAATGTGCTTAATACGCACACACACACATATGTATGCATGCACACACAAATAACGATGAGAGGCTAACATGAAAGCCAAAAGAAGCCAGAAAATTGTGAGGGAAAGGATTCTTTCTCCAAGTTGCTAAAACTCCTTATCACCACAATTACTTTTTCTTTTGGCATGCATCATAGGTTCCCCCCAGCCCTCTTCCCTTCAGCATCCAGGTGGAGAAGCTACAGTGAAGGCTAATGGATGGGACAAGAAAAAAAAGTCATAGGATATATATATGCTTTGAGGTTTGATTTTCTTAAAAAAATTAAAAAAAAAAAAAAAGAAAAAAGAGAGAAAGAATAAGAATTGAAAACAGATCTGTCATGGAGCATTTGTAAGAGGCAGTGCCACAAAACCCTTTGGGGCTTTCCATTCAGGTCATAAGGGATCTGGTTAAAATGGCGTTGATCCTTAATCCACAGGTAATTGACAGCACAGCTCTCAATGACTCAGTATGGTATACCGCCTCAGTGCTCATTATTACTGCAGACTAATCAGTATATTTTTAGTCACGTGCACCCTGTTGGCTCTACACAGCCTATTGAGACAATACACAATTTGCACATTTATCATAATTAATTACCTGCTGACATACTTAAAGCCATTACCATCTAGCGTCCAATTCAGAGGAATGTATTTGATGGAATGAGGCCAGACTATATGATGCACACATACAGTCTCAAAACACTCATGAGAAACAGTTGTTCCCTGTGCTAAATGCTACATGGTGCAGTTTTTTTTCCTCAGAGCCCCAGGAACTTGGGTGGATGAAAGACCTCTTCCTCATCCCTTATGGAAGTCTGAAAATATCCCAAGTTCTGCCTAATTTATACAACCCAGTCCTCAGGGTCTTCCTCGGTTGCCAATGTCCTACTGTGAAGGCTCCATTAAAACTTTTATTTATTTGTCCATAGAGGCCACTGAAGAATGTCACAAGGTATTTCCTTTTCCAAAGTAGATTAAGCTAAACATGAATGAGGTCCTAACATTATTCTGGATAAGGGTGTGCACTCATATTTTGCCAGACTACTGACAGTCTGCAGGGAGTAAGTATTCCCGGGCCTGACTTCTGACCACCTTGCATGCAAGTAGGTGCAGATTTGTTACACTCATGACTTGGTGGTCATGCTTTGTAGTGTCAGATGCAAATGAATACAAAGTTCAAAACACTGGGGAAGAAAGTATCATACCAATTGTCCCTGCATATACTTCAGCCTCTGCTGTCCCACTGAGCAAGCCGAAGTCTAAGACCAGATTGTTTTTTTAAATTGTAATTGGATAGTAATTAAAAATGGAGTGTTCCAGCACAGTGCTGGCAGTGTGATTTCATTTTAGTATTAAACAGTAGGCTTACTGGTAACTCAGACAACTGTCCACCTACAAAAACTCTCTTCAGCTCAATCATCCCCAAGGATGTCTGTCCTGAACTATGTCCAAAAAAAAGCCGAACAAGAGATTCTGGCCAGCAACAAGTACCACCAGAAAGGACCAACATTTTCCCATTATGAAAATAAAACTCAAGAGGATCTCTATTTTTTAATAATCACATGCAATTCTTATTACCAAACTAAAGTTGGGTTTGCATTTGACTCAGTCTGGGTAGAAAATGCAGTCCTGAGCTGTAAAGCTGGTAATGCTCTGCTGACTCAAAAACTAGTAATTCAGTTCAGGTATTCTACACAGCCAACAACTCCACCTCACCCCCAAATGTCATAAGTGCATTCAAGGTATGTTTTTAATGCTTGTCTGCCTTGCAGTTTCTGTCTCCAACTTCTCTCCTGTCCTTTAAGTTACTTAATTCTTGCCACCTCCTGCCTCATTAGGTATAAAAGTCCAATGTCTGACGGAGGGATTCAGGCACTATTACTGTAAATACCTGGAAGCCAGTATGATGACTGATTAATTGTATTTACTTAAAAGTGTTACTGTGTAGCATCCAAAGTCTGTTGACATGGATCAGCACTGCATTTTGCAAAATGCTGTAAAAGCAAGCAGAAAGAAAGTTTCTGTTGCTGACAGCTAATTCTTTTAAACTTGGAAACTGATAAGCTAAGTGGTACATCTCCAGGTCACAGCAACCTTCTACAGCAGCATCTATGAGGATAATTTTCTCACATCAAGCAGTTTGAGGAAAATGAATCTGCTTCTTTATCTATTTTCAGCATTATGAAACCATCATACAGAAATAAGCCAATAAATGTACATAGCCCACAAACATGCTTGTAATCTGAAACAGCTGAAGTACTTGATAAAAGCACCTGATGACTTATGCATAATGTAAGTAATACACTTTCCATTATAAGCTTTAAAAATCAAGCCTTATTGCTGAAACAGATAACGGCGTAGATGACGCACATGACCAGTGGCCCGGGCCTTCCTCTCGGACAAATCTCTTACTGCTGTTGAGTCTTACAAAATCCCATGAGCTGTGAAGGACATGAACTGTCCCTGGGACCCGAGATTCTGTCGGATGCTGTTAACAAGCTAAATACGTTAGGTTTTGCAAACTCTGAAAAGTGGGATTGCAATGTATTAGCCTGAGAGGATTTTCCAGAAGGAGGTTTGAGTGTTGCACTGCAACAGGGTCTGAAGAAAGGGTTGACCCTGTTGTCCTGTTAGGTTACAGATCTTTCCAAGAGTGAAAGGAAAGGAAAAATGAGTTCAGAAATTATATGATATGGTTAGTTTCTTCCAGCTACAGCACATCAGGTCTGAGTACTTCAGCTAGGTGAAAGACTGTCTGAAAAAGCACTTTTAGGAGGCTTGTGCAGTAAATTGTTTTTCCGTGTCTTTCTGAAGAAGAGTTCCTAGTACTTCTTAAAAAGTTGGCATGGAAGTCCCCAGGTACATTGATACATTCAGTATGTACAGCTACAAGAGCTATGGAAGCCTTTTTTCTATAGAAATTCGAGTACCTGAGGCAACAATTGCTCTCTAGTTTGGAAACTAAGCAGACACTTTTGTCTGTGTTTACTCCTAAGGGAAAGTAATGTGACCATCATAAGGCTGTGAGTTACATCAATTTTAAAAGATATTGCTTTGAATTAACAGAAAAGTGAGTAGGAAAATTCTTCCTTCTGGAAATCTAGTTTCAGCTGATTATTTATGTGTTGATATTCATTCTTTCCAAGTAAACAAAGCAATAAGCTCTTCTTATGAGCCAAGTGAATCAACATTAGTGGAATGAAAATCATTCTCCTGCACAATTGTTTTTCCCCTACCTCCAAGCTCTTAAAAAAAGGCCAGAAAACCCACCTTAGAAAAAAATCTGGCTCCAGTGACCTTATAAATTAAAACAAAAGGAGTGTTAAAATGATAGGGAAAGGATTTAATCTTTCATTTAAAAAAAAGAAAAAAAAGTATGTACAAGACTTTGAACATGCCTTAGAAAGAATCCCATCCTCCAATGCATATTTGCAAAGAAAAATTAGGAAAACATGCCCTAACTGTCTGGTAGGCAAAAGAAATATGAAATCAACAGATGTATAAAAAAAAGGATGAATTAATATTTCAAAAAACTAGTTTTGCATGCAATTCTCGTGCTGCCTTAGTACTCCAGGAATGTAGTCAATAAAGGAATCCTTGAGTCAGCTAAATCCAACTTCAAAATAAGAGGGAAGCAGGCCCTTAAATCACTTTGCTATATTGGAATTAAATGAACCCACCCAGTCCTGACTTTAAGATCTCTAACACTGATCTCCAGCAGCAACTACTGTCTGTAGAATCTCACACTAAGTGCAGACATCAACAAGTCACTAAAACTCATCCAACTGAAAGTAGAAACCAACCAACCACCACAACAATGAAGTCTGTGAGTGATTTTTCATTGTCTGCAATACAAAAGTCAATAACGGTCCCAGGTATTGGTAGGGTGCCATTTCTAGTAGACACAACTGAAGGGGGAATTCACACTGCATGAGATGCAGGACAACAAAGAGAAGTGTTCTCCTCCTAAGACTAAGGGGGGGAGGGGGGAGAGGAATTGTCCTTCCGAAACCTTATGAGATTAGATGGCATCTTAAGATGCCAAACTTTTTAGCATAGGTCTAGTCCAATTCCATGACAGCTAATTACCAAGGACAGTACACAGTGGAAGCTGTCCGTGTAATTCAGGAACAGCACAAGGCTTTTTATTTCCTGTACATGGTCAGAGCAACAGGTAGTGGTTTAACATACACCAGGAAGAATTTTTCTTTTTCTTTTTTATTAGGAACATGAGTAATTTTAGGAGCTTGCCAAAACTTCATGATCACTGATCTTCTGTGAAGAACTATTTCAGCCTAATGCATTAACAATGCCAATGACAGCCAAAGCAAAGACCACTAGCTCACCAGCACTGTTCTGCTCTTCTGTAACACCTGATCAGCCTGCTGGCTACTCTATCAGCCCTTATATCTAAGGCAACTCCTGTTTTTAAAAGGGAAATAAAAATCATCTTTATAGCACTAAAACTTAAAAATCTATATGCCACTCTACAGCTTACCTTCAGCCCCATGTTAGGCCCAAATTCTCCCAAACTCCTGAAGAGCTGTGAAGTCCCCTGGAAAGCCTTCATAGCCCAGCTTCACCCAGTCCCACCCCGAGCCTCAGACGTTCACAGTCTCCCAGCTTGCTATTTCCACACCCATGCGACACCAGGTCACCTACAACACACGTGCATTGTGTCAGGCATAGGTACGTAACTGCATTTCTGTAGAATTTGCTCAAGTAAATGATAGTAAACTTACGGCAGCATTAGGATTTTAGGCTGGCTGTGGAGGGAAAAATGATACCTTACCTGGCATAAAGCCTACTGGTAGAAAGTTAACTCCTCGACGTATTTTGAACTAGCAGAGCGACTAAGTTTACACAAGCTCAGTGCTTTGTGTTTTTACTGTACCACCAAAACATGGTCAGAGAGTACACAAGTCTTATCACTACTGACTCCTTATCTTCAAAATCTTCTACATGTATTTGATCCAAGTTCTTTAAGCACCCACTCAGTGCGTGCAAACCTGACCTCCCAGGACTGGTGATATTTACACACCACAGGAACAATGGAGCCATTTGTCTCGCAAGCAGGCCTGGGCGCAGGGGAGACAGCTCTCTCCCTTGCTGGCCCCAACTGGGGCATTTGTTTCAAGAAACTGAAGCGACTGAATTTCAGAACCTTAGAACAAGACACAATATCGCTTCTTTAACCTTATTTTCCTCTTCCTAAACTCACGCAAGCCTTCTCTAGCCACTGACTACAGAATGAACAGGAGAAAGACAAAAATGTATCGGAATACATATACAAATACATATACTCTTAAATGACTGCAAGGTAATCCACGGGAAAGACTTACAAAACATATACTGTTAGACATAGCAGGATGCCCGCAATATTTCATTAAGGATACTGATGATAAACTGCTTTTTTCCTGGTGTTTCACAAGTTAAATGTCTAGTCACTTGCTTTCTACATATTTTGCAAGCAGTGGACAGAAGGCCAAGCAAATACTGTGTCTATTCTCACACAGTTCCATTAAGCTCTCACTAAAAGTCACTGTTTTCCTAAATTGCTCCCAGAAATCAAATTTGCATTTAATATCAGTCTGGTGTAAGTACAGTGTTCCCTCCTTTACACTAATTGTTTTTTTAAAGATGTTTTCATTAAATGCATGATAGAAACTTTTGCAATGTACCCCCTGAAATGTCCTGCTGAGTTTTTGCTAACATTTGGTAACAAATCTCATGAGAGCCTTTAGTGGAAGTTAACATCTTTTGCATGTGTCATACTGCAAGTCTTCAAAGCAGAAGTTTATAACAAAGTCTTAATGTGACTTTAAAGCACCAAGTCTTATTCTAGATATCTGCTTTATGTTTGCTGACATTGCTGACTGCTCAGAATTTGGCTGGCTCTGACCAGATCTAAGCACAAAGGCAAACTGAAATGACGCAGAACTTACTTTTTCCTCCTTTGTACTTCCTTAACAAATAGAAATTTAGCAGCATGTGCATAAGGAAAATAATACAACAAAAGAAAAGAATCCACAAACCCACAACCAACCAAAACCACCCACTCACATGCCAGTTGGTTTTTAAAGTGATTTCTACAGCTAACAAAAGGGAAAGACTGGGAGTCCTGAAACATGAAGTCTGTTCTACCCACATAAGCAGCCCTTCCTAGGAGGCAACCAGCATGTTGTGCTCCCATTAAAAAAAAAAAAANTCAAGAAAAGTCATATTGCGTATGTACCTCTCGAGATCAAAAGGAGACTTACTAGCCTAAGGGAAAGGACAGGTTGACAGTAACTTTATACGGCCTTTATGATCTACTAATCCTGAGTTGATCTGAACAGATCACTCAAGTACTGTGAAACCCTATAGTTCAGCAACATCCTGCCTGCCCTGTGGGCCGTGACCTTATCTCTGCAGTTCCTGAGCATACTTTACCTCTGAAGCTGTGTTGAGGTCTTCAAAAAACAAATTTATGGCTCTGTTCTACAGCGCTTGCACAACAGTACTCTGTTTTCAGTCACATATTTGTGTGGCCACAGCATGCTACTGCAACTCTGTAATCGAAATAAAGTGGTAGAGTAAGGACCTTTCCAAAGCTGTACCAGCAGCAGCAGTTCAGTCTGTAAGACTCACGCAATCCTTGTCTTTGGCCCAAAGTGTGGCTCTCTGGGCAGCTCAAGCCAGTGTAAATCAGCCCTTTCCTTGCAAGGATTCTCATGCAAGGCAGTTCAGCAACGTGAGCCAGCTCAAAATGAACCCCATCAAAAAACTGTTTCAGTTAGATGAGCTACCTGAACTTTTCCTCAGGCAGTCTCACAGCATTTCTGCTGGTGCAAGCAAGAGCTGTCGATAGAAGGAGGCAGGACAGAAAGGCTCCAGTCTCAGTTTAAATCTGTTCGGGCCCCTGTAGCCACTCCCTGAGGCTGCCACATTGATTCTAATTTCTGGGAGATTAGCTTCAGCCTATAGAAACTAATGTGACTCAAAACTTGTTTTTGTAAAAGGACCATATGAGCTGCAGCTATTGTATTTTGAAATGAAAACATTTAATCTGCCAAGAACTGAGGGGAAACACAAGACTAAAAAAAGAAAAAGAGAAAAGTGAGTAAAATACTATAATAGGCTTTTTCATGGGTATAACTCTTAAAATGTAGCTTACTTTAAAATCATGCTGCATGACAGAATATGGTTGTTTATTTAAAATTCTTCCTTTGCTTAGGTCTTTGTATTATTTAAAGCTTGTCGCATATTGACAATCACAAGGTATGGAAAGGACCATCTATACCATTCTTTCTCTATAAGGCCAAAACATTTGCTTTCCAACTAACTCTGAAAGTGCTTAAGAAAAGAGGAGAAAAGTTTTATGCTTGTCTTTGGCCATCACACCAGCTTGCTTTTACTGCCTGAAACATGAATATTATGTCTAGATAACCAAACTCTGACAATTGGAAAATCAGAGTAGTTAGTACACTGTCATTTTTTTTAAGCAAGGAGACCTTGTCAATTATACGTGTGAAGTGAGTTTGGGCCAAATTGTTAAACTTTTCAAGAAAACAGAATAAAACATATTCCCTCCACAGAGCACACTTTCATTTACTTTCCTTGCTCACAAGCACACCATTAGAGACCACAGTGCAAGACTGACCACAGGACTAGACTTTATTACTGAAACTATTCCAGCTCTTTTGCTCAAGCTACTGCTGTGAACGGGAATCACTAGAATTTCAGTTTCATGGATTTCCTGGCACATAAGATAGTATTTATGAGTTGCCTCAGGTTTCCTACATTTGCACCAATGTGAAGTACGATTGGCAGTGAGCCAGTTTCATTATTCTTAGTTAGATGCGTCAGTAAGTGTGGAAAGAGAAACGAAATGGGCAGTTAATCAACACAAAAAAAAATCAGATGTTCTGAGGCCAAGAAAGTATTTATACGCCGATGACTCAACTTCTGCAACACTGTATGCAGCAAGAACAGGAAATATACTATTGAACCCTCTTATGACAACAACTTTGATGTGAAAGGCCGAAATAGCTTGTTCTCCCTGCTATGATTCAGAAAGCTGGAACTGTAATCCTGGATTTCTACAGAATAGAGAGCTTCTGAGCTCATTAAAGGATATCAGAGAATACAAAGCTTCTGCAGGATATATGGTAAGTAAATGTCTTTCAAAGACTATGGAAAGAAACACAGGTGGCAAAAGGCTGGCCCTGGAAGCTCTGCTGCTCTTTGACATACAACGCATCTAAGGTTCATCAGCCTCTACAGTGGTGGACCGCTGCTGCTACGAGGTAGGGAAAGAGAGGAGTTCCTCCATCCTTCTATAATGGCATGAAAACTTACTATGTCTGATAGTGATTTTACATCTTGTTTTAAACCTGTTAACCCAAACATAGAGTTTACGTTGGAATACAGCTGATAGCTACTTTAGAACAAAATTTCTGAACTCAGGAACTACAATTTACTACATCCTTTCATGAATATTTGTACAGAGGCACAAGACAGCCACTTCTTTATGAAGTTCAGGAACTTCCTCTTATCTGATGTTTATTGTTTGTTTTTCTTCTTGCATAGTAGAGGTTCCATGGAGGAGGTGGTGAGAGCAATGTATAATACTACTGTCCTGCAGTGGTAATTCTTACAACAGATATATGCTGGGGCAAGGCTATGAAATTATCTGTGTGCCTGATTTTAATGTCACTATAAATTGGAAGAAACTGAAAATTTATCAGTGGATTTAGATTAGTTAGCTTCAATAATTTTCAGCACGCAATCCTGGTAAATATGTAGACAGAGACAGTAAATATAGCAAATTGACTGCCAGCTACGCTTGATTTTTTTGATCCCCTTAGTAGTGCTCCACAGGCCAACTGAAAACTTTCAGTTTAGTTTCAAATCAATATAAAAATTAATCCCATCCCCCTACAAGTAAGGTGTCGGTTGATTCAGGCTCACAGGTGATGCAACAAAATACAAACAAGCTTCATCTTAAAAATAAAAGTGTAAGTAAGTGAATGATTTTGTTCAGTATTATTTCAGAGTCAGATAAAACAAGTTTTGGGAACAAGAACATGTGTTTGCAGAAAAAAAAATCCCAAAGAGAACCAAACCAAACCAAGGAGGTCTCTCTTAGAGCTGAATGGTGAGGAGGTACGGACATGCAGGAGGTTCAAATTTGTACCAAGTAATTTTTTTCTCACAGAGCCAAAGCTGATAACTGCTGTTAGGCTCTATTTTATTTTTCTGCTGGAGACTGTCATTCAGATTGCCCTTTCTGCCTACAAAACAATCCAAGCAGGACAGAAGCAAATTAAGGCCACTGCAGCATAACCAAGTGGCTGTCTTTTTTTATTTCCTCAATATTACCATAATACTTGGAGATTAAGCTGTCCCTTGAGTGGCAACATCCTTCTCTCTGTTATTGGTTACCTGTGTGGTTGACTCGGTAACTTGCTCACTTGTTTCCTTCTGCTGTCTCACACTAATACTCTGCAGACCATGTCACACACGGCCCTTCTTTATAATATCTTGTATAGCGCTCTTGTAGTTAATGATTGCTAGATGTTGACTTTTACGGCTCATAAAACCACTAGCGGATATCAAATTTAATAGGTTTAACTGACATCATTGCTGTATTTTATCTCTTGCTTCGAATTACTAAATTTCTGGGGTTTGTGGGATTAAAAAAAACACATCGTACAACAGAAGAGGCCTTTTAATACGGCTTACTAGCAAATGGGAGTTTCTGACATAACCCAACGGCAACCAGACACTACACAGTTAAAGGAGAGACACTGCAACACAATAGCTTCCAAGCACAGATACCTCTGGCAAATGAGCTCCACAGGAGAAGGAGCATTCTTGTTTTCAGAGAAGAAGCCACCTGGCTCAGACTAATACTTATCCTTCTGAAGACACATCATCTTCCATAAAACACAATGAGGTGCTGAGAGCTTGGGTGAAGCAGCTGGAAGAAAGGATGAGAACTAGGCTCACAGGGAAGGACTGGAGGTACTTAAAAAACAAACAGTTGAAGCTTGCAATCATTAAATAACATGTATTATTTACTGAATGCCATTGGACTGAGCAAGTTTCTTTGCTGGTCACAGTTTACTCATTTTCCCTACCCTGCAATAAGAAATATAATGCTTTGAAAAAAACAGGTGATAGGTGACAACTAGTTAGAGTGCCCTCCTCCATAAAACTGTGTGTGCCCAGCTCGCAGTCAGAGGCCAGGTGGGCTGGACTGCTTGCTGCTCTAACACATCACAGTAACCCCAAGAGTTGTGATCACTTGGGAAGGGTGTCTGTGTAGCAAAGCCTTCTAAGCACCATAAAACAGTTTTACTCTTCAGATTATACTATAATGAGATCTTAATCATGCAAAGTCAAATTTCCCATGATGTCATGATTTCATCACATTAATTTCTCTCAGACCCCCAACTCACACTATGTGCCAAGCAATCATGGCCATTTTTTTTGATGCGTTTTATCATCTCCAAGCTTCTTCTGTAATTTGTAACCCATTGCCACTAAACATTTGCACACCAATCCCCACAAACACAATCCAGGAAGGGAGTAGAGACAATATTTTATGCTCAGTTAAGCACAACTAGCCTGTTCTCACACTCAACGACAGATAGGACATTTAAAGCATGCAAGTTGTACACACAAATTTTCATCATGCTCTGGTCACTAGCATGGAATTTCATTCCGTTACCTACATTTAGCAAACCATCCAAGGCAGACTGTGCTCTATAAAACATCATGTTAACACCACTTAAGAAGAATGGCTGTCATTGCTAAATAGTTTTCAATAAAATAAAGATTGTTGAAAAGATACTCAAATATTATTCTTTCTCCATTCATGGGACATGATTCAGTCACCTTGCCTCTCGCTCGCAGTGAAAAAAGTTCTAAATCACCACAATCAAAAAGCACACTTTCCCCCCTCTTGATCTGGTTAGGTTTTGCCAGGGGAATCTTCATCCCTCTAGAATGTAGATGAAGTATTTAGGAAAAAGAAGCAAAAGGTGCAAAGAAGAGATTTGGGATATCATTGTGTAGTATTTAGCTTCCTTCTGAACTGCTAATGTATTTCCCTGGTGATGCAGCTACTAAATAACACCCTCTTGTACTTAAACATAACTAGTCAAGGTTGGGTTTTTTCCTTTTTTTCCCCCCTCTCCCTTTCTCCTCCTTTCCTATTCAATGGTAGCTCTCTGCACATGGAGGGACTCTGATACCTGGAATTGCAGGTTAATACCTAGAACTCCATGAAAAAGTTCAGTTGTGAATAGCAGAGGTGTATGATGTTGCACTGGCTGCTGTTTTTTTAGGACTACGCATACCTGCACATCTTAGTCTGTACTTCAATCTGCCCTAGTACGTGTAGTCTAGTCACTCTGGATTTTTCCAACAGTACATACGAAATGCAGTTTACTCTGAGTGATAATACAAGAGGAAGCAACTCATGATTACTGGTAGAGAAAGACAAGAATGCACAAGACAGACCTTATGATCTATTTTAGGTGATGATGTAGCTCTCATATTGTTGCACAAGAGTTTCTCATGCTCTTTGATCATCACACCACCTTCATCAATGGACCACATATTCTTACCTTCCTCTTTCTTACCTTCCTTTCCTAAGAGGATCACATGTAAACTTAAACCTATTATCTAACTGTTCTTTAAACTCCTGACATTGATAAAGGAGATTTGAATGAGACGAGAGGGAACAGAGAGAAGTCTATGCACAGATGGTGAAAAGGAGTAAGAGAGAGGTGTGGAATAGAAAAACAAAGAGATCTAAAGATCTTTTCTGCCATCAGCTTGACTAGCTTTTTGACTGGAACACAGGCACTTCCATGACTTCAAACATCCAACTTGTCACAACATAGCACAAGGAGATCTACAGCATAAATGATCCAAATCCATAACCACAGCCTCCCAAGCGGGAGTTAAGACTTTGGGATACCAGCAGGTGCAGGGACATGATTTAGTTACATTTTTTTTTTCTGTTGGGCTCCTTTAATATTAAAATAGGACTATTCATAATTCATCCCCCCTCCACCAGCTACTGAAGCATCTTCATTTAAAGAAAAAAGCATTTACTTCAATGCTAAGTGCATGCATGAATGAAATGTACAACTAAAAGACATTTAATGATATTTGAACAAATACTTTCCAGCAATCATTCTAATTTTAAGTATCTAGTGAATGAACTCTGCCTCTGAAGAAGTCAATTGGTGTTTTGCAGCCAGTCCCTCACTGTGGGCTGTGTCTCCCAGTTCAAACCTGCTATGCAGCTTTTGCACTAATATTTTTCATTTTGCACTCTACTTTTACAGCCTCTCAATTTTTTCCTCTGTTTTTGATTTTTAAATACTCTTTGTTTCTACCTATACAATTAAACACAGTGCACCCAAAATAAAATGTGGGAAAAAAATATGTGAAAATAAAATTTGGGAAAGTTGCAAGCAATTTTTCCAGCAAAGAATACTACATGTTCAAAAATACATAAATAAATAAATATTTTAATGAGCCTCATACAAACAGGCATATGCCTACTCATACCTCCAAATTCTCAGAGCTCTTGGATAAGACTTCTTTTATATTTGTCTTAGTCCCTCAAGTTACACACATCCTAAAGTTAAAAAAGATAGACTTGTTAATAACGCACAAATGTTCATAGACATAACATCTTTACAGACACCCTCTGTGAGCAGATCAAGCCACTCTCCATATGTATTTAAATGTAGTGGAAGGCTGGAGTTTTTAAGTTGTCAGATCTGTGCCTTGGTAAGAAGGGCTCTATTTTCACTCTTCGAGCAGTGAGAGATTAGCAGCTTGAAATCACTTTGACAGTTTCAGTTACTCTATTGCATACCGCAGGGAATTTTAATTCCAACCTGTGAAATTGTAATTGCTTCTCAAGAAGAGCGGAAGGATTCTGGGTAATGGGCACAGCCAAGCTCAATGTCAGAGTTGCCAGTTGCTGCCACTTCAGATATTACTTGCTGTTATTCAAAAATCACTCCAGTTTTCCATATGGGAAGTTGAATTGGGGAGTGAAACTGCATTAAAAGAAGCTGTCAGATGTTCAGAGATATGCAGGCAATGATGTGACAGAGGTGGATGAACTCTCCTCAAAAGGTACCTTCTCCTTCTTTCTCCCTCCTGCTTTATAGAACAAGCTTCACATAAACCATTTTACATCACCCTGCAATGTGTGCTCGCAGCCCAGGAGGCCAACTGCATCCTGGGCTACATCAAAAGAAGCGTGGCCAGCAGATCGAGGGAGGTGATTCTCCATATCTACTCCACTCTTGTGAGACCTCACCTGGAGTACTGCATCCAGCCCTGGAGCCCACAACATAAGAAGGACATGGACCTGTTGGAGCAGGTTCAGAGGACGGCCACAAAGATGATCAGAGGGTTGGAGTACCTCTGCTATGAAGACAGGCTGAGAGAGTTAGGGTTGTTCAGCCTGGAGAAGAGAAGACTCTGGGAGACCTTATAGTGGCCTTCTAGTACTTAAAGGGGGCCTACAGGAAAGATGGGGAGGGGCGCTTTTTCAGGGAGTATAGCAATAGGACAAGGTGTAATGGCTTTAAACTGAAAGAGAGTAGATTTAGATCAGATATTAGGAAGAAATTCTTTACTGTGAGGGTGGTGAGACACTGGAACAGCTTGCCCAGAGAAGTTGTGGAGCCCCCATTCCTGGAGGTGTTCAAGGCCAGGCTGGATGGGGCTTTGAGCAACCTGGTCTAGTGGAAAGTGTCCCTGCCCACGGCAGAGGGATTGGAACTAGATGATCTTTAAGGTCCCTTCCAACCCAAACCATTCTATGATTCACTTCCTTTATTTCATTTTCTTTTTCTAAACAAGTATACCATTAACAGAAAGCTACAATGAAAAGATTAAATGACAAATTCCTCCAGCATCTAAAACTATGCACAAGTAGGACATAAAAAGTCTGCACTTAATGTTGTTCAGAAGATATTTAAGATGTCTTTGCTATTCAGGTCTTGTGGTTTGCAAGATTCCTCACTGAAAACAGCCAAAGAGAACTCAGAGCTACCACAGACATTTAAGAAAAATAGTTGAGGCTTCCTTGGTACCAAAAGGAAATCAGATTCTTTTTTTGCTTTAAAAAAAAAAGGGCATTGAATTTACATTGCTTATTAGCAGACACATTCTCTAGTGATGAGTGTGTTCACGCACGTGTAAGGGCGAGATCAACTGACTGTGGGGAAACTTCTCCTGCAATGACATCATTAACTTGGAGTGCAGTAGATTTTTCACCCACCCTGATGGCCTGTAAAGAGTGAATATTTGGTGGAAGTAGGCCTCAAACATAATCCCGATGTAAAAATTAAAAATGCTACCTGGCATGGCAGTTAGAAGCATTCAGGAAGCCAAATGGGAGCAAAAATCACAGCTCAAACCTGTTCAGGTCAACCCGTTCCATGAAGCAGATATACTTCTACAGTCCACCCTGCACTGACTGAGGTTTCCCAGCCTTCAACAGTAGCCCCAGGCAGCACAGAGTTTGGGTTTTACCTGAAGGTCCAGATGAGCTGTTTGTCCAGAATTTACTTGTTCAGCTCAGTGTCTTTGAAAGCTTTCGTTGTAAATAAACAGGAACAAATGACAAACGCTCTATTGCTTGACAATACAAAGTGTCAAAAGGCCCTCTCAAAATCTAAAGGAAGATAATAAAATACTTGATAAACAACACTTCCTATTTGTCAGGTTAAAGCTCAGTTTAAGACTATACTGCATCTGTGGGCAATGTCATTTACAAAGTCTTCTTCACCCTTTTTCTGCGCCTTGTGTTACTTTTAAGAAAATAAGCTGGTCCCATTAAAGCCAACGATGCACAGAATCTAAATCACAAGCTTCGTAAATCTCTGTAACAGCTGATGCAATGAGTCTGTAATTGCTACGATTAGATAAGCTAGAGTGGCTGACAGAGAGAGTGCTAGAGGCATAGAACATATCTGCATAGTTTATTCCCATCAAATGCAGAAATTTGGCTCAGATACAATGATTTTGTCACCTCACAGTTTTCCTGAGAATCTTGTGATACGTGGTACTTTCCTGAAAATTTCAGCTCCCAGAGTCAAGTGGGGTTTTTCTGAGTATTTCAGATTTGTTAAAAATGTAAATTACTGATTGTTACATATTCACAGTTGTAAAAAAAAGCCTGAAAAAAATCAAGCAGAAGTAAATCAAGAGCACAGGTTTTTTAAAAAATCTCAGGAATTTTGAGTCTTGGCTCATGACCTTTAGGGGTTGCAATACGAAATATAATATTCAAGTCATTACACACCTAATTTGCTGAAGACAGTTACATTTGTTGTTATAATTCACAGACTGTACTGAAAGTATCATGGTGGAATTTCCTGATGAATTGTCTGTAACTGCTAGGAATCCTTGGTTTATAAGTACAAAGCATCCTTCCTAGTGGATTATTCATCTGCACTGTAGAGCCACTGTATTGGCTTTGGCTGGGATAGAGTTAATTTTCTTCATCATAGCTAGGATGGGGTTATGTTTTGGATTTGTGACCCAAGCAGTGTTGATAACACAGGGATGTTTCAGCTGTTGCTGAGCAGTGCTTGCACAGCATCAAGGCCTTTTCTGTTTCTCACGCTGCCCTGCCAGTGAGCAGGCTGGGGGTGCACAGAAGTTGGGAGGGCATGCAGTCAGGACAGCTGACCCCACCTGACCAAAGGGATATTCCACACCATATGACATCGTGCTCACCAATAAAAGCTGGGGGGAAAGAGGAAGAAGGGGAGGACATTTGGAGTGATGGCGTTTGTCTTCCCAAGTCACCGTTACATGTGATGGAGCCTGGCTTTCCTGGAGGCGGCTGAACACCTCCCTGTTGATGGGAAGCAGTGAAAGAATTCTTTGTTTTGCTTTGCTTGCATGCACAGCTCTTACTTTACCTATTAAACTGTCTTCATCCCAACCCACAAGCTTTCTCACTTTTACCCTTCCGATTCTTGCCCCCATCCCACTGCAGGGGAGTAAGTGAGTGGCTCTGTGTTACCTACCGGGGTTAAACTGCAACAGCCATGTAGGCAGCTCAGCTCCGTCTGTGCTGGATATGACACAAACATACTGAAAAAAAAAAACCAGTTCCTGCTCTTAACGTTTCAAATAGACTTCGCAAAAGGAAGTTTGGATGAAGATCCAGAAAGGTGACAAAGCATGAATGAATGAACCAACAATATCACGCAGTCAGCTGCTGGCAGAACTGAGCACAGAGTCCAGTCCCTGACTGACCAGCACCATTTCAAGATACCTGGAGATCCTGTCATGACAAAAATGCCTTGAAGAAAGTAATTAGAAAATTGCAGTGTGCAAAATGTAACCTCTCCACTAACAGAACAATATTGTCTTATACACAGTGTGATCCAACGCACAGTTAATACTAGATTCACATTTAGTTCTCTGAGCATTATACTAAATCTATAGAGACTGTATTAAATCCATCTTTTAACAGAACTCTACCACCAGAACTCCATCTTCCCATTCAATGATAAAAAACCAATACCTTTAAAACTATTTCTATGTGAAAAATAATTCTTGTTGTATTAACGAAACCTAGTAATGCATTGTGAAGTTGAGAGGCAAGATGGCAGGCCAAAAATTCTTTCAGACATGACAGCAAAATCAATAGCAACAAATGACAAACTTTAATGGCCCGGCAGTGTTTGATACTAATGTAAAAAGACACATATCAAACCATCACACTGCATTAAGCAAAATCTTTAAGAAAGCTTTAAATGTTCTGCCCATAAAAGATCACCAACATCACTCAATGGAAACATATCTTATAAACTTCATGAGTTTCCGGCATGGAACTTTACCTGCCACAGCAGTTACAAAAAGAGTAAGCAATGCAAACATTGCATCATTTTAGAAAAAAAGGGAAAGATGCAAAAAAGTGTTCTGCCAACCAAGGATCTCAAATTTTGGTAAGATAGGTCGCCCTAGAGCTGATTAACATTCTCTCCTATGAATGACAGGAAAGGCATAGGGTGAGTACAAATTATTGCTCAATTCATATTAGCTTTTTTTTTTTTTAAAAAAAAAGAATTGTTGGTAAAAGTGTTTCCTTTGAAGATTTTAAACAGCAGTTTTATTGTTTTCATAAAAGCCTCATTCAGTTCACAGTTCTGTTTTCATTCCTCCGTAGTAAAACATAACAAGAACTGCCAGTAGAGCCAGGCTGACAGACAGTATCTTCAGTCCACCCCCTTCTTGTTGCCATGGGAGCTGCAAAGCCATCCACGAACCAAGCGATGTTTTTACTGGGATCTCAGCAGACGGGTGTGCTTTCCAGTTTGTGCCATTCTGTGGTGCGTGTCTGAACTCCTGTCAAGAAATGCATATATTAAGATTGAAACTGTGTTATGTATTTCTGATGGTACATTCCAAATACAAATAAAATCTTCTCTTTATATCGAGGTTCAAATTAATATCCCTTTTCAAGATAAACAACAATTCAACCTGCACTGCAGCAGGTCATCGGTTTTTCATACAGAAATCTTACCAATGCCATACAAAGTAAATCTTTCAAATGAAATTAAACTGCCGAATCCATGAAGCTGTTAGCAACAGAAACAAATCTCCAGACCTCAAAGGTCAAAGAGAGTTGTTTGATGATTATTTTTTTATTTGTTTGTTTTGCTACTATCTCACTACTCTCCCATTTTTGGCTTCTACAAAAGGAATGTCTAACCAGTGATAAAGGGGACCACAACACAACAATCCTTTGCACAGCAGGGTTCTTCTAAAGTCAGTCATCGTCTCCTGGTGTGCCAGCTCAGTGGTGCTTGAAAATCCTCCCACAGGGCTTTTCCTTTCCCCTGACCCTCAGGAGGCAGCTGTGCTAAAACACTCACCTTCCCATTCAGCATATTGAATCCGAGTTCCCTGCTGTGCCTGCCATTACCATTCTCAACCTGACTGCAAGCACCAAGATCCCCCATAATATGAGGACTTTTAACTGCAGCACAAGTTACAGATGTTGAGTCACTAATTCAGCTGAGAATCCAAGCGGAAAGAATAAGAAAGTCTTCCCTCTTGCAAGCTTGTTCAGTTCATCACACTAGCATTGTAGATACTCAAAAGGAAAAACATCTACTAAAACCGTGATCTGATGATATTTGCAAGTGGCATAAGTGGTAAAGGTGTAATAAAACAAAGGTGTAATGATCTTGCATCATAAGATTCAATATTTCTATTTACCCTTTCTTTTTTCCCCCTCTATTTCAATAATCTCTTAGGAATTCAACTGAGGTCAGCTGGATTTTTAATTGGTTTGAAATTTTCCAGTTAAAAAAGTGTTTTGATTAATCCATTTTATTTTTTTCCCTTCACATTTCATATAAAACAAGTCGGGGACCCAGAAAGTACCTATATCTGGGGATAATCTTGTACTTCCAAGCAGATGAAACAAGGTCACATGAAAATACAGACCAGACGCCCAACTCCCTCTTTTACCAAAAGTATTTCTGGGTAAACTCGAAGAAATATCAAAGCTCCGAGAGAGGTGCCTGCCCATGGAAGTGTGACAGCACAATTCAAACTGTCTGTAACTGCCTCCTGTTTTCCATTTCAGGAATCAGCTCCATTATAGTAATTGTAGAAGGAAAATAATGATTACTACTGGTTAGGTAAGTCAGCATCAAAGGGGCAAATGACAGCCTGGCGTAAGTGCTATTCTAACGTCTGAGGTACTGTGGATTTAGATCACAATTCACACAGGTAAAGGGTTACTGAACAAGTGATCTATGAAATGAGAATGACTTCTTATATATACTGCATCCAGAAGACCATCAACCGGGTAAAAAGAGGAAAAGGAAATGGGAAAGCAAATTCGGGCGTAGTTCTCCACAGCGTAAGGCACAATAACACCACCACTTCAGTCTATATTGCACAGAATATGTTAACTTCATCAAAAACTATGAAACTGCTTCATATTGTTATTAATTACAATAAATTCTTAAGGCATCTGAAATTTTAGCAACTGGCCACAGCTATTTTATCCCCCAATATCAAAACTGATTAACCTTTGCCTGCAGAATAAACTGGAAACCATGCAGTATTAAGGATTTTTATATATGAATCAAAAGTCATTTGCAATTTATTCTTTCTAGACATTTATAAAGCCTTTCTTTTCTTTGCAGGTCTCAAAAGTCTCTATGAATCTAAGGTGCATAACTTATGGTCATGACCTGTTTTTACATGTATTGTTGGTATGTTAACACTAAGGCTAAAGTGATTTAAAAGAATGGATAAGGCTGTAAAAACATCAATACAACTGAAAACGGCTTTCTTCTGATATTTAATTTTTATCAATTCATGACTTAAAATTTGGCTGACTACAATCAGACTCCCAACTCTTATTAAATATTTCTACACAGCTTGATAATCAGTAAGTCCTGAATACTTAGTTGTGCAAGACTAGATGCTATTCATTACAAAACAGATAAAAAGGGCCAGTACCTCATAAATGACTTTGTACCTTTCTCCTTAATGCACCTCTTCATGCTTAGCCTCAGTTCTTATCCACCTGTCTCTGAGAGACTGGGGATCATAGAATCATAGAATGGTTTGGGTTGGAAGGGACCTTAAAGATCACCTAGTTCCAACCCCCTGCCATGGGCACAGACACTTTCCATTAGGCCTGGTCACTCAAAGGCCCATCCAACCTGACCTTGAATGTTGCCAGGGATGGGGCATCCACAACCTCTCTGGGCAAGCTGTTCTAGTGTCTCACCACCCTCACAGTAAAGAATTTCTTCCTAATATCTAATCTAAATCTACTCTCTTTCAGTTTAAAACCATTACCCCTTGTCCTATCGCTACACGCCCTGATAAAGAGTCCCTCCCCATCCTTCCTGTAGGCCCCCTTGAGTACTGGAAGGCTGCTATAAGGCCCCAGAACTGGATGCAGTACTCCAGGTGGGGTCTCAAGAGAGCGGCATCCTTTTGATGCAGCCCAGGATGTGNCCCTTGAGGAACACCACTCGTCACTGGTCTCCACCTGGACATTGAGCTGCTGACTGCAACTCTTTGAGTGCGGCCATCCAGCCAATTCCTTGTCCACTGAGTGGTCCATCGGGCAAATCCACGTCTCTCCAATGTAGAGACCAGGATGTCATGCGGGACATTGTCAAATGCTTTGCACAAGTCCAGGTAGATGATGTCAATCGCATCAACGCTGTAGCCCCATTGGAGAAGGCCACCAAATTTGTCAGACATGATTTGCCTTTAGTGAAGGTCAGCAAAACACCCCAAATGCAAGTTTCAACTTGTGAAAAGTTTGAAGATCTTTTTTTTTGCCTTTTCTAACAGTTAAACATATTAGTGTTTCATGCATTCATGTTCCTCTGCAGTAATTTTCAGTAGTGATTTCATTACCACTTCATTTCTGTTTTACAGTTTTTCTGTTTTCCAACATAAACCCAAATAGTCTCATATTGTTGGTATAATTTTGATCATGAACGGCCTATACTGTTTTTTTTGCTTACCATATTGTTTTCTTAAACCTCAATTGCAACACGCAATGCATATGAATGAAGAAGTGCTGCATACTACTAGTAGGACAGAATGGCAAAAGAGATTTTAGCAAGGTTTACAAAGTTCTGGTGGTGGGGAATGCCAATGGACCCACGGCCAGTTGTCACAGTGCTATTTCATTTCAGTAAGTCAGTCTGTAAAGTTGTGAGCCCCATTTTCTTCCTTACTTTATCATATTTCCTATAAATTAGATGATCATACCGATACACTAAACCCATTTTTTATTTTCCTTCTGTAGATGAGATTTTCTCTTACAGTATTTTACCAATGTTGAAACTTAACTGGGTTAGAGGTACAATTCTCACAATTTCACTATGCTTCTGTTTTCCTTCTGTCTTATATTTTGAACTCTAATGCATTTTTTTCTACTGGTAGTCACATTTTCTAAACTGCTCAAAATTTTCAGGTTTTTGCAGCATCTCAGATCATATAAGAGACTGTCAAACACTTTAAACAGAAGCTTTTCTTTCAATAGATGCATACATGAAATACTACTCCTATTACTTTGCTAACCTGAATTCTTTACAAATTTTCTCATGGATTAAACTGTTCTTACATGGACAAAAAGATCACGATTTGCAAACTGAAGTGACCCTTTTCTTTAAGATGTACTTCACTGCTTATCACTGAAAACGCTAGTGCATTTCTGTTTGGTAATATATATCTCTCCAGATCATAGAATCATAGAA
>VYXH01000281.1:0-101360 GCA_013397275.1 Burhinus bistriatus
CTGGTGGATGTAGTTGCCAAGCACTATCCATCATACTTGAGACGTCATGGTGGTCTGGTGAAGTTCCCACTGATTGGAAAAGGGGNGCACCTTCAGCAAGTTTGCCGACAACACCAAGTTGTGCGAAGCAGTTGACACACTGGAGGGAAGGGATGCCATCCAGAAGGACCTGGACAGGCTTGAGGGGTGGGCCCATGCCAACCTCGTGAAGTTCAATAAGGCCAAGTGCAAAGTCCTGCACGTGGGTCGGGGCAATCCCGTGCGCAAAACCAGGCTGGGTGGAGAATGGATGAAGAGCAGTCCTGAGGAGAGGGACTTGGGGGTGCTGGTAGATGAGAAGCTCAACACGAGCTGGCAATGTGCGCTCGCAGCCCAGAAGGCCAATGGCATCCTCGGCTGCATCAAAAGAAGCATGGCCAGCAGGGCGAGAGAGGTGATTCTGCCCCTCTGCTCTGGTGAGACCCCACATAGAATATCGTGTCCAACTCTGGAGCCCCCAGCATAAGAAAGACATGGACCTGTTGGAGCAGGTCCAGAAGAGGGCCACAAAGATGCTCAGAGGGTTAGAGCCCCTCTGCTGTGAGGACAGGCTGAGAGAGTTGGGGTTGTTCAGCCTGGAGAACAGAAGGCTCCGGGGAGACCTTAGAGCCCCTTCCAGTGTCTGAAAGGGGCCTACAAGAAAGCTGGAGAGGGGCTTTTTACAAGGGCATGTAGTAATAGGACGAGGGGTGATGGTTTCAAACTAGAAGAGGGTAGATTTAGCTTAGATCTCAAGAAGAAATTTTTCACTATGAGGGCAGTGAGGCAATGGAACAGGTTGCCCAGGGAAGCTGTGGAAGCCCCATCCCTGGAAGTGTTCAAGGCCAGGTTGGATGGGGCTTTGAGCAGTCTGGTCTAGTGGGAGGTGTCCCTGCCCACGGCAGGGAGTTGGAACTAGATGATCTTTAAGGTCCTTCCAACCTAAACCATTCTATGAGTTATTGGAGTAATTACGTGCCGTGTGAGGAAGCACTGCTTCTTGTTCCAGTCCCAGCATCCGAAAACTTCTCTAGCTGTCCTGGTACTGTTAAAAATAGCACTGTCTACACTCCAGTGGTTTCAGAGGTCTCTGAGGCATCTTCCTTAGTTATCATTAGTCTGCACCAAAATGGCTTCATTTTGGAACCAGTTCATGCTGATTGCGGTCTAGAAAGTCTCTCAATCTGTGTCACTGGTTGGAGAAGGGACTTGTAATAGATGGGAGGCAGCAGGGGGTCCGGCAGTTTATGACAATGGGTTTTGCTTTAATATTGACTTCAGATATGTCCACTGATCAAGTCTGAACACTGAGCTCAGATATCATAGAACCACTGAGATCCAAAGACTGTCCCACCAAAACCCCGACAGTGCTTCCTGAAGCCCCACTCCGTATCACTCTGTATTCAGCTGTGCACCTTCTTGATTTTTAACAGACCTGAATTGTTGTACTTCTTCCCTGGGCTGCAGGACCCCGTGTCCTACCTTCACAGCACACCTCGGGTATGGAAACAAACCTGTATGCAGGACCAGGAGCCCCAGAAGTTGTATTGGTCCTTGAGTGACAGTTGTCCACCTGGATGAGCTTCCCCATCCCAGTGGGCTGCAGAGAGCACCCATGGGATCAGTTACTGGGGCTTAGACTCCCCTTTCACAAGTCTGGAAGGAGAACCAGGGCCAATGATCACTACCAATCCTGTAATTTCTATTCGCATCTCCCCACAGGTGAGGATCTGGCATTTCCTCATCCTTCTGCCTGTTGTCCTCTGGCTGCTCTCCTGGTGCCCCATGTCCTGCAGGGCAGGTCCCAGATAGGACAGTGTGGCCTGGCCTTAACCTCCCCAGCATCAAGAGGAGCAGAAGGATCACAGCTGGCGTCTTGCTCCTCACACCCCCATATACCCACCCCCACAGGGCCCCTTCATGCTCCCAAGAGCAAGTCTGTCTTGCCTCAGGTCTCTTGGTTTCCCCACCAGCCCCAAGCTGTTTCAGCAGGGCTGCAAGCCCCAGCTGTATTTGTGCAGCCGGTTATCCCTGTCCCTCCATGAAGCCTTTCTCTTGCTCTCCCTGCAGCATCCTGCATTTTCCAGCCGCTCTCCCACACTAGCCCATCTCTGCACCCCTCCTCACACATGCGAGGTGCCTTGTGCAGCCCCGCGTTGTCAGCAGAGCCAACAACCTTTCCCTCCCAGCTATCATCTGGGTCCTTAGCAATAATGCTGAGTGTCATCACCAGGAGAGATGCTGTAGATCCTCAAACAGGCTCTTCATTTGAGAGGGAACCATTTATTAATTTGAGTATGGCCTCTCTGCTGCCTTTTTGTACCACATCAAATGTGTCTTCCCTTCTGCATTGCATGCCAGCATTTAACACCTTACTAAACAAAAGTTAAAGTCATGGTAGATGATGTCTATGCTTGCCTCTCCATTCTTATGGCCTTTTACCCTGTAGAGTAAAAAAAATAGATTGCTCTGGCACAACCCATTTTTCACTAGCCACTACTGACAGTTGCTTGTTTCCCTGCTTTTTCTCCTGTGTGCATACAGATCATTTAATGGTAAGGGCCCATTTTCTTCCAGAAATTGAAGAGTTGAGTGGCCTATAGCTTCTCTTTTTTAAAGATTGCCTCTACAATTGTGTTTTTCCAACTTTCCTTTCATGACAGACCTCTGAAGCCTCCGCAGTAAAGCGAGCAGTCACAGCAATGGGAAAGTTTCCTGCTTGCATCAGCACTCTTTGGGCTGCTCCTCACTACTAAGGCCATGTTGTGTCCCTTTGACACTGGTAGTAATTGCTACAGCCCCCTAAGGACCTTTTCCCTTTTCACGTCATCGCCAACCACTCCTTGAAAGTTTTGGAAATAGAAACCTCAGATATGTAAAACATTCCTTTCTTTAAGCACTTTCCCCAGCTACCACGCTGGAATATCTCTCTTATCCAGAGGAGCATGTGCCCATGATGTCACAATTCTGGAAGGAACAAGTAGCTTCAGGACAGAGGCTGGTCCAGAGTCAAAAACTTAGTCTTTCCAGAGATGCAGAGATGGTAAACCCAGTAAACTCACCCTGACTCAGTTGCCAGCTCTCCTCTGGGGCAAGAGCACCCGGTGCCTCCTCCTCTCCAATCACTTGTGTAGTTCCCTCAGTGTCCATGGCCCTTTTCCATGTGCTACGCTCACTTCCATTTCTCAGAAGTCCTCCTGGGTCCTGCCCATTCAGCCCAACAGCTCCAGTCATCTGCTCTCTCTGAAACCCCTGGGCTGGTTTGTTTTTTTCCCATCACAGCTCCAGTTACTGCTGCAAGTTGTGCCAACGCTGCAAAGCCCCTTAGCACACAGCTATGGAGCGGCTCCTCATCCATTGTGTTTGCAGCTGTACCACAAGTTGAATAAGACCTGCCCACAGGCTGGTTTCCTTAGAGTTTTCCTGCAGAGGTAACCACTACTGACACACACTGGGAGATGGACGCCTTACACAAGTATAAATATGGGACAACTCAGCTGAAAGCACTGGTTATTACTCTGGACTAACAGATGCACGTATGTGGTGGAGGGACCTCAAAGAGGCCACATCCTCCCAGTGGATAGAATCATAGAATCACAGAATCATAGAATCGTTTAGGTTGGAAAAGACCTTTAAGATCATTGAGTCCAACCATTAACTCAGCACTGCCAAGTCCACCACTAAACCATGGCCCTCAGCACCACGTCTACCCATCTTTCAAATACCTCCAGGGATGGTGATTCTACCGCTTCCCTGGGCAGCCTGTTCCGATGCTTGACAACCCTTTCCGTGAAGAAATTTTTCCTAATATCCATCCTAAACCTCCCTGGTGAAACTTGAGGCCATTTCCTCTTGTCCTATGGCTTGTTGCCTGGGAGAAGAGACCGACCCCCACCTCGCTACAACCTCCTCTCAGGTAGTTGTAGAGAGCATTGAGGTCTCCCCTGAGCTTCCTTCTCTCCAGGCTGAATAGCCCCAGTTCCCTCAGCTGCTCCTCATAAGACACGTGCTCCAGACCCAGCACCAGCTTCGTTTGCCTTTCCCTGGGACCTTCTGCTGCAGGATCCTGGGCCAGCCTGGACTGCAGCTCACCTGCCAGCAGCCTGCAAGCTTGCTGAAGATCCCTGGGTGACCAACATGGTGTCTTCCAACCCCTCTAGCTTTCCAACAACAGTCCAGGACAGCTTCAGAAACAAGCAGCAATATCTTCCATTTTGTGTCAGGCTTTTTTTTTTTTTAAACAAAGTTTTCTTTTTTCTAATTATAGGATGTTGCAGAACAATCAGCTGAGTCGCATCCCTGCAGAGGCACTGAGAGATCTTCCAAGCCTTCAATCTCTGTAAGTCATTAAAAATCAATGCTGTGAGCTGCACAGTCCCTTGGGGTCTCCGGGCTTCCCAGTATTTGAGTCATTAGTTCCTTTGTCAAGGATGTTCTGTCCCTTCTTCCTTTTCTTTTCTAATTAAAGCAAAGATTACTGTCATTTTGTGTAGAAGGGAGGGGAGCGCAGTTTTCAAGGAAGGAACACTCTTGGTAAAGGATGTTGAAATTACAGCTCCCCATGTGTGCGTCGTGATGAAAAGGCCACCAGCACCAATGCATATTTCAAGGAACACTGGAAAATATCCACCCAGAAGGGGCTCTGTCCTCTCCACTGTGGAGCACAGTGGGGAAACGACCTGCCAGGGAGCACAGTGCTTTTAGCGATTCAGCCAGGAGAAGCCGAGGCTGTGATCATGCTTTTTCTTTAAAGTACCTATATCCACAGCAGGTTTGTGCTACTGTAGTCACTAAAAATCACACATCACTGAAATACTTGCAGTTTTCCTGAGTGTGGACATGCAATTAGATCCTGGTAGTGCCACTGAATTTAGGGAAGGTCTGTTTGCTAATCATGCAAGAGATTCCCCCCTCACTGTTGACCTGGCCTGGGACTGTTCTTCCTGAGGAAGAAGCTTTTCCTCAAGTCCGACCTAAAACTCCTGGAGTACAATTTGTGGCCATTACTCTTTGTTTGATCCCTTGGAAGCACCCAGAAGAGCTTGTCTCCATCATCTTTAGTTGTCGGTCGCTAGCAAACCTCCTCTTAGCCTCTTCTCTGTTAGGTGACACCAACACAGCTCCTTCCACCTCTACTCATGGGTCAAGTGCTCTGGGACCCTGATTCAGTTGCCAGCCCTCTACTGGACCTGTCTGGTTCCTCTTCATCTTTCTTACACTGGGCAGCCCCAAACTGGGCACAGTTCTCCATGTGTGGCCCTCCCAACACCAAGTATGAGTTTCTGTAAATACTAATTTAAATATTAATTTGCAATGGAGATGTTGGCTGTGCAGGATATGAATGTTCCTTCTGCCAGGAGAGATTTGAAACATTTGCTGCTGAAACATCATTGGCACATGTTGACATCACCACCACTGCCAGAGTCAAGACCCCCCCCACCATGGGGATTTGGAGATTAGACTGTTTTCCAAATGACTTCCCTTTCAAAGGTAACATGACATGGAAGGTCACCACAATGGGGCTGCCCCAGGAACGCCCCTTTCCCCCCTCAGCCTGTCTCTCCTATGTCCCTGAAGAGTGTGTGGCAACCAGAGCCACCGGACCCCATGGCTGGTTAGACCCAACCTTGGGCTTCTGAAGGTTCAACTGCCTGCAGGCACCACTACTGGCTGGGCCACCTGGCCTGGGGCACACACCACTGATGGATGGCCACCTCGGCTAGTGCTGAGAGGTCCACACGCTCCGTTCCCTTAGCCAACAGCCCACACTGAAATATCATATGGCACACGAGAAATGCAAAATGCTCCAAGAAACCGTTCACAGCACTTTTGGGCTTCATATAAGGCTCAAGATGAGAGGATGGTTTATCTTGAATCAACACAGAGGTACGTGCTCTTAGTGCACTTTGAGGCCACCTCATCCAGTGTAGGCCCCCCAGGTATCAGCAAAGTTGGGTGAGGAGGGAAAGCCTGGGCCAGCTCATGTTCCTACTGCAGAAACTGAACAGTAAGAGCAAATTTTAGGATGAAATGAGCTGCTTCAGACAATCTGAGGGAGACTAGGCTTGAAGTAAAATCAGAGGGCTGAGTATCAGGGCATGTCTAGTTAGGACATGCCTAATGCCTGTCTTATTAGGACTGGTTTCAAAAGCCACAGCAGGAGGGGCAAGAGAAGCTGCTGTAGCCAGTTGTGTCCCATTTGCCCCCTGAGCATGTTGCCTCAGCCGGCAGGCTCCCATCCAGGGACCAAGGTGACTGAGCAGGGACCTCCTGCCTTTCCCCAGCAGCTTTGGCCCTTTAGACCAACCTGCCTGGGCTATTATTCTCCTCTCAGAGCTCCCCTCAGCCCCTAAACCCTGGTAGTTCAGCCAGGTCTTTCTTCCTAGCAGTGCACAACCACCCGTGCCTGGTCCCTCTGGGCTCTTTCACTCCTTCTCTCCTCACCATCTATTTTAGGATACCTGTCCTCATCTCCCTGGACCCACCTGAACCTTCTCCAGGTCCACCTCTGAGGCTCAGATTCCCTTCCCAGCCTCTCATTGGACACAAATTCCTGTCCCGGACACAAATTCCTGTCCCAGACACAAACTGTGCACAGGAGGGACGGAGACAGTGGCCTCCCACTCCTGTCTCTTTCTTAAAAAAAGCAAAAACCTGTTAGACCTGACAAGACCTGGGTTTGGGGTGGGAGAGGGGGCAACAGCTTCTGACCTGCAGGATTGCTCCATCCAATGCTCCCAACTACACCAGCCAGACCCACAGCTTATCTACCACCCACCAGGCACGGTGAGAGTAAATACATTCAAAGAAAGGCTCCTGCTGGGAAAATAAGCATTTCATGGGATGGAGCTTAAAGTGCCCCTCCAGCCAAGGGAGCCTGGATACACGTTCTCATGGTCACAGACTACCCACGGCTTCTGGACCATCTTTACATAGATGACTATTTAATTAAACACCCTTTTTAGGAGGCCCAGTTTTGAGAACTGGCAGACAGTATCAGAAAATAAGAGACGTGCATTGGGAAAACAGCACAATCCCTTGTGGCAGATCTGCTGTTGGCAGCACCTCTCCCCCAGAGCCAGACAGGTACCCCGCTCACCAGCTCGGGAAGGTGGGACCAGCTGCGGTTGGGCTGGACCTTCTCCATCACATCTCACCTGATCAGAGAAACTGGAAAGAGATTAACTAAGCCACAGGCAGCAAATTAGTGGGAACTGGTAGACACAGCAAACTGTGGAGCAAGGTGCTGTGGATCTTTCCCCATTAGGATAAAAACACCTACACATAGTCATCTGGAGCTGCACACTCAGAAGTGCTTTCCAGAGAGTTCGCTCAATGTCAGTGCTTGCACTGCACTGGCAAGAACCACACGCGCATGGGAAGGCAAAGCGATCTTCCCGAGGGCAACAGCAAAGTCAGGAGTAGGACCTAGGTGTCCTGGCTCCACTAGCCACATTGAGGTGTTTCCGTGCCTCATTCGAGACTCTGCAATGGCACTGTCGGTATGTATAACCACCAGTCACCAGGAGAGGAAGTACTTGGGACAGACTGTGTGAAAAATTAAAAGCTCCAGGAGAGAGGTTTCTATAACTAAAAGCAAGCAGCAAAACCGTCGTATCTTCTGTAAGTCCCATATCAGTGAACCCACCTCACCCATCCTGTTCTTCCTGTGCTCACGAGAATTCAGGGTAAAGCCGTAAGAGATCAGTCAGGTCCCCTACGGTCGCTTTTCCATGCTGTGTCCCTAAGGCTGGGTCCAACTCTTCAAACCAGGGGCGGGGGCAGTCTCTGGAAGCAAAAGTTTCAGAAGTGTCCCATGTGATGGGGACCTCTTCCCTCCCTGAGCTACCTGGTTAAAAGATGGGCAGAAGGTGCCTCTCTGATCACAGATCAGCAACCGGCTGCAGTACGTACCTGCCCTCAGTACGGAGAGTACAGGAGGTAGATATTCTCCAAGACAGTTATCCTCCACAGATTGTTATTCTCCAAGAGGACAGGCACAAGCCAGCTGTGGCTCACGTCAGCACCACACCAAGCCCCGTCTTTGTCTCTAGCTTGGCAACTTGAAAGCATGGAGGGCACGTGCAGAAAAAAGATGATGATTTGCACTTTCTCCTCTTCACACAGAACCTGTACAGCTGAATAACTAAGCCCAGCATGGCTGTGAGGCACAGCCCTGCCTCCTGGGTGGAGGGGGACACTTCTGAAGACACACAGCGTGTGTTACAAGATTGTACCACTGCTGCGTCTCACACTGGTGAAAGCACAACCTGCTTTCATCCTGGGTCTCCATCCTGTGCTGCTCCCCCAAGGGAGAAAAAGCCAGTGCTTGCAGAGTCTTACGATTCTCCTTCTAGTTCATTTTTAGAGATGATCTTCTGTAGCCACCCTCTCTCTCTATTCAAAGGGGGAAATGCTGATAAATGAGAGATAAAAAGAAAGATAAAAGATAAATGAGACCTGATTTCAAAAACAGGAGTGGCACAGTGTGGACAGTCACTATGTCTTAAGGCAGATACAGAGCTAAGATGCTCTGCTTGGTTTTCACTGGTGCTACCACGACTTCTCCAAATGTAGTTACTAACCTCAGGCCAAGAGGTCTGCGATTGAGAGATATTTTTTTCCTCTTTTTCAAATATCTGAGTCATTTTCCACAAGTTTATGAGACTCTTGTGTATTCATTGCCAAAAAATTAGCCAGCCTGGAACACCCATAGGTCACCCACAGCATGGTTTCCAAGCATTACTGGTCAGGCTATCTGAGACCCAGTGTATTCGTGTTGCCCAGAGACTATTTTTTTTCCATTTGGAAGGGGAAGTGGCTTTATGGCACATCATGACAGTTCATGAGTTACCGGACTCTTATGGCATTTCGTGGAATATTGACTATCTGTTTTTCAAGTTGGCAACACATGCTAAGCAGGCAGGACAGCTGAAAAGGAGGGTGAAAATGGGAGCCAACAGGAGTGGGGTGGAACAGACAGCTGTACTAGACAGAAAGGGATTGTGTGCTGGTTATTTTCTTGCTCTTTCAGATATTTGCATTTGATGTCCACGTTCGTCATTCTGGGATTCAGGCAGGATTTGAAGGGAAAGTATGTATCTCTTAAGACAAGCTGGCCCAGGAGAGGAAAAACAGACTTCTCAATACACAAGTCTTTTCTCAGGTTTACAACACAAGCAGCCAAACGAAGTGGAAGCTGAGAACAATTGCGTTGAGCAGAGCTCTACCAGTAGGGCTTATCAGGCAAATCAAGGGATGAGATGGCCAAACAAGTGGGACAGAAGGGGATGCTTCTAGCCACTATGGACAGAGAGAGGTTGGTATTTACTGCCTGCACAGAGCTGTTAGAGCTGAAACAGAGCAAAAACCTAATGTGTCAGTGGAGTCTCTGAAAGAGGAAAGCAAAAATAATGATTAATAAACTTCAGTTACCTCCAGAGGTGGCAGCCGTCTTGCTTTTTGAGCATTCAGAGAGGATGTCCACTGAGATAGGACATGTGCACCCAAGCTTCGGTAGGACTTAGACTTGAACTGCTGGGTCCCTTCGCTGCACTGCTGGGGTCCAAGCTGGGGTCTCAGGCATGTGGCATGTTCAGATCTGTACTGAAGTCCCTCTGCTGAGAATGCCAGACACTCCTCAGGCTCTGCCAGATGCATGCTGTGAGGCCATGGTACCAGCTAGGAAGTGTGCAGCAAGTCTGGGAGTCTCTAACAGCAGGAGATCAACTTGTACATACATTCTCAAGGAGAGGAAAGTCCAGGCAGAAAGAAACTCCAATAAACATTGTCACTCAGAGTGCAGGAGGAAAGTTACTCTTCTCTTTTACTGGGGGATGATGCACAGGGAAGTAGGAGTCTCCTGTCCAGAAAGATCAGAGAGTCTGTGGCACAGTCAGGGCATGAACTCTACTCTTCAGAACACTTTGCCCCCATGAAAGCTTGTTCCACATTGGAGCCCTCTTGCATTGCACACGCACAATGCATGCCTTCCCACACAGCTTTTTTTGTGGCAGCCTGAACAAAGGACTCCACCTCCGGGGAGAGGAAGCAGCAGCTCTCTGTTAACATGTCCTGGGTCCTGCTCTCACATCTGTCTCTAGAAGACCAGAAACAAGGAAGGAGGAACACTGGCCAGGTGTCACGAAGACCGTGCTTACACTGCTCTCCTCTGTGGGCCTCCCCCTGCTCTTTCCTTCTGATCTGGCTAAGATGAGGCTCTGTCTTCAGGCAAGGACCCTTCGCAAAGCTGCCAGCCCATGAGCTTCAGGTGTGCAGGATTTTCCATGGCAGATGTGGTGTCACCCACAAAAATCATGTTGTGGTGCAGGAACCAGCAATGGGAGGACACTAATTTTCACTAAACCTGGGTGAGGCATACTGGCTCTCAGGAAACCTAAGTTACTGAAGTTCCAGTCCTTCACAGGACAGGCACCATGCCTGACTTTAGATTCAGGCAAGTTTAGATGAGATGGGCGGGTCAGGGTGTTTCCCTGTAGATGCTCTCCAAGAGGATGTTCCCCTTGCCCTGTGTGATCCCCCCATACCTTTTCTAACCAAGGAAGATGCAGTCCTGAGTTTTGGCAAATAATACTTCAAACATACTAACAAGGCTTCCTCCTGCAAACTCTAACACAGGTGCTGGGAAGACTGGCAAACCAGGTGAAGGTTTCCAGTCATTCAACATAACTCTGTGCCAAGGGTATTCGTAGGTCTAGGACACCCATTCACCGTCGCTTCATGTGCTGACCCAAAGCTTGGCTGCTCCAGGTTGGCTTACTGCATATCACCAAGTATCACTCATCGGGGACTTCATGTGGTCTGGGCCACTCCTCCTCCAGAGGGAGGCATTCGCTACAGGGGTTCAGCATTTCCCAACCAGAGGTGTTCATGAGTCACTCTGCCCCATGGATGCCAGCCAGCCTGAGGACGCAAGTGTCAAATCCACCCAAATAACCCCATCCACATCAGACACGCCTGTCCTTACAAACACCCCTCATCACAGGTCCTCTGAAGCTGCAGCCATGCCTGTGGGGCCAGAATCAGACCTGCCCTGCTCCCTGTCAGCTACAGGATGTGGAGGCATCACTGCCTGGAGCCCAAGCTGTCAGGAAGGAGACCTTGGCGGGGATCACTAGATGAATACAAAGAGGAATTTGGATTTCAAAATAAGAGAATACAAAGCTCTGGAGACTGAGCCTCCTACCAAGTGTGAGGGAGCTGCTTCCCAGCAGGCTTGCTTTATCTGGGAAGCATGTTGGGAAGCCCACTGGGGAGGATTAGAGAGAACACGCACACCTGATGGCAATGCTCTGAGCCCTGCAAGGGGTGCCAAGGCTTTACGTAATGCTCTGATCCAGTTGTGATCCCCTGGCAGAGTATCTGGTTACCAGTGGTTTATAGGTGCAGTAATACAACATACCATGTGTATTCTGGAAGAGTCGTGTGTCAGTCTAATTAACGACTTTGTGGTTTGTGAGCACTTACCTAAAGCAGATGGGCACTGTGTCTGTTCCTCTGCCAGGCAGAAGGAGTCCAAGGTATTTCAAAGTGAGCAGGTGCTATAAATTATAATTACCAGGCTTGCAGAGGTAGAGAAAGCAAAGAGAAAAGAAACCTGATGGATTAAGAGATCAAGATAAACTCTCGGTTTTTCTTTTTCAAATACTTATGGAAAGTGATGAGAATGGCTGACTCTTTCTGGAGTTTCTTGCAGATCAGCACTTTGGGAAGGTGCTTGGCGTGTGTCTAGCTCATCTGAGTGGGTGTTGGCTACAGCAGTTTGGAGAGGGAAGGGGGGATTAGTGCCAGCCAGAAGACTGTCAGAGCTTTTCCAGTATACCTGGCTGTATGGTGGCCTCAGAACAGTCGTCACAGCTTCTCTCACCCAGCTTTGAGTCCAGGGATTCCAGGAGGTTAAGGTTTCTCAGTGGCCCAGTGTAGCTTTCCCAAACTTACCACCCTAGTTCAGCTCCACAGTACCAGCCTGTACTTTTCAGTACGGTGATCTGATTTCTAGGCTATGGCCATGAATCCCAGAGCTCTGTGCATTTCCTTGGGGTTACCTCCTCCAGATTGGGGTTACCTCCTCCAGATTGGGGAGGAACTGCACTAATAGCTAATTACTGGGACTTTGAGGGACTTTGGGCCTCCCTAGGATAGCAGCAGGTTTTCTGACCCAGTAAGACACAGCAGCATAGGCACAAAGCTTCCAGAGTCACATTTCTCCCTGCTGGATAAAGGCATCCACTCATTTATCTTCCACCCAGTGGTAGCTCATTTCTTCTCCCATGGAGACTTATGGCCTCTTGTCACCTCATGTAGACCCCAGACCCCAAGAGTATGGACATAGCTGGCATGGAGACGCTAACACACGTAATGTCATCTAACCCCACGGTGGGACACCAGCAGTGTGGGAGTCTCTACCTGAGCTCTTTTCCATGTATCCGAGCAGCACCCTCTAGTCAAGAGAGAGAAGTAGATGCACTGGGGGAGAAAATCATCTCCTGGAAGTAGGCACCTGCCTTCGGAGATGGATGACTCACAGCACTGCCTGGTCCTCTCCATTCACAGCTGGAGAGGGACACACGGGAGACACCTGAGTATAGTTGAGATGACTCCTAGCTGTGATACCCACCTGTGTATCAAACTTGATGTCCTCATTAAGTCCTTGGTACCTGGAGTATGGCATGTGAATCAGGGGCTTAACCATAGCTCTAGTCCACCCCCTGGCCTGCATGTGCAGGGATTTGTCCAGAAACATCTAAACAACTGGTAACCCTGCTCCAGAGGAGAGAGAGCATGTAAATCATAGTCTATCAATAATAAAATTTGCAATAAGAGGGAAGTAGAAGTCTGGTGTCTTGGCTAAAGGTCTGCAAAGCTCGTTCAGTCCAATAAAGTAATTTTCAGATATGTCTGCCTCATCCAAGTGATCAGCGACAATCAGGGCCTCGGACCAGCCTTGACCATGGGATTGTCCTACAGCTGTTGCTGCCCCCAGCACACTGAGCTCATACGCCGCTTCACCCTTGCATTTGCAAGCACAGAAACCAATTGTGGCATGAGGCATGGAGAATGGCTCCCAGCCACTTTTCAACAAATCTCCCCGTTGCCTTCACCTCCTCCTCTGCTATAAATCTCTTCTATCTCTCAGTCATGGCCCACTCCCAGCTCTGCAATGTTCCCTTTCCCCATTAGCAGCAGCAGCACTTCCCTTCATGAGGAGTGAAGCCTCAAGATCCTGCTCCACCACGTTGGGCTCTTCTGCCTCCTTTCCTCAAGGTACTTTGAGTTTTCTCTTGTCTCCCAGGCAAGATGCACCATAATGCTAGCACACGCTGGCTTCAGTCCTCGCAGGCAGTTCATTGGCCCTGTATCCCAAAAGCATTGACTCTTTTACAGTTGGGCTTGATGGCGTGTTTGATAAAGCAAAAGGGCCCAGGAAAAAATCCCTGTGACTGTGTCTCCGTCTGTCTTCTGTCTCTTGGCGACTCCTCCTTTGTGTGGCATGTCAGAGAAACAACTGCAGATAAGCAAGAGACCTTCCCTCCATGTCAGCATGTGTCAGTCAGCTAAAGCAAACCATTTCCTGCTACCTGGTGGCTAATGCACCCAGTACACAGTTAGCCATCACCACTGCAACCATACACAGGTGGTGGGAAACAGCGCAATACGTCCCATTCCCTGGGATCCTGTCCTTGCCCTCATTTAGTTCTCCTTTCTCCCTCACAGTCTTTGTTCACTGCATCCCTCTGAAATATTTGCAGAATTCACTTGCCACTCTCCCACAAATCTGTTGTCCATAGCTGAAGTCAGCCACAATCTCCCTGAGGAGGACTCCAGTCCCACCAGCACTGGTCCTGCTAACATCACCTTCCTATTGCAGGTGCTTATATGACAGCAGTGTCTGTCTCCTTTTCGTCTGTCCTGCAGAAGGATTTGATGCCTTCATAAGCTGATGGGATGCAACCTGGAGGACAAACTGTGTCATATACATTGTTCTTAAAAACATTGCAGGCATTTTCATGTTTTCTACAAATATCATTTCCCATTGTATTCTGTATTCACTCCATCTTTACTTGACTCATAATCTCTAAGTGCTAAATCAGCCTGAGATGTACACTCCCTGCATACAGGTTAACTTTACCTCTAACTAAAATAATCCAGTTCCTCCAACCCATTGGTTCACTTCTCTGATATCTTTAGCAGGAACCTTTTGGAGTCTTATGGAAATGCAATAAAGACTACTTCATCCCCTGTCCCTCAAGGCAGGTAATTATTTTTATACATATGGACGGAGATTAAAATGCAAAGAATGACTTATAGCAATTTGAGAACATGTGGACTTTGATGTAGACACAGGAGGAAAGCTCTTCCCACCTGATCAGATTCTCACAAACATATAAATTCTTGTGACAGAAGGCAGAAAAAAATTACTTTGGAATCAGCATGGTCTGAAGAGCTCAGTCAATTCATTCCTCGTTTCACTTCTTTGATCTATTTGAGATTTGACAGTTTGCTGTTAACAGCAATATTCTTCTCTATAAATCACATGTGATGCAGTAAGTTTTAAGAAAGGTGTTGTTTCCATTGGGTGTTTAGAGGATAAAAGCTATGGAAAAAAATAGGAATCTATAAAGTCAACATAACACAGCAGTGACTTACAATCTGTTGGCACAGAAGTTGTCTTGTGGCAAGACCACCTCAGTCCTGTAACATGATTTATTCGCTACCACGTCTTTCTGCAGCATAATGAAAAAGAGGTCAGGGAAGAGCAGTGAGGTAGTTCTTAACGGCGAATCTGAAGATAGACTGAAACAAAGCAACCGCAAGTACTTTCTTGGTGATTGCTGCTGCTGAGAGCACAGGACCTTGAATTTCACCTGTTATAGACCACTTTGCAGCAGAAAGCGTGCCTGTGGCAGGAAAGAGAGCCCAGAACAAGTTTCACAGTGCAAGCAGTGTGCTAAAGAAGTTCCGTCCACTCTAGAGGCCGCTTGCTGCTCAAAACCTTCCTGCCCCATCTCTGCAATCCTCTTTTCCCTGAGGCACCTCTCCTCAGCAGGCAGCTCGGGAAAGGAGCACAGCTAAGTCAGTGGAGTTTTGTCCCCATTCTTGTTTTCAGAAGTTTGGTCTTCATTTTGGCATTTCAGGCGTTTAATGGTATTTCTACAAAGAAGAAAGTCTAGGAGGGGCCAAGAGCAGATGTCTACCACATCCAAGTGAACACCGCAGTCAGGCATGCCACACATCTGGATGTGCTGCAGGTGATTTCATGCAGTGACGTAGCCATGGTGCAGCGAGTCCTTGCTGCAGTTGGGCTGCTGTTAGTATTCCTCACTGGCTGTATGGAAGCAGGAGCCTCTCTGGCTCCACATGCCGTCATCCTTCCTCCCAGGTGTAGTGTGCAGAAACTGAGACTCACCTGAAAAATGCCAAGGTGGCCCTTGTAGCTTGTGTAGTTAAGCCAGTGCACAGTGAGGAAATGTTACGGTTGTGTTTTCTTTCTTTGGATTCAGGTGGGCTGATGTCCCTGGAAGGGACTGAGGCTCTCCTCCTCGATGGCTACATCTCACAATTTGGTTCACAAATGAGAAGCCAAATTCAGAGGAGTTGCTGCTTTTTGGCATAGATTTTGGGCAGACAAGATTTTTCTGGTTCCGTGTACCAAAGGCTGTCATCCAACCTGTCACCTGCTAGCTCTTTTCTTCACTTCACCCAGTCTGAGCTGTCACTGAAGATCTGTGCTTGTCACCAGGACTGGCAGCAATAGCTTGGCAATATCAGACCAGGTTTGAGGAGAAAGAGCTGCATTAAAATACAAATCCAAGATTCAGATTTTGGAGTTGTTCCTCTGCTTACACTGGCCTGATCCAAATCCCTGGTCTGGGTTCAAGAGTATCCCAGACTGGGAAACAAAGTGCGTGGCTGGAACATACTTCTTATTCCAGCAGCTTTCTCTGCCGTTCAGCTTGTCTCCCCATGTTGTTTATGGAGCGTTCCCCGGTACCTTTGAAGAGCACTAGCATTTTTACTGCAATGACGAGCAGTAACACATTTTCAAAAGCCGCTGGCAAATCCACTTGGCAGGAAATGCATCACCCTCTTTTACAGGGGCAAAAACTGCGGCTTGGTCACTGTGTTCTTGGCAGTCCCCAGCAAGCAGCTTCACTGCCTCCCCTTTGCAGCCCTCAAAGAGCAGCAGCGGGATCAGCCGTGCTGGCACTTGGCATTACAGCAGAGCAGCCTGGGCCAGGTTTGCAGCTGGGAAGTTGAGTGGAGGCTGGTGTCTCCATGCCTCTGCTGTGACTGGAGTGCTAGGTCCTTCCCTCATGGTGAGAGATCCTAAGACACCACCAGCAAGGAAATCCAATTCTTCTGAGTCATCCTCCATGGCCTCACTACACAACCTTCCTTCCCTTCAGGTAAGCTTCTGCTGTGCCCACGTCTCCCTCGGGTAGACCAGGTGGAATTGTCTCCTCTAACCGTAGCCATCTAGATATTACTCATCTCAGCTAGTCAGCGGTGGAAAACGATCAGCATCTCCTGAGGGTGAATCATCCCTGACATCTCAGAGCCCTGTCTGGGGCGGGGGGCGGGCAGTGAATCACTCTCTGGAGGACTCTGCTTTTCTCTTCTCTATAGGAAAGGTCCTATAATTGGATTTAAGTTCTGTGTGAATAAGGTTGGGTGAGATGTGTGTTTCCTACCCCTGGAGAGCAAAAAAATGCCCCTCTCCCAACCCCCACTTTTATCTGGCAAAAACAGCTCAGCAAGCTAACGCACATCATCAGAGCTTGGGTACCAAAGCAGAGCTGAACATCTCTCCTCCCCCATGGCCCCATGCACGGAACCCAGCACACACCTGTCTAGCCCTCAGAGAAAGCTATTGGAGGAGATCATCTTGCCCAAAAATACAAGTGCAAGGAGCAGCTTACCCATTACGCACAGAGGAATTTCTCTGCATTCCAGAGCTGGAGGAATTTGTAACCATTGTTCTGGGGGCAAGTCAGAAATGAGAAAGGCTTCTGGCATCGATACTGGGTACATCACAGACATGTTTTTTTCCTGTTGGTGGCAGGAACTCAGCTGGTCAGATTACAGCCTTTTCTGCTTAGCAGTAAAAAAGTATGAAGTGCAATGTGGTTATCCCCCTACAGTGACCTCAATAGCTTTTATTGAGAGGAAGATTTCGAGACCACACACAAGCTGTTGAACATATCATCCTCAAGGAACAGTTCTCTTTAGCAGTGACCCAATAAATCCCTGCCTCCATTTGTCCTTCATCCATTACTCCCTGGTTTTGAGCAATGAGGTGTTGTGAAGCTTATGTAAGGGAACTGTCCATATGGTTCACGCTTGTGAGTGTCCGTGCTGTGAAGGATCCCTGGATTCATCTCCCAGGAAGACAAGAGCGTTGTGTTGTTTATCAGACTAACAGCTAAAAGTTTAGCAAACTTCAGTCACTCTAACTTATTTTATTGTGTGGCAGAACTGGCAAATAATACAGAGAGATAGGTGTCTGCACACATTGCTATCTCCTCCCAAAAACGATGTCAGCAAATACAGAAACTCTACCCCTAACTACATTGAATGCCTTACCTGTGTACACTGTGTGTAAAAAGCAGCAGTTTCATATCCTTAGAGCTTTTGAAATTCTTTCCTGGAATGTGTAGAGAGTAGGCTCTTCAGCTCCCAGTGATCTTGAGTTGGGCCGTCACATTCATGATGATCCCCTGAGCCAATTCCTCTCTTGAGACTTCACTTTCTAATTTAGCCATTCATTGAGCTTGTGGTAGGCACCACCTGGGAGGGGGTGATGATGAGTGACACCCTTGCCATGCCCCAGCACCTCCAAACTTTTCTGTATGGACTGATAGCAATCCAGTGTGGCAACCAGGAGCTCCATTCGGATAAACATTCAAGAGATCATTCACACCAAGCCGAAACTGGTGGTCACTTGTCTATCTATATTGCTCCTACCTTTCTCTGCCCACATGGCAATGACTGCACTACCCACCTTCCAATAAGCAAATGTCCCTCTTTTGAGGGACAAACACAGAAACTTAATTCCAAATTCATGCCCCTCTCATCTGCACTTTCAGTTCCCATCTCAGGCCATACTAGCTTTAAGGAAGAGGCACATGCTACCTTGACTGCCCTCCCAGTGCCTAGAACATTGTAGACACTAAAGAAATAATAATTACAGCTCACATCCGTGATACACACACACACTCTTGCACATGAGTCATATAGTAAGTTCCAATGTGTTTTCCATTGACCTTTATTATGGGGACTCATGAACCTTAACTCACTCGCTTATACACATAAGTATCCAGGGCATGCTGCATTTCCCTAGTGACGGCTCAGCAGAGAAGATGGACAATGGGTCCCAGATGTTACGTACAGTAGATACAGCCACACAGCAGGGAAGATGGGTCCCAGATGTTACATACAGTAGATGTGTCAGTGCAAAAGGAAGATGTGTCCCAGATGTTACATGCATTGAATGTGTAAGCACTCCTGATGAACCACAGAGAAGCTTCAGGTAAACTGGAGGCAGGAACGCAAGTAAGAAATGAACAACATATTTAAACAGGCATCCATCTATGTAGCATTTAGTCCTCTCTGCAAGTCACACCCATGGACCTTCATCTGCTCTCGTCTTTAACTCTTTGCCTCTTTCATAACCCTGTGGACTTCAAGAAGTTTCCCCCATGGCAAGGTAGATGGGAGCACAGTCAGCCTAGCGAGACTCAGGGATGAAATATGCAGAACTGTCTCACTTTATAAAGTAAGGCATAGGTTGTGTTGATAGGATAAACATCAAATTAATTTTTAGCCAAGTGATGATAACCCGAAAGGCTGCCCATGGAAGTTGTGGAATCACCATCCCTGGAGGTATTTAAAAGACGGTTAGACATGGTGCTGAGGGAGATGGTTTAGTGGTGGTTTTGGCAGTGTTAGGTTGATGGTTGGATGTGATGATCTTAAAGGTCCCCTCCAACCTAGGTGATTCTGTGATTCTGTGATTCTATGTGATACACGTAGAAATTTTAAGAGCAGCAGGAGCCAGCCCTGTACATGACAGGCCCTATCAGACATGGTGTCTTTGGTAGTAGGAGCTCAGTGTCATGGTCGAAGCAATCTATCTCCTAACAGCCATCTGCAGTGCTAACTGCTCTTGAGGTGAGGTAGCTCCTTCGCAGCCCCTTGCAATGTAGGGCAAAGCTACTGTTCCCTTCATACAGAGAAAGGAGGAGGCCAGGGAAAGCCAAGCAACTTGTCCAGGGTCACACTGAGACCATAGCAGAGTAAGAGCACTGGACAGCTAGCTCCAAATACCAGCCAGACAGACTATGTCCTCTTTTCACGACTCAGTGTTACATCTCCAAAGCAGCCCCAGCTGCCAGGTAGAGCAGAAGAGCTTTCCAGTGACCTGCAGCTGTGGTGTATCTCAAAAAATACTGTGTCTGGCCCATGAAGGAGGCCCTCAGCCAGTGAGAGACCAAGGGACAGTCCCACAGACCCCTGTGTTGGCTCGGGGGGAGCTTGAGGCTGCCATGCTGTTTAATACAGCCTGGTAAGTTGTGGAGGGGCACAGCCAGAGGGCCTCAGGCCCTGGTGAGATGGAGATCTGTGGCGGACTCCTCTCCAGGACAACATCTGTCCAGCTGTGGGTCACACGTGTTTAGTGAGAAGTGATGCACCACATGGATGATCATCAAGGCTCGAGACTCTCAGCAAAGGCCAGTGTTTCTCCCCAGTATAGTCTATGAGCTATAAGGGTGAGGGTTATTTAACTTCTAAAACAAAGCTGGCTGTATTGGAAGGTCATGGGTGATCCTGTGGGTGCTCACCCAGCACGAGGAGGCACTCAACCACACCAGGATACAGTCCGTCACCTTAATAGGAGGCAGCTTCCACCCAAGTGTCCATCAAAACAAAATAACTACCAGTCTAGCAGTCATTGCCTGGGTGAAATACCACCTTGGACACCTGGAGCCCTATGTCCATGTCAAGTCATGAGTGGAGAGTGAATGGAGCGAGGCAGACATGAACCCGGCTGTGACACCCCTGCAGGTCCCCACTACTGGACAGGGACCTTGTGATACATCTGGTCTGGTCCTGGTCCTAATGCATTCAAGGTATGAGCTGGGATTTATGTCCCAGTACATGCTTGGCCCATGGGATCTCTTGAGGTGCCATGACCTGTTCAGAGCCCCTGTCCTCAGAGAGCAGTGTGTCCTGGCCCTTCTTTCCCCAAGAGCTGTTCTCCCTTCTTTTTTCCAGCTAGCTTGTGTGCTTGACAAACACTGTACTGTGTTTCCCACCCACACTGCTTGGTGAGCCTTTACGCCACTCAGCCTCTGGCTGCTTTCTGTACCTCCCCATTCCCCTGTGCCTGGCACCATGGGCAAGGGGGGCAACGCCAGGTGGCCAAGGAGAAGGCTAGTCAGGGAGTCGGTGCAGCAGTGGAGTGCAGCTGCCCAATTGTCAGCAGTTTCTATAGCTGCACAGAGATTTTGGCAATCCTTCTTGCACGGTTCTGACCTGAGGGGTTTTGGAGGTGTCTGCAACTGGGGATAACAAAGCCCTCTTGTTTGTAGCAAAGGCACTTTGTGTGGAGTCTAGGTATTGCTCTGATTTCATTTCCTGAGCATCTCTCGTGGAGGGCTTCCCAGAGGTGCATGTCCCATTAAGTCAGGAGTGAAGATTCATTGCAGTGCAAACAGAGCCCTGCAAACTTTTCCACCAGGTCCTGTTCCACAGCCAACGGGTTGGAAATATGTTTGTGCCTTCATTCACTGCCTGGGATGGTTTTCACAAGAGTTTTTAGTCTGGAAATGGAGCTAGGGAACTCTGGTGAATCTTGTTTGATGGCTGTGAGCTCTTCTGCGGCAGGGGCAGAGAGCCCAGGTGTCAGAGCAGGCCTACAAGGCAATGTTTTACCTATTGAATAATGTATCATTCATAGAATCATAGAACAGTTTGGGTTGGAAGGGACCTTTAAAGGTCATCTAGTCCAAACCCCTGCCATGAGCAGGGACATCTTCACCTAGATCAGGTTGCTCAGAGACCCATCCAACCTGACCTTCAATGTTTCCAGGGATGGGGCATCCACCACCTCTCTGGGCAACCTGTTCCAATGTCTCACCACCCTCATGGTAAAAAATTCCTTCCTATAGTCTACCCTCTTTTAGTTCAAAACTGTTACCCCTTGTCCTTTCACTACAGGCCCTGCTACAAAGTCTGGCCCTATCTTTCTTACATACCTCCTTTAAGTACCAAAAGGCTGCTACCAGGTCTCCCTGAAGCCTTCTCTTCTCCAGGCTGAACAACCCCAACTCCCTCAGCCTGTCCTCGCAGGAGAGGTGTTCCAGCCCTCTGATCATTTTTGTGGCTCTCCTCTAGACCTGCTCCAACAGGTCCATTCTCCCACTGTATCTGCAGTACGTTATGACCACAAGGACATGACAGGCAAAGCAGAAATTGAATCCAGTTTCCCACTTTTGAGGTTACCACTGCAGTCCCCAGCTGCCTTTCTCCTATCCCATTTGGTATCAGCTGATGGAAGGAGCCCTTGCTCCTCACCTGGGCTATTCGGGCAGGCTCAGGGACCCAAAACCTCCTGCCCCTGAGTGTCCAAGCCCTGTCGGGTGCTGTGCCTGGCAGAAAGAGCAGCACACATGGAGCTGGCTTGTGGGGCAGTGTGGCAGAGCGGGAGCCAGGCTGGCATGGAGAACCTTCAAGCAGGATGTTTTGCACAGCTCCGGAGCCATCCTCCCTCGCTGCGCCCTCAGCTCCTTGCATGGCGAGTTCCCCAGGAGCTCACAAGCCAGGTACTGACTCAGTGCGCCTGGGAGTTCTGCCTGAGAAAGGAGCTGAGGTGTTGGCCCCAGTCATTAGGAAGTTATCGGAGAAGTTTAGCTGCAGTGACATCATCTCCTTCTTATGTTACTACAAGGAACTTAGATCCTATTATGGGATAGGAGGTAACTCAATCGAGCCTTTCAAGATAAACTCAGACAGGAAGAGAGACATGATTGCCTGAAGGCACCAATTAGACGTTTCTGGTGAGATCAGCTCTGCGCAGCAGACACACATGCACGCTGGGGCCAGGGAAGACAGCAAGCACCTCGCTCCCCGAGCACGGGGTGGTCTCAGGGAGGGGTGGGCAACCAGCTCTTCCTCCCACTGCTGCCAGGTCAGTCATCACTCCTTCGAGGGTCGCAGCTCTCTCTCCAGACCATCCTTTCTTTATGCCCTATATTCTGCTGCTGGCAGATAATCAAGATGCAGAGGAGCTCCCTGGTTTGGAGAGAGAACAGCCCAGCCCAGTACCACACAACGCTGCCCATGATCTTTGGTGGCAAGTTTTCTCCAACTTTATCAAGGGAAATAATAGCCCAAAAAATTGCAAAAATTGCTGAGAGGATGGATTGGACTTTGAAGTCCCAGTGTCCTGTTGTGACTGGGCTGTGCTGTGGACAGTGGAAGAAGATCACAGTCGATACTGCAGACCCATTAGTGCACAAAGTTTGTCTAAGACATCCAGACAGCTGGCAATTATTTGCTCTACTGGGTGCAAGGAAGGAAGAACAGCAGCAAAAGTCAGGAAGTTTCCTGACCGCATGGCATTGTGCATTTTATTGGTCTCCAGGCTGCAGCTCCCCCTGTAAATACTCCACAGTCAGAAGGATCTGGAAAGGTATGGGCAAAGTCGCTTCTGCTGGTCATAGCCTGAGATTTGCACCACATCTGTTAGGGAGCAGACAGACTGTTTCTGGTTATCCACTGCTGCACGCTTCTGCCAGTCATGTTACAGACAGCGGGCTGCGTGTGCTTACAGATGTCTAGGAAACGCACTTGTCCATCCTCTGAAACACTCTGGAAGCAGTTCTCGGAACAAGACAGTTCTTAGAAACTGCTGGGTCTGTGGCACAGGAAACCAAAGACCTCGGAATATAGCTTGAGCTGTCAGAATTAACACAAAACTTATGACATGTTGCCGTAATGGCAACTGCACATAGCCCCACCAGCACCTGGACTTCCTGAATGGCTGTACTGATTGCATTGGCTTCTCTTCTGCGCACTGGGAAGGAGGAATCTCCCAGTCTTGACCTTTTCTCGTTAGAAAAGGACTTCTCTACCTGCTTGGTTCCTTCTAGGAATGTTTTTGATCCTAGCATCATCTCCAGACTGTTCCTGGCAAGAAGTCAGGCAATTCCTCCTCAAGCCTTTATCAAATACAGACAATGCTCAAAGCCATGAAGTGGATCTTCAAAGGCATACTGCACATACACAAAGCCTACCTGACACTGTCCTGTTCAAGGAGAGACTTCCCTTTCCCACCCCACACAGGTTCCTTTGCCTCCCCAAAGCTGCCACTGGCTACAGCAGCAGCAAAGGCACCAGCTGCTGGGGCTCAGACATACTTGCGTTTGATGCTGACCTGCTCCTCACCACGGCTCAGCACAGACGTGAACGTCCGCTCAGGGAACAAACACGACATAGACAATGCCTCAGAACAAAAGCCAAGGGACTTCTGACGCTCTTCGCAGGCAGGTCCCTCTCTCCCCATCCCTGTAGTCCCTAAAACGGAAAATGGAGTAAAATCCAAGGTGATTCCAGACACTTTTAGGACTTTTGGGTAAGTGTCATGTTGAAGTCATAGAAATGCCTCATAACTATTAGCAATAGATGCAGATCTAAAGCCAGAAGCTGAGACTTTCAAGCAGCTGGTGATTTCCCTATGCCATTGTTCTTGAATGTCCCACTTAAAATCTGCTCCTTTTGCCTGCAACGGGCAGGACAATGCTCTGCAGTGCCTTGCTTGAGCCTGTGAAGTTACTTGGAAATCTTGACCATGCAGACATCTGGAGATCACTGTGTGTCTCATCCACTCTCCAGACCTACAGCACGGCCTGACAGCAGGCGTATGATGAAGTCCCACGTCTAAGCCATCCAGCAGCTCCATGAAGGAGGCACCTTCCTCTGTAAGCAACAAACGGGTTAATGCTTGCAAGGAAAACCAACTGAGTGATTTGGTGAAATAAAGATTAAAACATCTCCGTGGAAGGTGAGGAGCCAGCCCCAGCCTGCGCTGTCCCATTTACCCACTAATCGGCCCAATTATCTTAGGTATAAATCATAACACAAAACACTTACAGAGCCAGAGTCACACACTGAAGAAAGGAGAGAACTGTTGGGTTGGTTTTTGTTTAGTATAATTGATATAATTGCTAACAACTCCGTGCCAAGAACTTCAGCTTTTCTCCTTCCAGAAGAGAATGGAGAGCTGTCTGAAAGCCATAGCAATTAGCAATCCCCACATGCACAGCTTTTATTAGAAAGAATGCACCTCTATTCCAGAAAGAGCCAGCAACTCCCTGAGGAGCAATTTAAACAACCCAGAGACCTTTTGGTACCAGGAACGCAGCCATCACTTAGTCCATGTTCCCTGTTCCCTTGTCGATGCTGCAAAGGCACATAAGGGATCCTGCCTGTCATGCTGCCTGTGAAATGCCTTCACCTGGACACTTCCTTGCTCCTAATTTTAACTTCACTAGCTCCAGATAGGTGCATCTTGCTGTGCTGTGGTCCAAGCAGGCTGCTGTTTCTGAGGTTCCTCAGGCCCTTGTCCAGCTCATTGCAGCCAGCAGAAAGTCTCCCTCTCACTCCACTGGGGAGTCTGGCTGGGGTCTGATTGTCACACTCCGCAGTGGATTAAGGCAGCAATTACATGGCTGGAGCTCACCAACATGCCCTGAGCACGCTGCTCTCCAGATAGCGTCTCGTGGACAGTGGCCACACTCATCACAACATGCCAAGTTGCCAGCGGGCAGCCCCTGTGGAAGTGAGGAGACAGAAGACTTGGGGTTCATTTTAGTCTTGCAGAGGTGACCTCTCATTGACAGCAGGGTGTGGAGACACGGAGCAGAGCCTGGCTTGGAGCTGCAGCATGTCCAAAGCTAGTGGCCATCCCAGGAGCATTAACAAACTCCTCAGATGAATCCCAATTATTGCTCTTCTACTAACCGTAGGGATCCACAAAGACAGGGAGGTCTCCAAATACCTCAAAAAAATCCACCAAGGACCCACGCTACCTCACTCGCACTTCTCCCATACCTATGGACCATGGATGTAAAAAAGCGCCTTTCCTGACCATATGCTAAATAGCCATGGAGCAAACCCATCAGCATTAATGGTTCCCCAACACCTGGGGCACTGTCACACTGAAGCCAAACACCCTTGCGGCTCATGTCTGTGGCTTCACCCACGAGTTCATGACCAAAGTGGGACATAAAGCTAGACAGTCATGGGGTCCACCTCGCTCCTTTGCCACAAACCACCCCTGTCTTGCACAGCCTAGCCTGGTGTACCCGCCCTTGGCTCTGTTTTTAGCATGTCCATTTCTGAAAGCTTAATTTGGTTTTGAAAAATTATAACTATTCTCAGCTGATATTTTCATTGTCTGTTCTTTAATTAATTAAACTTCAAACAGAGCATTCACTTTAAAACAATTTTCAGTAAACATATAGGGATTTGGATGAAAGAATGTCTCTGAGAAAAGTAAGCAGTACTTCTTTTTTTTTGTTGAAAAACAGATTATGATGCCAAAAACTAACAGAATTCTTATGCTGAAGAAGGAATGGAAAAATTAAGCAAAGATTAACATTTCCCACACAAGTTTTAATTTTGGTCAAAAAGTTCTTTTTTGTCCCAACACAGTTTGATGAAAATTTTCAAATAGAGTCTTTAATGTTACCCTGAGCTGCTGCAGTGTTTGCTTTTCTGCTCTTTATTCTTTGGATTTGTCTTCTGGGGAAGATGAATGATACTATGCTCCGATTTGTTTGTAGTCTTGGTAAAGGGAGGTAAATTGAGGCAGAACTTGCAACATGCTCACTCTCTACAAGAGGAAAACATACACTCTCTTGTGTCAGCTCTCTGAGCAAAGACGCAAATCCTGCGGCAACTGAGCTGAGCTTTGGGTGCGATGTGCTTTTGTCATCCACGGAGGAATGAATAGAGCTGGCTGAAAACCTCTCAGCTGAGCAGCCTTCCACCAGAAAATCCCGCTTTGCAGCAATGGAAGTGTATTGCATTTTGGAAAAATACATTAATGTGGCAAAATGAGAGTAATGAAATAGTTATTTAATCCACCTTGGGGTATCATTTCAGTTTGAGGTGATGTATCAAGACTTATGCACTGCATTTAAAGGACAGTTGTCCAAGGAAGATCTCAGGAAGGTTTGACTGCATTTCTCGACCAGGTACAAATCTCCAGCTTTGTCCACCCAGGTCAGAACAGCCAGCGTAGAAAACACTTTGCAGCATAGGAAAAGGTCTGTTTCCCAGGATCATCTGAGAGCATCACCCAGGAAACACCACCCCTGCCCCACTCTACAGACCACAGCTCATACCTGGGGTCTTCCCTGCTCCGTGCACATGATGGGGCTTTTGGTCTCCTCCTGCAGACTAGAAGTTTATTGCAGTGTGCTGGGAAGTGGTTTGTGAACTAGGAAACGTTGTCTGTGCTCTTTGGACAAGGGTCAGGTGCCAGGGGGGAACAGTGTCTGGGGATCTGCTCCAGTGTCCAACTTTCATCAAAAATATTCCTTTATGTAGTCAAAAATACTAATTTCTATACCACATTCCTTTATGGAGGATTGCTGATTTGAAGGCATGACAGTTCTATTAACTTCCTTCTCTCATGCTTTGATAAGAGGCAAAGTGCTTTCTCTTTGCAATTTGAATTCAGAGATCTTTCCTTCAGATAGCTTGGAAAAATAAAATAAGATGTGTTGGCCATGGATGGAAATCAGAATTTTCTTTCTCCTTGGTATAATTGGTTCCTGGTATTTCATCCAAATTTGAAGTGTTTTCCTCTTATATTTTGATTTTAAAATCTACAGATAACACATTGTATCCTGCTCACCATTGTTGAAATAAGAGATCTTTAAGAGAGATGATTCCCAAACCTAGTTTTTTAACTAGGTTGGGTTTTTGGGTTTTTTTCATAATAAGCTTAATATTTTCTGGCTTCTCATTCTATTTTGGAACAAAAACAAGTCTTAAAAATTAAAGTTTCTCACCAAATTAAACCTCAAATTCAACTGCCTTAAGGTTTCCATGATGATTTGAAAAAAAAAAAAAAAAAAGAGCAATTGGCAAATCAAGGAGAAAGGAAGGCCTGAACATGTGCGGTACAGAGAGCACAGGCTTAATTCCTGCACCATGACATATGGTCTGACTTGTTCGCGGTGTTTTTGCAGGTAGCTCCTGCTGTTCGGATCACATGCAGGACCCCGAGCAGGGCTGCCACATATTGCACATTTTGAGACAAATCCTTTTCTTCTGGAATGGGGCTTTGGCCACATGGTTTGGTTGTCCTGCACATCCCGCAGTAGTGGGTCTGAGTGGGCGGGGGGGTACCCCAAATAGGGCTGTGCCTCCATAGATCAGCTCAGGCAGATCCATGGCAAGCCCGGCCCCAGGGGATGCAGCTTTGATGCTCATTTTTAAGGGGGGTGCCTGCAAGCCACAGTTGGCCAGTGTCCATCTGGTGGGTCCCTGTGAAAGGACTTAGCCCAACCACTTTGTTTAAGAAGCTGCCATTAGTTGGCAGCACTAAATGGCCATCAAGAAGGGATCATCCTTGGCGGTGGTCAAACATCTCAAGCACACGCAGGAGCCTTGCACTGAGACCTCCTTATGCTAATCACTATTTACAGCCTAATCCAATCTCCCTGGCCATCAATCCATCCCGCCTCGGCATCAAAACTCCCTTTGCATAACACTGCGGGCACATAAAGCAACGTTAGATCCATCTCTCACTTATCCCCACCCTGTTTCTTTCCCACTCAGACGCCTGGATGCAAACCTTATCTCTGTGGTGCCCGAGAAGAGCTTTGAGGGGCTGCTCTCCTTGCGTCACCTGTGGTTGGATGATAATGCCCTGACGGAGATCCCTGTCCAAGCTCTGAACCACCTGCCAGCGCTGCAAGCCATGACCCTGGCTCTCAACCAGATCTGGCACATTCCCGATTACGCCTTCCAGAACCTCAGCAGCCTCGTGGTCCTGTAAGCCCTCTCCACTTGTTACTCCCTCGCAGCCGCGGCATCCTCTGGCTGGGACAAGGTGCTGACCGTGCCTGGCAAACCGGGTCCTCCTCCCGTGGGAAGACCTGCTGGTCACTCCCTGGGAGCAGTTTTTTGTTGCAAGGGCAGCATGTTTTGGTCACGAGAGTCAAGGAATCCCTGCTGTTTGTTATGAAGTGTTAAAATTGCCACTTTTGATTTTTTTCATGTTTTCTGTCATTTCCACTGAAGAGCCAAAAAGCTTCTTGATACCTTTCAAGAAATGCTTTGCATTAAAAAAAATCTGTATCTGGAAACAAAAAGCAGATTTTTTTCCCCCTGAAGATTCAAGCAATAAAAAGCTTCTCATTTATATTTCCCCCTCCAAACCCTGTGTTAAGACTACAGGAATCAACATGGAAAAAAACAAAAACAAAAAAAAAAACAACCTGCAACAAGTTGCAGCCAGGCCAAAAAAATTTTTTTTTTTTTCTTCTCGGAAAACATGCCAAGAAAACTTTTTGACCAAATATGATTTTGCCCCAAATATCTAACCTCAGCACCTTGTCCAAGCCTGTGCAGGCTTATTTGCATGACTGTGTTATATATGCAGCTCAACTATTCTTTGCGGCGACCACAACCCTGGGTGCATGTTCTTGTCCAGTTTGTGTTATAAACATTTTACTGACAGCGTTCAGAGCAATGTCAAGAACAGTGCTGCTCTCAGAGATACCTTGACCAGGAAGGAAGCATTTCCTCCAGGGGCTGTGAGACACACAAACCCTCTGCAGCCTGTAATCAGAAAGCAAACGGATGTCTTTGTGGCAGTTACACCAGGAGGTGCATCCTTTCTATCAACAGAGGCTTGTATATTACCTAGATTTTAAAAGGAAGTTTGCATGTGCAAATTAGCTAGTCGTTTCTTTTTTGGTGTTGATTAGCAAGTTCAGGTGTGATTACCAATTACTTTTAGAGCTCCTGTATCTACATGAAATTATGCCTTTTAGTTTGGTAATACGTATTGATACCAGGGTATTAAGTAACCTCAGCATGGGGTGCCTTAGTGAAAGTTTAGCAATTATTTCGCTTTCAAAATTTAAAGTGTTTACTGAAGCCATCTAGCATAGAAAGTGCTTGGACAAAGGACAGTCCAGAGTTTTATTAGCATCAACTTCAGCTGTTTAGACAAAGCATAAAGGCTTATTTAGGACAAATGCTAAAAGCAACTTGAGAAATGTCAAATAAGTAGTTTTCACCCACAATAGCGCTCATTCTACAAGGCATCCCATGACCATCATAATGCAACCACTTCATTCAGCTTTAATAGCTAGCACGGAGGGTGAGCTGACATTTGGGATTTTATTTCAGTCTCAAAAGCATGCTGCTTTCATTCTGGCTTATCCCATACTTTGGGTGAGAAGCAACTCCTTAATTAAACAGGCAAGCTCAAGAAATAAAAGTCATTGACCATTAGGTCACAAGGGAGAGAATAATGTCCCACCACAGACAATTGGAAGGGAACACATGTGTGATCCTGCCAGGCGCTGTGGGACACGATGCTAAATTTTTGTGGGATCACAAGTGTTTGGCAGAACTGGCCCCATAAATCTCTTCCATGCTTCCATGCATACCCTTGTCAGCGCGCAGCCAGTGGAAAGTCACCCAGTGTTCCTCCTGCGCCCCTACCAGTGATGTTTCCCTGCTTCAGAGTCACTCACCAAGCCAAGAAGCAAATACTCCCAAAAGCCAGCCCAGCTCGGCAGTGAAGTTTGCGAGGAGACTCTTCCTACCAGGATGCAGATGATACATTCGTACATTCCTCTGCAAGTGTCTGAATTTGCACGTAGATTGAGAAGAGCAGGCTACCACCACAAATGTTGGGAAACTTCCAGCCTGAGAGGTATTAAAATGAGCACCTGGGGGAGGAGAGCCAAGGGCAGACGTGGCGGAGCACAGGGGAGTCTCTCATATGCAGCCTGATTAATACTCATGGACACGGCTGACCACAGCTGAGGGTATGACCTTCCCAGGTGCAGAGATGTGCTTTTCCTCCTCCACACACTTTGGGCCTTTGGGAGAGATGTGGGTGATCATCCTGCACGGACACAACGCACCAACATCAGAATATACAAGCCTCAATCTGGAACAAGTTAAGGGGTTCAGTCTCTGCTAACAAACTACACCTCTGTTGAGGAATTCCCTGATCTTATTCCCACCTATTGCTGCTGCAGGTTTCCAACGAGGCCTGCAAGGTGTTCAGCAAGCAGAGCCTCATGTAAATCACTCATCGTGAAATCTATGAGTCTCGGTAATTGGCGCCATCCTTTCCCCAGCTCTGATAACAAGGGCTTCACGCGCTGCGATGTTGGCACTGTGCTGCTGATGGCAGAAGGTAGACGGCTTCTTTGGTCAGGGGGGCTCATGGGAATAGGATACTGAAGATCTTCACTCCAGGTCTGGCAGAATGTGCCTTAGCATCTACAAGCAGAAATAGTCCTGAATATTTTTCAGCTAATGATTTGTATGAAGTAAAGTTTTTTTACCAAAAGCATCTTCTCGGGCATAAAGGATTTTTCATTTAGAAGTCAGCATTTGAAACCCCCACGCTGCTGTGCTGACAGGCTGATAAAGTGCATGACAGCAGTTCTCGTTAGTGTCCCTCATCTCCTCCGTCAGCTGAATTCAGCAGAAAGTCAACTCCCAAACCAGAAATCACAGCACCTCTTTCAGCCCCAGCCCCTAGAGGGGTCTGTTAGTCCTGCAGTAACATCTCACATGGATGAATTTAGCCAGGAATTCCCCCCCCAACGCCGGAATGTCACTGCTGCCACACCTCTGAAATGGGCTGCAGTTGCCTTCTTTCCTGGTGTCACCAAAGGAGCTGTGAGCGCTCTCAGGAGAGATTCTAGGAGGTGGATGGGACATGGAGTCAGGGTGTCCTCTTCTAAACAGGCCAGGCAGTAGAGATGTTTGCTCTGCAGCCCTGCAATGATGGACCTGGCGAGAGAAAGTCTTTGGATAGTTTTACTTCCACCATATGGCAGGGAAACCCTTAACTTAGAGCAAATGAAGTCAAAACCCCAGTCCTTCTCTGTTTGGGTCCCCAGGGAGACTTAGCTCCTGGAAGCCCCACTGACTCGAACATTCCTGCAATGCTGAACATCCTGCTGCCAAAAGGACCCAGCATTTGCTGCCCTGCGTGCGATGAGCTTGCAGCCAGGGAGTTAACTTGGTCCCATAAAGAAAAAAAGATGCTCCGTTCCTCTTACCTGGCTCTGACCCTTGTCTGCCTGCACACAGGTCTTTCAAAAACAAGGACTCCGGGAAAGCTGTTTTCATGCTGCTACCAGTTGGTTTTGTTTAACGTCCCCTAATTCTTGCACTCTCTCTCTACCTCGTCTGCGCCATCTCTGTATTTATTAGTCTGTCATACCCTTCCCTCATCGCAGCTTTTCCAGTCCCCATCCAGTTAGCTGTTTTACAATCAGAAGTTTGTCTACATATCACGCTTGTTTGTTCCTCTGCACTTTTAAGGTGGAGAGACGAGAACCGCACGCTGTGGCAAAGAATGAACAATGAGTTTATACAATGGCATAATGCCATTTTGTAGCCCAATTTCTCTTTTCTAGCCATTCCTATCATTGGATTTGCTTTTTTGACAGCTACTAAACATCAAGACTTCCTTCCTGTAGGTATTTAAGAGGTTGTTACTGCATATGCTCATGTAAGACTGGTTTTCCCCCTTTTACATCACTTTATTTTCATGCAACCTGAATTTCAGCTGATGTTTTATTGTTGAAGACAAGCCGCTCACATGAAAGTGCTTCCCTCCTAGGTCACCTAGCAAGACCTTCCAGCTAAATGTGTTGTGACCTGAAGACAGTAAACGAAGGAGATTTAGTAGAATTTATTTTCTTACATTTTGTCATGTAAGGACATGATGCAGCTCTCCCTCTAACAACATGGTTTAGTGACTAGAGGACAAAATTAGTTTCCAAGACTCCTGGGTTCCCATTCCCATGTTGGTTCTTGTTCTGCTGTTACCCTCACCAAAACTTTCAGAAGGGACCACTGATTTTCAGCGTCCTCCCTGCCTGGGGCAAACGTCAAACATCTCATCCCTGCTTTCCAAGGGAGCTGAGCACCAGTAGTTTCAGTCGACATCTGTGGAACTCGGAGCTCCCCGCACGACAATCCCCAAGGCTGGTAGATCAGTGTCAGGATTAGCCTGTGCATCACTACCTTCACCTGTACAAGGGAGTTAACAAGTCCCTCTCTGAGAAGTTCTCGGGAACCTGGGTGTTGGAAGGGAGTGCCAGGCATGTGCAATTCATTATTACTAAGAACAATATCGCCTGGAACATCTGGGTCCCATTCGTGGGCCTTTCAATTTGGAAAAGTGCCTTTTCTCTCTGAGGACCAAGCACGTTGCCTGGGCAAAAGTGAATTTCCCTCTCCAGCACTTGAGGAAGAAGCAAATAGCACTCCAATGCACCCCTGAGAACGCCACTTCTGATCAAGCTTCATTCTTTACCAGACATGGTCCTTCACTGCCGGAAATAATCCATGGGAATTTGCACCATTTATGATTTAGGTTTCTCTCCTTATCCATGGCCAAGTTGAGGAAAAGGACAATTTTGCCACAATAGGGCTGTAAATTCATCATGGCAATGGCTGGTCCAGTGGGAGAATTCATATCATGTCTGGTTTGAACTTGGTTCAAATCATCTAATGCAAATAACTGATGGAAAATGTTTACATTTGTCCATTTTGAGAAGAAAAAATGAAGTCATTAGAAATGAAAGCGATGGAGAATCCACCACTTCTCTTTGTAGTTTGTTCCAGTGGTTAATCATCCTTAGTGTTAACAAAAAAAAAAAGCTCATATTTCCCATTTGAATTTTCTTTGGCTTTGACTTCAGACATTTGTTCTTATTATTCTTTTCTCCACTAAATCACAGAACCATTTTAGTACCCATTTTCTAACCAGGAAAAATCCTATACGTTACAGTGCGCTCATCCCCTTGTTCGTATTTTTAATAAGCCAAACAGATTGAGTTCTTTAAGTCTCCATCCTGTTTTTTTCCAGCCCTTGGATCATTTTTATTGCTCTTCTCTTCACCCACTCCAAATTACCAACATCCAGTTAACAATGTGGGTACCAGAATTACATTTAGCCTTCCAGAGCCAGTTTCACCAGTGCACAATGCAGATGTAATATAATTTCCCTTTCCTTACAGTCTACGCCCTTGTTCATGCAGACAAGGACCTTTATTGAACCAGTATTTAGCACATTAGTTCAACCTGCTTTCCCTTGTGCGTAAGACAAATGACAGAGGTGCCTTGTCCCCTTGGAGGTGGCATTTCCAGAGCTGGAGCTCACAGTGCTAATGCCTGCATTGGACTGTCTCTCAGTTCAGCACAAGACTGTTCTCCAGGCTCTTTTAATCCACTGGAAAAATACATGGAAAAGGAAGTGACATGAACATGAAACAAATTCAACTAGGAGTGCTGCAGGGATGATTTGGAAAAATCACATTTATGCTCAATTTGTGATAAGAAATTGTTGGCAAGGACAGAAAACCTTCCTTCTAGAAACTGTTGCGTATTTTTCTTGTGGGGCACAAATTAATCTTGTAGGGTTGGGTTTTTTCTGATGTGCTTCTAAAGTCTCCTCACCTGAGACACAAATGGAGACCAAGCCTCTGTCCCTAGCCTGCCTGGGGGATTGTGGCCATTTGGTGTTCCGCAGCCACTGCCATGTACGCTGCCTTTCAGCACGGCAGAGCATGGGTTCACCCGACGCAGCACAGCTCGCCTGTCCCACGGCACGCGGCAGCACTCCTGCTGCCTCGGGAGCACACGGGGCAAGTTGTCTGCCACCCTGCCAGAGGCCAGTCGTGAGAATTGCTTTTGCAAAGAGATCACTGTTTTCTAACAGAGATGCATAACTGAAAAACAGCCTGCATGCCAGTCCGCAAAAAAGCACACTGGGTAAATGACCCCACTTTGGGACAACACAATGACTGTCCTGCTCCTTCCTGGGCAAAGCTGCTCTCATGGGTGATTGCCCAAAACCAGCCTGGCTCCGTGGTACTGACCTGCAAAGGGAGATACACAGATCTTAAAGCTCGTTGCTCTTACTGAGGACAGTGGTGGATACTGGCTCCAATAGGAATAGGGGCTTAAAGATTTCTCATGTTTTTGCATCACTAGAGGGTTGTTTATAGCCCAGAACCAAGTATCTCGAGCTGCTATCAAACCAGCTGTAATTTACAGGGCAGAATATAACGTCGTGTGGGCTGAGCTCAAATTGACAAACAGTGGAGATGTTGCAATTCTGCTTGTTAAAATTTGTTTACCAGGGGAGAAAAAAAAGGCAGGATGGAAGAAAGGAATGTCTTTTCAAGTGTTTACCTTTCCAACTCTCTTGTTTCTATTATTGCCATGTGGTTGGGTAACAACTCTAAAGTACAGCTTGGACAGCAAATTTTTTTTATAACTCTCTTTTTGGGTTGCTCATAATCTTCTTACCAACAAAGAACTTCCTTCTGATGATTTTCATTACTCTGCCTCCAAACAAAGCACTTTAGAGCCAAATATAAACACAGCAGGTGATTGCTTTTCTATTCCGTCTCCTTGCCTGACTTGAGTGATAGTAGTCAGCTGCTCAGCGTGTCCGAGCTTAGACAAGGTGTCCTGTCGTACCACCCCGACAAAGCTCCAGGGAGCTCACATCTTCCCTAGCATTCAGCATTTCCTTTCTCCCCATGCCGTCCCTTCGCAGCAGACAGAGGTATGGGACAAGGGGTTCCTGTGGCACCTCTTGCTGCGATTACAGATTACAGATCCAAACCCTCGATTTGCCAAAGGCAATAAGCAGTGCTCAAAAGGACCCAAAATTGTTGGCACCATCTTGCACTGGAAATGCCAAGTGAAGTAAGGGCAACGTGATCTGAAGCCGTCACGTAATATTTGACAGAGGAAACCATCTGCACTTGAACTTCTCTTCTTCTCCTGTAAGATTCTGATTTTGATCTCAGCTTCTTTTCTCCCCTAAGAGTCACAATCAAACCAAGTTTTCTTGCAGGCAACATCCTTTTCTTTTTTCCCATTTGCTCAAAGGAGCAAATGTATTTTTTCACTCATCTTTCCCCCCTCTCTGAAATGTTTGTATGTTCTCATCCCAATGACAAACATCCTTCTTGGGCTGGATTCTGTTTTGCAAGCCCCTACCAAACTGCCCTAGAGCCTGGCTGTTTCTCCACTCCCAGCTCCCTCCTGTTTTACACTAGAATATTTGGCAGTGGGAGCTGCCTGTGCTCAGCCAAACAGCTCACACTTGAATCCAGGTGGAGTGAGAGATTTTTCAAGCTGAGACAGATTTAGATCAAGCAGCAAATAATGAAAAAGTCATTGATCCACCTGCCAGCATGGAGTCTCCCCCAGGCTCTTGGAAGGAGGCAGCAGTGTTGGACAAAGGCTGGTGCATCCCTGAGCATGGGCAAGGGAGAAAATGTGCCCAAAGGCAAGCAGGGTGGCAGCAGATTAACCACATGTCACTCTGCGTTAAAGGAGAATCTGAACTGTGAGATAAACTCATGGGGAAACCTACCCTGACAGAGAGCAAAGAGGGTATCCTGCCCCACAGGACCTTACCTCCTCAGTGCTCATGTCTCCGCACAGACCATCCCAGTGCAAGCATGGACATCACTAATGAGCTTAAGCGCAGGCTGGTAGAAGTGGAGGCTGGGCAGCACTGGGTTGTCTTCTCCTGTTTTTCAGCAGGCTTTCCTCAGGATGCTAACAAGATCTCTCCATATGGACTTCAAGGTGCCCTTGAGTGGGATTTCAGAGGGGGATGCACAATTGGCCATGCAGCTTCCACTAGCTGTAAAGGAAGCCAGGTAGCAAAAACACTCAGATGTGCGCGTACACTCACACACACACAGACACACAGAGTCTCTGACAATTGGAGAGGAAGAATCCAGGAATTAAGGTCTTGGGTTTGCCAAAAAACTGAGACATGGGAGTAAAGGGCCCATGGAAACAGAGAACCCAGCAGATGGGACTCCAGGAACTCATCACCTATGGAGCTTCTAAGGCAAAAATACCCCAGGTGGCTTTGCAGGGACCCCCAGCACATGGGCCTCCAGCACCAACATTAAGGCTGGGAGCTCCAGAGCCCTTAAGCACTAGATGTTCGTGGCATGTAGCACCAGGATGAAGGGGAACAGGAAAAAATTGTTGCCTTAGTGTAGGGAATGTGCATCAACCTGTTGCATGGCCCCTGCACTTCAGCCAGACACTCTGAAGCATTAAACTGAAGACAGCTTTCATCACAATCAAACTGGAGCTAATCCAGGAACTGGCAGCATTTTCATTTTTTTGCAAGTAAAGTTAATAAACTGTGACTAACAGGATGATTTTGAATTCAAAGCCTTCTTGCTGCTACTAAGACTCTGAGGAGGCCAAATACGACTGTGTCCTTAGATAGCACCCAGTGCCCATGAACAACTGTTAAAGCCACATGGCACTTTGTAGAGTTGGGGCCAATGTAAGGTGGGATCGAGGGTGTTTCTTGAAGCTTCTTGCTTAAGCATGTTCATCCAAAGTCACTCAGCAGCTGTGAAAGTGGAGGTCTCGGGGAACCTCCTATGTCATTCTGGATTTCCTGGGAGAAATGGGAGCTCTGTAGCTGCCCTGCAAGCACTATTTCACCTTGCATGTCTCTCATGGGGCAAGAGAGGGGACCTTATAACACCCCTTGTCACCCCAGCCCAGGCTGTGCTTAGCTTGCAGGATGTCCCTGGGCTATGGCTCAGAATGGCAGGAAAAGGTCAGCTTGCCACCTCCACTGACCATCTCTGTTTGTCCACAGGCACCTGCACAACAACCGGATCCAAAGCCTGGGAGCCAACGGCTTTGACGGTCTGCACAGCTTGGAAACTCTGTGAGTTACCTGTTTTCTTCTCTGTCCTAAAGAGCTCGTCTGTGTTCATCCCCTCCAGCACAGCCCGCAGGAAAGGGCTGGTGTCTCTGGGTCAGCCTCACTGCACATTCACTTGTCACCATGCTTTGAGGGCAGCAGTAGGGTTGGCCCAGCAAGTAGATGCCCAAAGCATGATGCTTCCTTGGGTGGTGGCAGACTGGACCTTCTCCCTGCATCTGTGCAAGCTGTTCTGGCTGTGCTGCTGCTGCAGAGGGGTCTGCGCATGTGGGAAGAGTGGCTGGGAGGGTGCTTTGAGGCCCTGGACACAAGTCTAGTCCTGGTGCAATCCAGAGAGCTTGCATGCATGCCCTGCTCTGGGAGTGTCTCCACCTCTTCACCACATGCACGTAGTCCCAAAGCCTCCTAAACACTTGATTCCACCAAAATGAGGGGCTGGCTTGAGTTCAAAGCTGGTAAAATCCTTGGGGATCTGTGGAATATCTCTTTGAGATGGTCTCATGTCACCTGGAATCACCCATAGCCAGCTGACTTCACCTTGCAGCATGTTCTTGGCATGGCTGGGTAGGAGACCAGAGGGGAAGATGGGAAGCAGGAATGAACTCTCCTCCAGGACACATCTTCATTAGCAGCGGACAGGTCACCCTGAACTCAGAGAGACTTAAATCCAATGGCCTTGCCTTGCACACCCCACACCTTTGACGACAGTGTGAGTTGCTCAGGTCTCGTGTGTTGGGCATTGGCCTAGGAGGAAACATAAACAAGCAAGCAAATAAATCAAGGCTCTGAAAGACTGGAAAAGGTGCCTATTGCCTTAATTGTGCAGAAACATGTCCCTCCATGCAGGCCTTGGGGTCAGAGTCAAGCCTTCACTCCTTGCCAGGGAGAACTAGGGGGTCTGGATCATGACAAAAAGAGGTGACACTTCCCAGCATTCAAGTGCCATTCAAGGAGACAGGACCCCTCTGTGCCCAGCACGGTGCCAGCAGCAGCAATCGGACGAGAGTGGAAGTGGCAGGCAAGCCCTTGGTCCCTAGACACGCTCCTCGGGGGCAGGACCATGACAGGCATTGTCTCTTGCAGACTGGCACATCCTGGGGCCACCCAGAAGGGCTCAGCTGGGGAGAGGCTGAACCGTGCCAGGGATGGTGCAGGATAGGCAGGATGGTCTCCTCTGGTGATCCACGGATCTCCCCCGCCACTGTGCCAGCTTGGCTTTCTCCCCAGTCATTCCTGGTGGGCACAGACAGATACTTGAGGGCAGAGTCGTGGCATCCAGGCAGCACAAAGCCAGGCAGGTTGCAGGGAGGAGTGGAGGACTTGCTGATGGAAGAAAACCCTGTTTGGGTTACAGCCCAGGCAGACCATGCAGCAACAGCACAGCCTACATCAGAACAACCTTGTTCTGCAGCCAAGATGAAGCCACCCTGCTGTCCGGCCCAAGAAGGACGGGGATGAAGAGAAGAAGCTGGCCCCTTATTTGCCATGGGAAAGACTAAAGGGCTTCCATTGCCCTGGGAGATAATTAAGTTTCCACAGACACTTGTGCTGAAAGCTCGTTTTCCCTCTCTTCCCCTCTGCTTCTGCTCTAGAACTCTCTTTGCCTTTTGTTGCCCGTCTCAGATGGCACCCAGCATTCAGGGGAGCTCAGCGTCTCCCTCTCTTGCTCTCAGTCCCCGCAGGGACAGGACTGCACAGCACTGTGGGGACGGGGCTTTCTGCAGGATTGCGGCAGTGGAAGTCCTGTCCCTGCTGACCAGGCAGCCCTGGGAGTATTTGGCCTCTAGGGAATGTCCCCATGGAGCAGGGCTCTGCCTGACCGCTGCCTGTGCCCAGGCTCTCATGGCCTGGATTTGTGTGTGTGAGTGTCCCACAGCCCTCATCCTCCACGAGCTGGTGCAGCTGCAAGGACAGTGCTGTGGGCGAGGTCTCCAGACTCTCCTCCACATCTGATCACACTGAAGGAGTGTCCTCAAGAGAGAGTGAGATGGCTTTTGCTCCTCTTGGCCTGAGCATCTAGCTCTCACCTCCAGGCCAGCAAGCATTTCAAGTCACTGATCTCTGAGGAACGCGTTGTTCCTCAAGTGGAGCCATCCCCCTCGTGTAGTTCTCCAGCATTCATTTGCCCTGCTAACCAAAGCTGGCCAAGCTTTGGGGCAAAAAACAGCCAAGCATTTGGCCGCAACAGCTCAGCCAAGCCGTTAGACCTGCATCTACCTACCACCTCTCAGCTCCTGTGTATGTGGAGACTATTACAGTCTCCACATATACCCTTTAACTCAAATTATGATTGCATTCTGTTGACAGCACTTAGCACATTTTCTTGGCTTGTGGAGACCAAACTGTGCTCTCAGTTACCCTGTGGGTGTTACCTCCTGGAAGGCAGAAGGATGGTAAGAGCTGGTGAAGACAGAAACTTCTCCAGGGTTCCTAAAATGAGTATTTGTGGCCAGATGCTGATTATAAGCCAGGCACAATAGCTGAACTGTAAAAGTTGAGAGGAAAAAAATTGTTTTGGGTTTTTCAGAAAAGCCTAGGCAGTTTTAGGTGCAGAAACCTCTGTTCCTCTAAGCTAAATGTGTCTTCTCATATTCAGCTAGACAGAAGAACTTCTATTTTTATCAAATGCAGTCAAAACTTCAGGAGACACAGCACCCGCTGCTCCATGCAGATCTCAGCAGTGTGCAAGCTGCCCATGCACAACCACACCGGACGCCTACCGCAGGTCCTCTCATTCCTGGGAAAACAAATCCCAGCGGAGCATCTCTGTTCTTGGAGGTGGGTTGGCCCTGATATTTTAGGCGGGCAGCAAATCTAGAAAGAAGTGAAGTGAAGCCAAGATTAATGACTTCATCTTTCCCCTGCATTGACCTGCAGCTACCGTGCACAAGTCAGCTCTGCCAGGTACAAAGCAAGAGCAGCTCTGTGTTTTCCGTGCTGATGAGGGACAGGTAGATGGAGCTGAATATGCAACACCCACCAGGTCTCAACTGGTCAAACACCAGCATGTAGCTGGAGACAGCAGCTCCAAGAAAATTTTCTCTGTCAGGACAAGATCTGACTGTTCACCAGCCCCCCCAGCCTCCTCTTCCTGGGAAGGAAACCTGGGCAGGCAGGCTGGAGGCAAGTCAGAGCCGCTTTGGCCAGATTCCCAATAGAGTTTCGAAATAGCCTTGAAGCCTAGTGAGATTCCCTCATCAGTTCTCATAAGCCTGAGAGATGACACAGAGCAACGCCGCAGGGCTGTGGCAAGAAGCCCCAAGCGTGTCTGATCCATGAAACCAGGTATTAGGTGGTCGAACTGGGTGATACCTGGCATTTTTTAGCCCTCTCCAAAAAACACAGAGTAAATAACAGTGTAAATATCCTTATGTGACATGTTCTTCCTGTAGCCCCTTTAAGTAATGGACTAGATCCTTTAGATAAGGTGTAAGCTCAGGGAACTCAAAGCAGAGCCAGCGCTGCCCGGTGAGCGGAGCAGGGCCAGCTGGGGACAGAGACTTCAAATGCCAAGGAAAGGACAACCATAACCATAGACATGCCCACAGGGGAAGACCTCTGGTCAAGGGGAGCATTTGGACCACAGCAAATGGTGCTGCTCTTCACGTCGCTTCACTGCTTCTGCTTTGCCTTGCAAAACCTGCCCTGTTTGCTCTTTAGGGCATTTAATGCACGCTGTAAAATGTCGGGCACCATAACTGGCTTCCTGCCGTTTAGATGGAAGGATCTTAACTTTTACATTTCCTGATTATGTTGGATTTAATTTCTCAATCTTTACTAACGCAGGGAGAAGGGGAGGGGGGTTAGATTATACCTGTTCTGTAGCATAAGCCTGGTAAGTAGGGATCTTTATGGAAAGGTTAATGTGAAGAGAAGTCAGCTGCAGCAAGGAGCATCGCTGCAATGACAGAGGTTGGTTCTTGGAAACATTCAGATCTCATATTTGGGGCGGGGGCATGGCGCTAGGGGAGACAGGGCTGTATTTTCAAAGGAGCAGCAAGGAAAAAATGACATCCAAATGTTGGCATGGTGCTAATACAGGAGGCAAGTTCCCCACCAGTGTGTGAGGACGGTATTTCTCATGGGGGGATGTCTGTGACATGAATTTCCACAGGGACGCTCGTCTTGTGCCCAGGTTTCCTCCTTACTACTTTCACCTGGAAAGCTGACTGGTGTCCTAAGGTCCTTGAGCTTTGCAGCCAGTCTGAATGCAATATAGAGGCTGATGAATAATTGCCACATACCTTGTAGTGCTTGACATTGACCTCATTTGATAGGTTGTGATAATGCTGAACTTAGCCCTCTGCTTCACTGGAATATAAATGTTTCATGGATCAGACCTGGAAGGAAAGGTGAATGCATGAAGTACCTCCAAATGGCCAAGCCCCAAGTCACTGCTCTCTGCAGGGTGAAGGGATGGAAGCAGTGGGTGACCTGAAACGATGCAGCCAAATCTCTCTATATATGTCTCTGTGTGTCCGTATATAGCACTTCATAGATAGTCATGGGGAGGGCATCTAATCATGGAAGCTGAATTTCAGAGCTGGCCCTCAAGTCCTAGCTCCAAACGGCAGCACACCTAAACCATCATTTAGCATTTCCTCACTTGACTACTCTTAGGGAGCACTCAGCCTTTCCAGTGCCCCCATGGCAAAGCAGGGCAGGCTCCAGACAGCCAGCAGAGAGGGCGGCTGAAGTGGCGGAGAGGTTCATGCATGGATCTTCCCGTCTTCCACCGAAACAGCAGTACTTCACTGAAAACGCCGCTGGGCTGGGAGCTCTGCTTTGAAGAAGAGGAGAAAGTGTGTTTTCTCCCATTAGGACTGTTTTGCCCAAGCAGGGAGGGGAGGTGTTGTGGCCCTGAGCACCGGCTGCCACACACACATGGCAAGGAAACCTGTCAAGGCAAGTCCTTGGGGCCTCTGATACGGGGTGGGCAGGTCTGCACCATCACACGGCTCCCGGGTGTGGATGGGCTGGCAGTGCCGAGCAGCACCCTGGTATGGGGATGTGCAGGGTTGCCCATCACGAAGGCCACCACATATCCCCCAACACCTGCTCAGGTCTTGATTTTGAGCTGCTGAGGCAAAGGTGGCAAGGGAGAAATGCAAAAGTTAGAGCTGTGGCCCTCCCAGTGGACCTGTCCATGGACATCACCAAGTCCCCTACATACGTGGAGCACAGGCTGAGCCAAAAATAGGGGCCAGGGCTCCTCCCTTGTCACAGGCAGACAAGACCCTGATGCTGGCAGAGCGAACACTTGTCTCGGCAGTGTCCTGTCTCCCCATCCCACAGCAGGGCTAAGGTGGCTGCAAGGGCAGCGATGGGAAACAAACAGCTGCTCCCCAGGACCAGCCCAAAATGCTGAAGGTCTCTGGGCTATGGCCAAAATAGCAATGGTCTGACCCAAAAGTCTGGCTCCTCTGATTGTTCAGGCATCTCCGTCTTTGACACGTGATGGGGAAGTGGTGCAAAGAGGTCCCACAACCCTTGCCCGTCCCCTCTGCCTGGGATGACCCTACTGCTTCCTATCTCTCCGACTGCTCCCTCCCCATTCACATCCCCGGCAGCTCCTCCGCTCATCAGACAAAGGAGATAAATCACTTGGAAAGAGCAAGACTCCATTCATTTAAAAACCTTTTAATTTATTTTTGAAAAATAGCACTAATAAATTAGAAACGTCTCCCAGAAGGGCTGAATCCAAAACCCTCTGGCTCCAGGCGTTTTATCTGCCTAACCTTGCCTCACAGGAAATGCCCTTACCACAGGCTTTCGCAGCGCGCTGCCCTATTATCTGGGTAATTAGTTGAGTCTGTAAATGCAGAGCAGAGCTGGAACCTACCGACTCCTCTGGAGAGTTGGATTTTCTTTGGGAGGAAAAAAAAATTAATATAAAGTGCACCTCGGGCAATGAAGGCAGGAAGGAGGAAACGGGAAATATCTCCACCACAGCTCGTACAAGGGTTGTTTAACCCTTTTATGGCCACACAGGCCTTGCTATTCTCCCAGAAAACTGTCAGCCAAGTGCTACCTTGCTCCTCAAGTGGCATTTGGCTTCATCAGCATGTCTAATTTGAAACCTTTTGTGCAGTCTCTTGATGCTAATCCCAGTCTGCCCAATTCCCACAGTAGCTGATGGTTTTGACTCCTCCAAAGACATCCTGTTTGCTGCCATGAGCTGCTCTGCTCCCTCCTCAGCATCCTGATGCTCCGTCCCTGCCGTGTGTCAGCAAGGGTCCCCAGGCAGCTCATCAGAGGCAGCTTGGCTCCATGGTCCCACCCTGTTCTGCCAGAGGAGGGAGGGGACTTCAGCAGAGGCTTGGGTACCCAGACTTGAGAGGATGGAGAAAGGAAGGGGTCAGGTGTCTTTTTGGAGAGAGGGACCACAGCTCAGGGCCCTGGTCGCATGTGTCCCTGTGTCTGGTCCAAGAACACAGCTATAAAGTACGCTGCCTGCTCTGATCATCGTGAAATGGAAAGTGACGTTTCCGAACAGAGAAAGCCACCTGTAAAACCAAATTGGCAAATGCACTAAGCACTGCCTGGGAGCATGGGGACCAGACACTTCTCTTCTGCAGTCTCCTTGGACCAACTAGTCCCAGCTGCTGCATCTTCTCTCCCAAGATCAGAAGTCTGGACTGCCAGAAATCTGTCCTCACCGGTGCAGCTCAGGCTCTGAACCAGTCAGGTACTTTCCAACTGAACTCTGAGCTTTGGCTGAACATGACCCCAAGCAGATATGATATTTTGGAAAATTATGAAGCAAAACAACACAGAGTGAAGCCAGCCCAGGTGCAAAGGTGGTTCTGGAGACACTGCATTTTTGCATAGGTAATGGCTCCGCTATAAGGCTCACCCTCTTCTCAGGACTCTGCCTATTGTCCCTTTCCCCACCAAATCCTCACGCTACCCCTCTTGCACCCCGCCAGCTCTCCCAGCCTGGCTCCCCACTCCCTGGAGCTGCTGATCTTGCAGTGACAGACAGCACCAAGTCCCCCAAACCCTGGGTCTCCAGACATGCTCCCTGTGACCTGTCAGGGGTTCCCAACTCCTCTGGCTCCTCAGGCTTCATTTTGCTGGAAGCCTTCCCCTGGGACACAGAGCAGCTGAGCGAGAGCGGCTGCCTGTGCCAGAGGAGGGGAAGCCTCTGCCTCCAAAAACAGGTGAGAGGGAATTGGTTGCCTGTGAAAAGGTGGAACAGACACCGCAGGCGGCAGCAATGGCTGCAGAGGCAAGCTGCAGGCAGGTTTTCACCGTGGATGTGCTGATGCACAGAAGCTCTGCCCCCATCCCACGGTCCCTCCTTCCAGCAGCAGCACGCTGCAGGGGGGGCCGATCACCGGGAACTTGTGCACCTTGGGGGGTAGGTAGGGGTCCCCAGCTTCCTTCCCACAGTTTGGAAACACTCTGCTGTAGACCAGGCTTCCTCGAGCCTGCCTTCTTCCCCTGCTTGGCAAAGTGCAGCAGCCTTCTCCGTGCCTCCCCTGCCTGAGTCATCAGCTCCATGGTTATTGTCTGTGCATCCCAGCGACCGAGGTCCCCACTGCTCCGGTTTGCGGTCAGCTCCTTTTGTGTCTTGTAAATGATATGTGCATGGCAGCGCCTGTGCTCCCAGGACCCCCCACGAGATCCTGCTCTCAAAGGCTTATTTCAACCTTGTTAAATAAATCAAAAGGAATTGAAAACATATTTAATCTGGTACCTTCGTCAGTTAGAGAACAGACAGAAATACTGGTTGGAACAGACACATTCTGGGCACTGCTGCGTTTTTAAATGGAGAACAGAGCTGCGCGAGGGAGGACTGGCTGCAGGCGTACAAGGCAGGACCTACAGACAGGTCCCCCCTGCCCCAGCAACAGACATTTCAGTGCCACATAAACGCTGTAAAATGGTGCCACACCGTGTAAGCGAGAGTCTGGGATGTTTCCAGGCCAGGCTGTCGGAATGAATCCTTGTGCAGAGGTTGCTGCTTGCTCCTGGCAGAAATACAGGATCGTTAGTACCTGACAACCTTCCCATGGCGCGGGAGCCCCTCTCTGCTCCTTTGGGACACCCATAAACCCTGCTGCACTCTATCACAGCCTGGCTTCTGCCTATAATTGCCCAAAAACGGGCCTTTCTAGGACATGATCAGTTTCCCAAATTAAAAGTCTGACGCTAGCATATGAATCCCACAATAGGTCATTTCCCTCTTCTGCGCACACTTGTGCATCCCCCTATTGCGTGTCCGCGTTTAGGGGATGGGCACACGGCTCCAGGCTGGCTGGAGTCCGACGTGTGCTTTGGGTCCTTTCCCACCCCCCTCCCCTCCTTTCATTTATTACAGGCACTTGCTGCATGTCATCATCCAGGCCATGCTGACGAAAGGCATGCGCTCACTGCACGTCTTAGTCGCTACTGGGATAGCAGGCTTTATGCTGATGCTACGCAGCAGAAATATGGCACTTAATGGTGCAGCTACTTTTCATACTCCGGACTAATCAGGCAGCTCTTCCCAGCTCAAGCTCAACCCCAAGCCATGACCTCGATACATCTGGGTAAAGCAGTCTGGCCAGTGCCGGGCAAGAGGTCAAACTAAATGGTCACCACGGCCCCCTTGGGCTTGCAGACTGCCAATTAAATCATTTCCAGTGCTTGATTTGGCCACAGTAACCAACATGACTAGCAGCAGCGGTAATTACATTTACTGGCAGCTTGATTAGATGCCAGCACAGGACAGGTGGAAATGCAAGTCCGTATCGGAGGCTGCACAAAGTCTCCCTCCAGGGCACCGCAGTAACATCTCGCGTTGCACTGGGGCTGAAATAGTCAGCAAATGTCCTATCTCCAGCTTCTAATCTTACTGCATCTTCAGGTTTATTAGCTGCAAATTTGTGGTGTTTTGTGGCTTATGGAAGAATTTATAGTACTATATAATTTTTTTTTGGCTTCCTGTGTGGAACCACTAATAGTCCCTAACAGGCAGAAAATTGACCTGAGACTCTTTCCCCTCCTTCTCTCTTTTTGGCCCGATTGAAGATATTAATAGTTTCAGGCTGCATGTTGTCAGCTTCAAATCACCCTGGCAGTTAAAGCCCAAAATAACTGTGCCTTTGATGTCAATTTACTTTTATTTCTAAATAAACAACAGGGTTGGTTAAGATCTTCCAAATATGAAGCTATAGGCTCACTCTAGAAATAACAACAGTGGAAAGCCAGCCAGTTCATTGTGTCTTGGGCAGACCGGGTGACCTTTAAGAGGTTTTTGTTTTAACTAGAAGAACAGACAAGGCTTCTTTCGACATCCCACTGTGATGCCTGGAGCTGGTAACTTGGAGCCCAACTAAGGAAAGTGATTTTTTATAGGCATTTCTCTTGCACATCATTTCTGAACCTCTTGGCTGGGCGATTTTGCTTCCAAAAGCCCTTGGTAATGGGCAAAACTCTCTTCCTTATACCATGCTCATCATGTCTTTTTTTTTGTTATGAGGCTGCTCTATTGCTTTGGCATAGCCATGGCCATGGTGTGTTGGCATCCTTCCACCAGGTAACTCTGGCATTGGGTCCATTTTCTCAGGTGTGCCAAAAAGGGCAGCACCCCACAGCTGGGAGACCCCATACGTAGCATGCAAAGCCTTGGGGCAGACCCTAGAGCTGGGGCAGCTGAGACCCCAGCGGTGCCAGGTCCAGCTCCCTTGGGCCAAGAGGTCTCCCTGGCCAGCCCCACAGCCACCCTAGCCCATGTGCCACAGCATAATGTCATCTGGTGGCAAGTTTGGCTTTTTGCAGCTTTCCCAAAGGTGGAAGCCGTGGAAAAGTGTCAGAGTGTGGAGCTGGGACCAGCAAAGCATTGCCCAAGCAGCTCAGATAAGGCAGGGGGAGAAAGGGGGCACTTGAAAGCATTTTCTATGGCACTTGAATTTTCTATATCCACCCAGCCCCTGGGAAGGGTTTGGAAGTGATGTACAGTTCACTGACGTGCTCAGGGGAGGAAATTTTATTGCCACTGAAGTCAGAACGCAAGATCCTCCCCGACCCACTGAGCCCAGACTCCTTCCCACCTGCATTGATCCTATGCTGGGAAAGAAGCTCCACAGACCCACCACCAGGTGCACAGGCTGGGCCAATTTCATCACGAGAGAACAGGCGGAGAGGAGTGATGTCGGGGATGGATGCAGCCCTGCTGATATCAGACATCTGTGGAAAGACCCAAGGACTGAATTTCACCAGATGAGCAGAAACTTCCCCACTGCCACGAACATCCACAGCGTCCCCTACGGTGAAGGTCAGAGACTGTTTCTGGGTCATTGTTTGAACCGGAGCCCGACTCAACTTCTGGGAAGGAAGGAGAAGGGAGACAGAAGCCACCCTTGTGTCCTGGTTTGGGTCTGGGCTTCAGGGAGAGCTGCCCCGCTGCAGGTAACAGATGATGACTGGGGACCATCTTAGGTACCGGCTTCCTCCAGCCTCCTCCAAGCAGAGGAATCCCCCGAAACTGGCAGAGCTTGGCACAGGGCAGTGCTGGAGGCAAGTCAGCGCGGTGTGCGAGCGGCACACGGATGAAGAGCAGTCGGCTGCAACATCACTCAGGGGAGCTGTTAAGGAGCACAATTGGGTTTGTTTTCCGGGAGGGAGGCTCACCTGCCCGAAAACCAGGAAGCACCGGCAGGAGCGAGCACGGGCACATTGTCTCTGCCGAACAGACTGGGGTTGCTGGCAGCCAGGCTGGAGCAGCATGACTACACCTGGTTGCATTTCCACTTTGCAACAAGCCCAGTATATGCCAGCGTTCAGAAACGGCTTTTTTACCCAGAGGGAGCTGCTGAACACAATGCTCTTTGTATCTGTCAAGGGCAGGAGGGAGGGAGGCACCGAGGTGGTGCCAGGGCTGGGAAAGGTGTGTGTTCGCTCAGGAAGAACTGGTCCTGTACATACTTGCACACACACGGAGGTACAAACAAAATGTTCATCTGCTGATGAAAGACCAGCCTGCCTGGAAGAGATGCGGGCTGGAAAGGAAATGTGTTTTTAGAGAAAGACAGGAGCAAATATTACAGTACGTTGAATTATTCCTTGTAAATAACGTTGGTTAGAGATCTAAGCTCCCTTTTTCTGCTGGTGAATCACAGAAGAGCCAAGCTTCCTCTCTGTTGGCCAATGTTTTCTGTGTCAGCTGCTCACCGACACGTTGGGTATCACAGCCCCACGCCATCGCACAGAGCGTCCCCCAGCCTCGGTGATGTGACGGCGGTGGGCTGAGCGTCATCTGGGGACGGGGCTCACAGAGCCTCTCCTCCGGGGTCGGTCCCTCGGCATCACGCAGGCTGTTCCCAGCCCCTCCGTTTGTGGTACAAGGGAGGGAAGCGGCGCAGGCAGACACTCAGCCTCAAGTGATCTCTGCAGCTTCCTGCGCTGCTGCGAAACCTCGCTGTAACCTTGGAAAGTCACTGCAGGGTGAGACTTTTAAAGGTATTAAGCACCTTAAGCGCAGATAGAGATTTGGGACTGTCAGTCAACTTAGGCTGCTAAGGCACTCTGGTTTCATTCAGTGCAGTGATCTGAAGCTTAATGGGATTTGACTGATGCTTTCAAAACGCCCAGCGGTGTCCTGTCTGCACTTCTGATCGCTCGTTCTCTTTGGAAATCCGCTCCTGTGCCTCGGAGCTTTGGCGAAGGGATGTGCATTGTGAGAGTCCTGCCCTGTCTTCCCCCGCATAACAGACCCTGTATAACGCGAGGCACTCAGCCGTGACAGGGGTGGACGCCTGACAGGTATCATGGAGAGAAACCGGCTAAGAGCATCCACGCAGCTGATAACGTGTGCCTTGCAGCGAGCGAGGTGTATGAGCCGTCATGTGTTGGGCTATTTATTCTTAGACAGATCATTTCGGGCTTAGGCAGAGAAGACTGGGAAAAATCACTGACCTGCTTGGACCCAGAGGAGAACTGAGTGTGTCAGAACAAGTTCTTTAGGAGATGCAGAGCTCTCGTATCTAACAGGTGTGAGCTGGTGTGAGGAGGGGTCGCATGGCTCCTGTCTCGCTCCCGGGTCCTGAGGACGCGCACAGCAGCTTCGCGTGTGCTGGGACTCTGCTGCTGCATTGCAGGTTGGGCACGGTGGGGAGGCAGAGCTTGTGGTCTTGTCACCAGCCCTGTGCCCCTCTCCTGCTGATTGCTGACTATCAGACTATGTGAACACTTTCCAGGCCCTGAGGTGTAGGTCCTGCAGAAGCAGGATTCATTTGCTCAAATCCATACCTGTAGTGCAGGCAGCCAGGCTCCCTCTGTAACCGGAGGAGAGAAAACAGCCGGTGGTCTGGGGAGGCAAACCCTGCCATGGCAGGACCTGCCGCATCCCCTGCGCTGCAAAGGGAATCCAGCAACGAGGTCTGATACGGAGATTGCAGGGCTGCACAAGGTAAAACCCAGCCAGGCCAACCTCAGGTCCTACGGAACTACAAGACAGGGGTCAAAATCAGAAGAAAGATATGGAGTAAGTCATACAAGCCTGGAGGCCTGGAAGGCACAAGGGAAGACCAATTTGGAGAGACTCTATGAGGTGATTTACTGTGTAAATACCTACAGGGCAAAGCTGAGATGGTGCTGTAGAGTAATTCCCAAGCAAGGGCACTGGTAAAGGAGAAGACTATGTAAGAGAGAGGGGGGCCAAGAGAGATCATAATGTAATTACCATGCCTGAGCCCAGAGGATGAGAATTACAAGGTAATTGGGCAGCAACTCATTGCTGTGTAAACGCACGGTTATTTCTGTTCCGTAAACCACAATCCAGGTTACATGGTAATTACTTTGAGGTCCATTAAGTGTAATTATACAGTAATCTCCAGGAGCCAGTAATTACCCTCATGTTGCAAAGTAGCTACCACTTAAAACTCAGTGAGTTTCATGCAGGTACGAAGCAATTCCATGGTTTTTAGACTTCAGTGTCTTGGTCTGTGGGATGGCCAGAACAGGGTCAATTGATACCATTTCAGCTGGAGCTGCCTTTCAAAGGAGAGCATTGGGAACGCTAGAGGAGGAGTGCTACACAGCTAAATCCCAGACAGTCTCCATGGGCCCCCTTGAGTCAACAGCATGTTTGGTACCTTCAGAGAGGTGTTCCTCCTGGGCTGCCAGCGGTGCCCCATAGTTCAAATAAATCCTTTTCTGGAGGTGCCAGCCCATCCTGGGAGAACAAATACACCCTACAAGGTTTCATTCAGGCTCATATGTCTCCTCTGGTTGCCAAGTCAGGGCAGGTAAACTCTACATTTGTCGTTATGACCAACATATATTTTACTTCATTTATTATACTGAAAATTAAACTTAACACTCTGCAGTGTCAATACCTCTTGCACATCACTTCCACCTTTGGCTCACAGTTTCCAATGTGGGGTTCACCCCAACCATCGGAAGAAGACCTCGGCCTTCCCACAGCCCACTCTTCCCACTGGTCCCAGTCACAGCATGTCCAAGTGGCAGGGAGCTCTGGTGTCCCTGGTACAAACACCAAGGGAATGGTCTCCTCATTGCCTCTGCACCGCACATCAAGGGGGCCCAAAGAAAACCCTTCCATGGGACCCATACAACTGAAGTTGCTGTTGTGTTTCTTGTCCTTTATAACATCCCATTTGGACTTGGAAAAGCAGGAAAAATGACTCACAGCCAAAGCCTCTGGGGGTGAGTCCCTGGGAGAGGGGACCGGGGCACTCTGGAGATGCAAAACAGCAGCGTGGTCCAGTGCCAGGCATAGAGAGACTTGGGGGAAAGGAGTCCAGATGGCAGCAGCCATGGCTTGGACTGCCTCTCGCCTGACAGTGCTCCTAGCAGGGAATATTCCTTCTGCAGGAACGTGTGAGATTTTGTTTCCAGGCAGTGGTTGGATCAGGACAGTAGGAAAAACCTGTCTCCCATGCTTAACAACCAAGTTTCCATGCCTTCAAAGCACAGATACACTCGGTTGAGTTCCTATGACCACATTAATGAATGTTTTTCCCTTCTCTGTCTTTCAGGGATCTAAACTACAATGAGCTGCTGGAATTCCCTGGGGCTATCAGGACGCTCGGCCGACTGCAGGAGCTGTGAGATTTTCTATTTATTTCTTTTCAAAAGCATTCCCCGATGGAGAGTGTGTGCTCTGACTTGGGGAGACCACTCAGTTCAAGCCTTTCTTTTATCTTTCCCAGCCCTCTCCACCATGCACATAAAACCAATTTATCCCCCAATTTCCATCAGCTCTAATCACCTCACCATTGGCTGGTGGAGGGGAGTGGGAGATCCCCCATCAGGCTTGGAGCAGGTTCCCCCTGCAGCTCTTCATTCTTATGTAGCATCTGATGAACTCAAAGTCCATCTGATCTCCAGTTACGTCTAATGTCGGTTCCCCAGCCTGGGACCACAATCATGGAGTTATCTGTGTTACTGTAAAGCCATGGCTTCTGCAGGCCCTGTGCCACCTCCTTTGATGTGCAGAAACTGTTTGGTCTCCCCTAGGACAAATTTATAATAGGGAATTACAAAAGTCTTTGACCATTTTAGTGGCTAGCTCTCTCTCCTCTAACCAGTCAGCCTGTAAGACACTAAAAATGTGAAACCATCCCACTTAACACTCATGAGGGTAGAAGCCTCAAGGTGGCGTCAAGTCGAGCTGATGTGGATCCGCAGCTCTTGTGGACCCACAGCTCTTGTGGACCCTAAGATTGTGTCATACTGGTGACAGGCTGGGGTGGGATGAAATCAGCTGCTTCGGTGCTTCTGGGGGGCTTGGAGTAAAAATCTGATACTACTTTTTTCTTTTACTGGAAGATTTCTTCTCAAGGAGATTTCTCAGATCAGATCAGATATCATCATTACTCTGACATTCAAAATGAGAATAAGATCCTTAATCCACTTTGAGATGGCTTTTGAAATGTCCATCACTAAATAAGAGGCAAATTTCAAACAGCCATCCAACTAATCACTCATGCAGGCTCCTCTGGGATTAAACAACCTGGGCATCACCCAGAACCAGTCTTGGTCCTGGACACAGGATCCCATGGCTGCCTTTGATGTACAGAACATCAGACTGTGGCCACAGAGCTCTCTTCTGCTGCAAAAGTTTGCTGACAGCAATTTTCTCAATCTTAACCAAAAATGTCACAACTAGATCTACAAATACTTTGAAGTCACATGGGCCAATATTTCACGGCAGGCTGCACTCTGGTTAACAGCCATGGAGCTATAGTGGAGACAATCCATAAAAATTTTAATTCCTGGAGGATATAAAATGTGTGGTTTGTTTGCTCCTGTTTCCTGACCTGTAAAGTGTTAAACCTTAAGTCCTTGTATTCTTGGTGGGTTCAGTATGGAGCACCAAGCTACACACAGAGTAAGTGCACCGGAATGAGGGCTTTATCCTGCCAAAGGACAGAAATTGTCCACTTGCTGGGAACTCACCTCCTCACCTCACCTCCTATTTTATGCGTGTTTTGAAGGCTCTCTGCCTTTAAAAGTGTTGAGGAAAGAAGGTGTCTCCAAGCCTTTCTCATCCATTAATACCAAGATATTTGTTTCTCCCAACAGCGGTTTTCATAACAACAACATCAAAGCTATTCCAGAGAACGCATTTGTTGGGAATCCCCTCCTCCAAACAATGTAAGAAAACTAAACAGTGTTTCCTAAATCCTTACATCCCCCAAAAAGGGACATTTCGTGGTGTCTTTGGTTGAGATTTCTGACAGTTGTTAGCACGACCACAATTTGACACTTGTTGTATATGGGCCAACAAAAGCTGAAATTAGGTGCTTCTCAGCTATGTCTCAGGTTTTTTGCCACGGGTTCTCCGTTCCCTGCAGCTGAACTTTGCTGCAGTACCAGCTGATAACAACGAAGGAACAATATAAGGCTGGTGCGTATGGAAATCTTGCTGTGCATAACAGAACTTTCTAAGCCCTGTTGTTGAGATCTGCCTGTGTTTGTCCCTTGTGTTTAGACAAGCTGTTAGCCAGCTACAGCAGTAGCTATATGTGTCGAGGAGCTGGGACACCAGATCATTGTGTGTCTACCTCAGATCCTGGGACACAAAGTTCTGCAGATAAATACACTCAGCTGGCAGCTCATTTCCCCTCTGACCCAGACACAGGTAGAGATTTTTGGACAGTTTGTCCCTGAACCACACTGATATTGGAAATCACAGCAAGTGACAAAAGCTCTGCTTGGACAGTCTGGGACTTAAGTTATAGAAATACCAACATCTGGAAAGCCATGATGACACTGGATGAAAACAGTCACTGCTCCAGTCAAAACAAGCCAGCCTCATCTCCATCTTCCTTGGGCACCATCCTTGGAGTCACTTAGGAGTGGGACACATCCAGAATACACATGTCTCCATTGGATCTGCCCATCTAAAGTCTTTCACAGTCAGTGGAGGGAAAGTGCTTCCTGTAGGAGGTGATTTAACTCCTTCTAAAGCTAGTTGGATCCTAGAAGAGTTCACTTCTCTCCACTGACTGTGACAAGTAGGAAAGATGCTGGTGCTGGGAATATTTAAGCTCAGAGGATGTGTCATCAAGTGCAAGGTGTTTCCCAGCCGGTTTACAGCGCTATAGCAGGGTTGAAGGAGGGCTTTGCATCTTTCTAGCCTGGCTGATTCAACAGGGCCCTAGAGGGCCCTTTCACAGCAGCAGGAGACCTCATTTGTACCAATGTTCAGCCAAAACAGGCTAGTGGGAGAGCCCGGGGTTATTTGGAAAACAAGGGTTCCTCACAGGATAGCCAGCACCTCCTACATAGCTTAGTACTAGTTGCTCCAAGGCTCTTGACCTGTAATAGCGTCTTCTCTTCATGTGCAGCAGAATCTGACCAGTTATTCATTTACTTTGCAGCCATTTTTATGACAATCCCATCCAGTTTGTTGGACAGTCTGCTTTCCAGTACTTGCCAAAGCTCCACACTCTGTAAGTTCACCAAGAATATCCTCAGAGAGGTAACACACCCAAGCTCCAAGCCCTGTGAGCTGGACACCTTAGTGGCCTTCTTCCTTCCTCTTTTCTAGAGCCCTTTTGCCAATAGAAGACCACGATGCCACTCTTCTGGCCAGCCCCAAATGCAGTGAGCCACTGCAGATGTTTTCTGCTGAGGAAGAATAATTTTGGGAAGGGCATTTTGGAGAGAACAATTCATTCCTCCTGCCCACCTAGCTGGCAGGCATTGGAGTCCTCTAGTGTCTCCACAGCTGCACCAGCACCAGTAAAGAGCACACTCACAAGGGCCATTACGTTTGCTGCATGCAGCTCAAGCAAGCCCTGCACTGTTGTGTAGTTGCCCAAACGCAAGGCCACTGAAGGCACCTGCCTTCCTGCACAAGATGGAGAAGCGGAGGAGCACATGTCCCGTGACAACACCACCATGGCACAAATAATCTTACTGGGCAGCCAGTGGTGGCAGTGCTTCCTTCGCATGTACAGCCCTAAGCCTGATCCAGGGCCACCACCATGTGGTGGGCACCACCTGGACCAGAACGGCTGCTCCACATTGGCTGGCCTGGACTGGCTGGCGTTTCAGCTAACCTGTCGTGGCACAGCACTAAATACTGAGGCAGAGGCAACCTCAAAACCTCTGTTTATAAGCCTTACCCAGCCTCCCGCTGCAGGAACACACGCTCAGGCAAATTAAGTAAATCCTTCAAATACCTATGCATTCTTTAGCTCCAAATGCATAGACTCTGGGCGGCTTGGGTGGGATGCCCTGCTTACATTCCCCATGGCAATTGTTTGGGTTTTTTTATTTAATTTGGGTAGAGACCATGCCAAGAATGTCAGTGGTTGGGGGAGGGTCTGAGCTTGCCAAGCCTCCTTGCATAGAATTGTCCAACTCTGGCTCACTGTATCTGCGCTGCGTGAAACATCTGCTCCACCACCCAGCCAGCAGTGGCACACGGAAGACAGAGGCACCTTTGGATCTTGGCTGCTGATCATCCCATTTGGGTGTGCGGAAGCAGATTTGCCACCATGGCTGATGGGTCTGGGACCTTGGGCAGCTGCACCTACTTTTGCATCCTCTCTCCACCTCACTTCATCCTCATTTCTCTGCAGGTCGCTCAATGGTGCAACGGACATCAGAGAATTCCCAGACCTTAAAGGCACCACCAGCCTAGAAGTTTTGTGAGTGGCAACTCTCTCCCTTTTACCCTGCTATTTGTGCTCTTCCTCCTTCAAGGCGGTCCAGGCTGTCTCAGCGAGGACAACTTTCGCAGTGCTGTGCAGTTGGTTGTCTTCAGCTCTGCCTCTCCCTGGTCACTCACCTCTCTGCTTCGTTTCACCCCTGTGGCTCCTGAAAGCAGCTTTCCTCTCCGTGAGTTGCTCTCTCGGTACTGTTGAGTGTTCTCCAGGCTTTTTTTGATTTTTTTTTTCTTCCTTCCCTTCTGTGTCTGTGAAGGAATGAGCCTTTGGGTGCAGTGCTTCAGCATGGTCTGCTGAGAGCCAGTGTCTCTGCCTGTCCTGGGACCGGCACTGGTAGTGCAGTGCAGGAAACATCTGCTGTGTTTGTCACGCATCTGCCACCCAGGCTGGGGGCTCCTAGAACTGGTCTGCTCACATCCTCGCACCACCAGACCCAGGAGAGCAAGAGCCTGGAGGACATGTTGTCTCCGGCCACCCACCGTTCTCCTCTCTAGGGCACAGGTCCACAACGCGATGCCCAAACTGGGAGCACAGCTGAGGACTCCAACCCAAGAGTGTGACCTGGCCATGCCTTGCCTCAGGGACTCAGGGACACACCATCCATCCCCCATACATGGATTTCTGAGGCAGTCACGGCTCCAGGTGGAACACCAGTCTGGACAATGGGGAACTGGGATGGCAGAGCATGCCATGGAGGGCACTGTCACCTGCCCTTGAGGTGGCCAAGGACAGCAGTGACTTCAGTACTCAGCAACATCCCAGAATTTCTTATAGGCACATTCACCTTTACCAGGTCCAGCAGCACTTCCCATTTCCAAGTCAGTTTTTGTTTCTCTCCAAGTATTTTTTTATCCCATTGCTATTGTTTCTCCTGCCACCATCTGGGACCAGTAGCTGGGCTTGCGGGTCGCAATCTGTGCACTGGCTCTCAGTAACACCATTTCTTCTCTCTCCTCCACTCCTCTAGGACCTTGACCCGGGCGGGCATCCGTTTACTGCCCAGGGGGATGTGCCAGCAGCTGCCCAGCCTCCGAGTCCTGTGAGTAACACATTTCTCTCTCCTGCCTGGTCTTTAGAAAAGTGCCATCAGAAACCGAGTTTTCTTCTTGTCTAACTCAGGGAGGGGACGAGCTATGGAAGACCATCCTGTGGTTCTTGTTCCTGTTACCTTTTCCATGCAGAAAACACCACCTTCTTAGGCACTACCTTGACCTCTGCATGTTCTTGAACTTGCTTGACTCATCCTGGCGTGATGCTCTGGACTCAGGGCTGTAAGCAATAAGGCACATCCACCTTTACCTCCTCCTTGCTCTGCACCAGTAGGAACTGTTTGCCCCCTGCAAGGAGGGTAGAGAAGGTGCAAGGAGCAGTGGGGTAAGAATGGCAGCAGCATTACAGAGCTCCTATGTCTACACCGCGCAAAAGCCAGGGGGTAGATCACATTTCAGACAACCCTCTGCCACGATGTTGGCTTACTGCAGTTAGAGGTCCAGCAAGTGCCATCATCTGGAGGAAGGATCCTGTTCACGCTCCGGGAGGGGACAGGCCTGACTTGACGGACACCTGCAAGGCCACACGGCCACGGCCCCTCACGTGGTGCAGCAGTGGCAGGTCAGGGTTTTGCTGAGAGGTTTTGCAACTTAGAGGTTGCTTTGGCTCTACCTGCTTGGCAAGGCACGGAATGATGCTGAGTGGGGGTATGTGCTTTTTTCTTTAACTTGGTACATGATGAAATCGGCATCTCAGAAAGACTCCTGCATCTTCTCAGGAATCGCACCCCTCATTCCTGAGATCCCCAACCTTGTCTGCAGTTGAAGACATCCTCAGGAAATGAGTCATGAGCCAGATTTATACAAGTTTGCAGCCTTAGGGCAAGCAGGAGGCTTGCCTCTCATCAGTCTTTATACAAGCAAGCTGAAAATGAAAACAAGTTTGTTCCAGGAAAGCAACAGGAGTGAATTCTTGATCACAGAAATTGGAAACAAGAGAAAAACATAAAAATTAAAAAAACACAATTTGTAACTTAGCAGATCACAACATTTTGGCTCCAGCTGTCCCTGTAGGGAAGATCTCTCATCTTTAGACATCTGGACCAATTCAATGGACATCTTGCCACCAAAGTGTATGTAGCCTTTGGAATGGCGCAGGCTGTAGGGTCCCAAGCACTCTGTTGTCAGACTGTAAACCTTCGCAGCAGAGCCTGTTCTTCATGCCTGCCCCCTCCTTGTGGGAGAGTTTTATTGGGACACCCCACCTTGTTCCTTGTTCCTTGTTCCTCCTTCTCAGTTAATTTCACTGACATCAATTGCGTTGCTTTCAGAGTTTGGAGAGAGGGTATGTGGGCCAACGTTTGTGCATGTTTACATCTCTCCTGCCTTTGAAATCCGTTGGCCTTCTCTCCCCACAGAGCTAGTGGTTGTTCTCGCTGCTTTCCCCCACTTTGCCAGCCCCTTGGCAGTTCGTCAGGTTGACATTACGACTGTGACACCTCTGAACACAGATGATACAGTTAACGCCACGTTTCTGGCCTCCTACTGCTCACGTCATGCTGCAGATTTTCTGCAGAGAACTTGCACGGGGGCTGTAAGAGCCACCAGAGGGGTGTGAGGCTCACGGCCATGCGGTGACGCCAGTCTGTGCGTGGGCACTGAGCCCAGCGCACCCAGGCAGGGCAGCCTTGCCAAGCTTGAGCTGGGCGTCAACCTGACATTGTCCTGCTGCTTTTGTCCAGAGCTTCTGTGGCTCAGGGCACAGATTTGTCTTTCCTCTCCAGCAGAAATAGCTGAAGCTTCCTTGAGCAGAGCTGAAGTCCCTTGATGCCACAAATACCTTCATCCTCATGTGTCCACAACACAGCTTCAGTGACTGAGGCTGCTCTGCTGGTACATCTGGGCTGCATCTGGTTACCCTCGCTCCAGAGGAACCAGAATTAACTTGCGGGGCTGCGTTCTGCCTCCATCACTGTCTAGCTAAGGCACCGCCCTGTCAAGCTCAGTGGATTGACGCAGGGACCAGGGAAAAGTGACGGATGCTGTAGCTCTTTCTCCATACTGGGTGATAGTCTCCAGAGCCAAGCACAGAACTTTTGCTTGCTTTTTCCTCCCTCCTCCTCCCCACATGGAAAACTGGTGGAGAGGGGGTTGGCAAAAAAATAAATAATTGAAACTTATTGGCAGAAAAATGAAAACTGAGTTTGGAAAGTCGGCAGAGAGGCCACATACAAAACTTTACCCTGGGGCAAATTTCCCTTGAACAGCCACAAATCCAGCCTCTGCTGGTGGGGGGTAAAGCCGATTTTAAGCATTACTCCTTACCCAGCCCATTTCAGTTTTAATAAATTCGCATTAAGCTGTACCAGGATAGGTTTTCCTCTGACTACCAAGTCGCTCTACCCTGCATGCTGACATGCCACCGGGCTATGAAGCAGTGGGAACAGGAGTTTGCTGGGAATTGCTTTCAAGTGGCAGCACTTGAAAGAATGGGGACCAGGGATTTTCAATCTGTAATGTCCTATACCAAATCCCTGCCCGTGCCACAACCCCTTCCCTAACCATAAGGAGGAGCCAGGAAAGGCTGAACGGAGAGCGGGCGATGGGCAGTGGGGTTTGCTGTGCCGAGGCAGCTGGCTGGCTGCTCTGCCAGCCAAAACCTCCCCAGGCTCTGCAAGCACATCTGCAGCTTTTGTGAGCTCCCCCCCTTCCAGAAGAGCAGGATGGGAGCTCTGGCACAGACACCTCTCTGCTTTGCCCACAGAAAAGCAAGGCTGTGCATGGCAGAAGTTGGCACAGACGCATTTCACAGCTGACTTGGGGCTGGGGAGGAAAAGCCCACCCCACCTGTAGACGCAGCTCCGCCAGTCCGCAGCTTGTGCTGGAGGGAGCTGGGCTGGGGCTGGATGAGTAAGGAAACCACGGAGCAATCCTTGCCTTGGAGAAAGGCGTTCAGAGCAAGTGTCAGGTGTGTGCAGAGCGGAGATCCCCCTCGCCTGGGGTTACTGCTCTCTGCAGCTGTGCAAAATGGAAGTCAGGTCATCCCCCTCCCCGGCAATATCTGCTTTCCAAGGGCGGGCTCAGGGGCGCTCGCTTTTGATCTCCTAACGTTTCTGTGCTGGTCCTTCCCCTGCAGAGAACTGTCACACAACCAAATCGAAGATCTGCCCAGTTTCCACCGGTGTCAGCGGCTGGAGGAGCTGTGAGTAAAGAGATGCTCTCACTTGCTCGGGGGGTGAAGGGGCTGATGTGGGGATAAAGGCAGCTCCCAAACACAAAACTCAGCCTTCACCAAACAGTGGGAAAGCTGAGCGTTATGACTCACTGTTTGGACTGCAAGTGGACCAGAGCTCCACACTTTGCCCCTGTGCAAATACGGAATAAAAACGCATCCCTTGTGCATAGAGCATAACTCACTCAGGTCTTTTCAGAGGTCCCAGCCACAGCAAACAGAAGTAGGACGTGACAGCGCTGAATTTTACTTCATTAACTCAAGTCCCAGTATGAGCTAGTCAAGAATGGGGTTTATCTCTACCATAAATGTCTTCTGCTTCAAGGAGGGGTCCCATGCCCTGGGCACAAAGCAGCTCTTACCCACACTCGGGGAGGCGGGGGAAGGGTTAGCCTCTCCGTGGAGAAGACTGATCCTTTCCTCATGCGTAGCACTTGAACTGGGCTCCTCTGGGCCCTGGAAGGCACCTCTGTTGCTCTGAGACAGTTATTCACATTCAGTTCAAAGTGTCTGGAGATCTGGCACTACATTTCAAATCCGACAGAAGTTCTTGGCCTTTTTGAGACAAAAAGTAAAAATAATAGACTCCACGATTTTTTACAGAATTCTGAAACCTGGAAGAATAGATGTGCGGGAGCAGCATCCCCACAAAAATACACTGGAGAGGTTGTCCCTGCTCTCTGCAGCCTGAATGGCCAGACCATTTCATCCAACCTTAGCAAAACCAGACATTAGGACAGTGAAATGACATGAAAATGAGAGTTACATAGCCATTGCTGCCTCTCCGGGAGCTCCGAGGACAAAGTTAGAGCTAGATGTATTTTTATCTAAAGTGCCCCCAGGAAAATGTTTGAAAAAATAGAAAAAACATCAAAAGAGGACAAGCTTTCAGAATTGCAAACCTGTAGTTTCACACATTGTGCCCAAATTTCTTCTTCTAATATTTTATAATACACCAAATTCAGACTTACCATTAATATAAAAGCACAGTAAATCCTTCTTTCAGACTACTTAAGTCAGACAGACTGTGTCCTAAATTAACGTTTTCTTACAAAATGAGTATTTGATCCCTTAAGCCCAAAGTTATCATCCTGTAAGCCCCACCCCCACCAGGCATCAGCATTCCTCCTGGGAAATAAGTTGGAAACGAGTCTGGTGGTGCATGGTGGTACAGGCTGGCATGCAAACGGCTTCCGTGTGCCAGTCGCTCTGCTGTAACTGCCAAAGTGCAGGTTTTTGCCTGCAACACACAGGTGGTCCCTCGCAGCTAAACATCCCTGAATTCTTTTTCACTAGCTTGCTCCAACACCCCTTCTTCCCAAACTCCGCCTTTCCCACTCAGTGCTCCTCTACCTAAGACCCCTAAATTTGTGGACAGAGCTTCCCATGGCCCTTACTTGAAATCTTAACTAGACGTACAAGGGATGCCTTCTTGGCTACAGGGGGCATTGAGAAACCAGCAGTAGAGCAGATACGAGACCTTCAAGCCCTTGCCTCTGAAACATGAACGTGTGGCCAAATACCAGCTGAGACACTAGAGCCATCACATGCAGGTCCTTGTGTGAGATGAGTCAAGATCATTTCTGAGTCTGAAAGTAGGTCAGCTACCCAACAAATGTCCTAGGGAGCTGTTGTAGGTAGAGCACTAGGCAGTGGCTGTCTCCCCTTGCAGAAGGTCACGCATGGGGACACCGCTTCTGCAGGGCTGGGAATTCATGGCAGGCATTTTGCAGGAATTTTAAAAAATATTCACCGTGGTTCCACACTAGGGAAAAGAAAACTGAAAAAACTCTGAATGTTTCCCACAAAGTGGATGCTTGGATCAGTTCTAGACGTCTCTCGAGGGGTATGGGGAGTGTACAGGTCAGTCAGCAAACACGGTGGCCAGCTCTTACCCTGCTCCCTCCCCTACCGCAGGGAGTGCTGCTGGAAGGGAGATGTGCAGGGGCTGAGGCACTTTATGAAAGCACGTGTGCAGGATGTGGATGGTGGGTTCAGCAAGACATCCAGATTGTTCCTCATGAAAAACTGAGCTGCCTTCAGCTCTCAAAACCTCTTCATCATCACCAAGGCAAAGGGCAGCACCGTGTAGCCCTTCCTGAAGGGTCGCACAGAGCGGTTTGCTGACTCACCGGCTCCAAGCGCTCCTCCTCTGCTCTGGACAAAGCAGTTTGCAGACTTAGGGCGGAGCAGAGTGGGAAACCAGCATGGCTTTGGAGATAATGGGGCACCTTTAAGGACTGCACATCAGTGGCACTTTACTGTACCATGATGGCATCAAAAGGAGAGGCTGTCTGAGCCCTGGAGCCGTTGTGTTGCTCATCCTGTTACCCCTTGACATAAGAGTAGGCCTCCCAAGCTTGAATGAAAACTTCTACTGTGACAGCTTGCATCTGCTGCCGTGGGACAAAGATCCCTACAAAGCATGAAGGCTGCCTTCAGCTATTTTGTCAAACCAGTTTCTGCTTTTTCAGTGGTCTCCAGCACAACAAGATCCATGAAATCGGAGCAGACACCTTTGTGCAGCTGATGGCACTGCGCTCCATGTAAGTATTGTCTGGAGGGGAACGACTGGGCTTTTTGCTGGGGGAAGGGGAACCATGAGCACCCAGCCAGGCTGATGTGGACTTTCCCGACCCCACTCCCTCTGCCTCTGCTGGGGAGCTTTGCTGTCCAGTCCCTCTTCCACTTCCCCTTACAAAAGAACAGGACACAAACCTTCTCCCTGGCTTTCCTTCTGCATGCAGACACCCCCTGTAAATAAACTCATTACCTGCAGGCTTACTGCCCACACGCTCCACACCAACAAGCTCTAACAACACGCTGCAACTCATGTGTTGCACAGCACACATTACGGACAACTGCCTCCTAGATGCCCATGCAGCCATGGACTGGTGGCAGGGACTTACCATGGTGTGCACGAGCTCTATCACCCCTTTCCCTACACATGCTAGTTCTGGGCCTTGCACTCCCGGAACATCCATGCAGAACATCCCATTTCATTTGGGACTGTCTCTCCACAACCCAAAAGCGTACGTTAGACACATTAAGTGCACACAAGCATGCACATATCACACACGCACAGTGACCTTGCAGTAGACAGCCCACTTAAGTGCTTGGCACCTTTGAGAAGCTATTAGGGCTCTCCATGGCACGATTCTCCCTGTGACATGTGGGAAGGACCCTCCAAGTGCTGATGGTCTTTATTTACTGTTCTGTTACGAAGTGAACTGAATCGCATAAAAGTTTTTTTCCCATGGTGCAGCAATTTGAGTGTCATTCCATAGGCCAGCGTTCCTGGAGAACCCATGAGTGTCATGTACACCATGTTTATAACTGCACAGGAACACTCCCGTATTCCGTGTAACTCTACAGACAAGCGTGCAAATACGAGCACGCTGCTGCCACACTGTAGTCACACAAACGTACAGATGAGCGTGTAAGCTCTAGCATTTGCCTTTGGGTATGTTCTAGGTCGCTGTGGGAAGGATTCATCTCACCCAACTTTAGCCTTCTGCAGTGAGACACACACGTCTGGGCAGGCACCCCCGGCTCCCTTCGGAGCTGGAGAGATGTAGATATATGTAGGAGACTGCTCGCGTAGTCAGTCTTAGGAGAAGAAATGCTGCTTGATATGCTGATTCCTCTCTGCTGATGACAGAGGGAGATAAGCCCTCTAGCTCAGATGGAAGCAGAGCTCATTGAGGCTCCCCTCAGTGAAACCTCCCCACACCAAGCCAAATGTACATGACAGGAGACCTTGGCTCACCTTCCATGCAGTTCCTGACCCTATCTGCCCTTGCCTGGGCACCCAGCAGCTTAAGCACATCACGGACGCTCTGGCACTAAGGCATAACCTGTCTACTGCTCTAAGGTTTAGCATGTTAGCTTAAAAGCTCCAAGTTTACAGAAATGAACTCAAAAAGGAACCTTTCCCATTGGTCTCAGTAGAGGAGCTCCTACGAGGCAAACTCTTCTGCCCTCTGTTAGAAACCACCCAAATATAGAGCCAAACGTACTTGCCTCCAGGAAGCTGCAGTGAGACAGAACTTGCTGCTGACCAAGGGGCCACAGATGCCACATTTGCTCACATCAAACCCCTTGACCAGGCCAGTGTCAGCAGCTTCACTGCCCTGCTCTGCACCCCTCTGACTGCTATGTCCTTGCCTTGCAGAGACCTGAGCTGGAATTACATCCAGTTTATTCACCCTGAAGCCTTTGTGACCCTGCACTCGCTCACCAAGCTGTAAGTTGCAGTAATATTTCTTTCACAGTGGTCCATGGACAGCACATATCTGAGGACCTCAGGCTGACTCCCCAAACTACCAGGACACCTGGCATTTAGATACCAGAAGGCTGCAGTGCTGAGGTGCATGTCTCAGCACTGACGTGGGCAGACCAAGGTTTCCTATCAGTATTAAAGGAATGACGAAAGTGCAGAAGGGCCCATCTTCAAGAAGCTCTCACCCTGACCACTTAAACCTCCGCTTCCTGATGCTTTCATATCCGCCTTAGATGCCTTTATGAAAGATCAACATGATAGACTATTTCAGCAAGAGTCATCGTAGATCATCTTGTTCAGAGAAGGGCAACAAAGCTGGTGAGGTGTTTGGACAACATGTCTTATGAGGAGCGGCTGAAGGAATTAGGATTGTTTAGTCTGGAGAAGAGAAGGTTGAGGGGAGACCTTATTGCGCTCTACAACTACCTGAAAGGAGGTTGTAGTGAGATGGGAGCTGGTCTCTTCTCCCAAGTAACAAGCAACAGGACAAGAGGAAACGGGTTCAAGTTGCGCCAGGGGAGGTTTAGGCTGGACATTAGGAAAAAATTTTTCACGGAAAGAGTTATCAAGCATTGGAACAGGCTGCCCAGGGAGGTGGTTGAGTCACCATCCCTAGAGGTGTTTAAAAGTTGTGTAGATGTGGTGCTTGGAGACATGGTTTAGTGGCAGACCTGGTAGAGTAGGGTCAATGGTTGGACTGGATGATCTTAAAGGTCTTTTCCAGGCTAAACAATTACATGATTCTATGATCTTTGCTGGCTCTGGAGGGGTTCCCAGTTCCCATCACCTCACTAAGACTCTTGGGTACTTTATGGGCTGGGAGCTGCAGTCATACCTGAACTATTATGGGGGAAGTGGTGGGGGAAGAGGTGCATGGGGCAGATATGTGCAGAGAGAGGTAGATACCACACAGAGCTTTCAGTGCGGGTATTAACCCCTGCCCCTCATATTCCCCAGGGACTGAAGTATCAATCCACTTATCTCCAGGTGATCCTGGTCCTCATGGAGCACCTAGCCCCATTTCAGCATCACATTTGAGGGATCAAGCAAGGCAGGCAGCATGGCTCTCCAAGCCTCTGCTTGTCTGAGATACCACGAGCAGCAAAATCCTGACCACTGTCTCCCTCTCTGCTTTCCTTTCATCAGGGACTTGACTGATAACCAGCTGGTCACGCTGCCTCTGGGTGGTTTGGGTGGACTGACCCATCTGAAGCTCCAAGGCAACCCAGCTCTCTCTGAGCCCTTCACCAAGGAAAGCTTCCCCAAAATGAGGTACTGGTGGTGTTGGCTCTTTCACTTCTGGCACTCAGCACAGCCTGTATTTGCTTATAGCAATCAGCCTCCCGCTTTCCTTGTTTATCTCATGCTTCCTTCGTCCTTTCAAGCCAATAGGTTGAGGAAGCTTCATCTGCTGCTAACGCGCCTCATCTTTTAAAGTCTTCCACGGGAGAGCGGTGATGCGCTCACGGGCCCGCCACCCCCACCCCAAACACACACACAAGTGGAAAGCATGGAGCAGGCCCAGCTCAATGGAAAACATTCCCAGAAGCCAGTCCTAGCTAATGACATCCAGCTTTCCTTCAGTAAACTCTGTTTGTGTGGCCATGTCTTGTCTGCTATGGATTAATGAGGAGCCTGAAGGGGTCAAAACGAGCAAGACAAGACTGCAAAAGGCTCGGAGCACAGTGCCGCACTGCAGGCTCTGGCTCTCCTGAGCCTTCCTTAGTGGTGGGTCTCCAGCATGGCACCTGCCCGCAGGCTGAGGGGCCCATGGTCCAGATGACTCAAATTCCCCTGACATGAAGCCATCTTTTGTTTGAGTGTCCCAGGTAGTTCCCTTGGAGCCAAGGATGCGTGAGCTGATGCTCCCGCTCATCTAGTATGGAATCCCAAGGCTGGAGCTTCCGAATTCATACACCCACTGCTGGGGTCACAGGTCACTGCACAACATTGGGCTTAACAGCTCAGGTCTGATGAAAAGTGTGGAGCTCTCGCTTCCGTCTGCCTCAGCAGTGGTGCCTGCAGGGCTTTCTCTTCTGACTTTTTTGACTCATCATAGCTGGGATCTGCTGCATGACTGGTTTCCAAAGAGCCAGGTAACCCAGAAGCTTCTGGAGGGCTTTCCACACCCAAGATGGCAGTCCCTGGTGCAGAGCAGGTCAAGCTCAGCACTTCCAGGGACATTCCTCCTTTAAACTAATGCCATTTACATCTGAGGAGCTGGTTCGGATTTGTAACAGAGAGACTGAGTCTGCAAGAGTCGTTCATTGAACACACCAGGCAATGGACCCATTAACAGTTCCTAAATTTTGGGGTACTGCCGTTAAGTAGTCTTATTCTCGGGGCATATGTCTGGAGGAATCACCTGAGAACAGTTCTTAGCCATCCTGGGAGGATCTGTACCTCCCTACCACCTTTCAATAATAGGATTTAATTTGGAGCTTATAACAGGAAGCGAGCTTATATACAGAGTTTCCATAGCATCCCGGGGCTCAGCCAGAAATGTTTGGGAACTTAAAACAAAAGCATATTTTTAGAATATAGAGTTTCACCATATTTACTGATGTTGTCAGAAGACCTTAATTGTCTGGAAAACCTGAGGTCCCTTTGCCTTCATCAGCAGCCTTCCTGACTTCCAGCAATGAAGCAGGAGTTTGCTGTCTTTGAGAAAATCCGGCTGCTGACTGATATCCTGGTATTTCATCCAGATGATGTTCAGCTGCTGTTTAATTAACCTTGTAATACATGCTATAATTAACAACTAACAATTCTACTCTCAAGTAGAAATCAGACATATTAAAGTAACTTGTTACACTTGAGAGACCTGAGATTTCCCTGCCTGAGCTGGCGGGGGTGAGCCAGGCTCACGGAACTGGAGTTTGGAGGTGCCTCTTTGACCTTCAGCAACAAGCAAGGAGGACCTTGCACTTGCTCAAGCTCTCAGGAAGCTCCTCACCTTGAACAAAAGAAAGGATGCCCAGGAAAAAATGGCCTTCAGGTAAAAAAATGAAGACTGTGCATGCACCTGACATATTGCCAGGGGGCATGGGAAGGAGAGGCTAATTCAGTCTAGGGAGAACTGCACAAAGGTTTTTAGGAATCATCCAGGAACTTTAGTGCTGTTTCCAAACCTGGTGTTTGACAACATCCTATTGACAGACAGTGTCTTAATCACCGATAGTGGGGCAGAGCAGAGACACCGTGGGGTTACTTAGGTCCATGCTCTGTCCTACATAGAGTCCTTTTCACCAGAGCAAAGTCCTGCTCCAGTGTAACCATCACGTGATACACTGGCTTCTGTCACATGTGGAAATTAAGCAAAAAGTGCAAAGCAATGGAGAGTGAGGTCACGGAGGTGACACACCTAAAAGTTCTGCTTTCCCCCTTCGCAGAGTCCTGGAGGTACCCTACGCCTACCAGTGCTGTGCCTATGGGAGCTGCAGCAGCTTCTTCAAGATGTCCAACCAATGGGAGGCAGAAGACATGAGCCCTGAGGAGGAGGATGCCCACAAGAGGACCATGGAATTTTTTCCAGGTCATGCTGATAATCACTGTAAGTAAACTGTGCTGAATGGTGGTCAACCCACAGGCAGGGCCAAGCTGCGAGCTAGGATGCAATCCTGCATTTGCAGGAGTGGTCCCACTGCCAGCCATGGAGTTACACCTGCCTCGGGGAAGGCAGACTGATCCTCCTCCAGCTATGGTGGCCAGTTGCTGTGAATGGGCTTCAATTAGAAAGAGCTGATCTGGCACATCCAAACCTTCACAATCGCACAGAAAGATCTGGCAGTCCTCAACAGCATGGACACATTTGCCAATTTGGCTTTGCTGACTATAGAAAGTGGCTACCCAGGCCACTCAAAGGTGGCTGAGGTTACATGGGACAGCTTCTGGGCTTGGCCATTAGACTTCTGGGCACTACAGAGCCTTTGGCAGGACATCAGTCTGCTACAACATGCAGAGGATGGACCCTAGGATTAATCTGAATAAGAGAATGAACTCAAAGAACTGGAACGTGCAGCTGGCTGGAGGTAGAGAGACCGGTGTCTGTGCTACTCTTGTGCACATACCCTGATGCTACAGCAAAGGTCAGGGTCGGGTATGAACAAAAGGACACATTTGGGGCATGTGATGAGCGCAGCACAGGGGCTAGCCTGTGCAGGGCAGAAGTGGCTCCACAGTTGCAGATGAGCCGCGCTTTCTGTTCAAACGTCAATTTATTCCGCGCTCCCAAATGCACTTCTGCGCAGACCTCCATGAAATCTGTCGCACGAGGCCAGCAGACGAGTGTGCGAAGCGTACCTCCTGCACCCACAGGCTCCCTGCACAACAGCAGCTCCAGGTGGAAAGCTGGTGTGATCTCTTTGCAAGGGAATCTCGGAATAATGTGCAGAAAAGCGTGAGCCCCTTTGCTTCCTCCGTAACTGCTGGAGAGTGGAAACAGCATTTCAGGACACAGCTTGGATGCCGCATTTGTTTATGTTTGTGTAAATACAGAGGCCACATGCACTTCCGAGGTCTGAAACGCCCTGTAGGCAAAACCACACGGTGCTGCGTGCCTGTAGGACGTGGGGAGAGGGCCGAGTGCCTGGGAAGCACTTGACTCATCTGCTCCCCGGAGCACCGTGCACCCAGCCACAACCAGGGGCTCCGCAGCATCTCCTCCTGCGTCCTAAGCAGGCAGGACTAGATCTGGAGACAGATATTGACCCAGAGCAGCTGGATTCTCTGTGTTACAGCAGTGATGGGAGCCAGGATGACCCAGAGACTTTATGACAGCGAGCGAGTCACAAGCCCTGCACGCCTGCTTCTGCCGTCTGCCCTGCCCTGATCCTTCACTGACTGAGAATAAGTTTTAGCAACATAAAAAGTCCAGCCAGAGGCTAGCAAGTGTGATTCCTACCAGCATGATGTGGCTCCTGGAAGCATGGTAGACTTGGTGGTTACGCCGGGCAGACAGTACAGAGAAGCCATATGTTACGGTCATTGCTGCAGGAATTTCTCCTCAGCTGGGTCCATTTTTCCATCATTAATGCAGCCCATACTTTAACAGTCCTCGTGCATACAGTTGGGATGTTTGCCCAGCAAATTACAGAATCTGTGAAAAGACCTGGCTTGCGGCCAGGGCCCATAGTACTGCTTACAGACCTGCACTCGCTGGGCACCAAAGCATTTGATATCTCAAAGGATACGGTCTCCTGGCCCTGTCAGCAGACCAACACCTACCACAGGCTCCCAGGCCTCCAAGCGAGTCGTGGATTATATGTGTGTTCATGAGATCTTAGGGCCAGAGGGGAACGCTGACCGATTCTAAGATGTGCCAGATGAGACTATTAGCAGCTCATAAAGGCTCACATTCTCGGATGTTAAAGCACTGAGTTTGTCTTGAAATACCAAACCACAGAGGTGCAAATGTGAAATGCACAAGAATGTCCTTTGTTATTATGTGCAGCTTTTGCAGGTGACTCTCCTTACCATTCAGCAATGCACGGCCTGCTCTTGACCATGAGGGTTTTGTGATATCGCTTTATTTCTGTTCCCAGTGCTTCTTTTCTGATGGCCACCAGTAGTATTCAGCTGTGTTATATGAAGCTTGTAACAATTCCTCATTAAAGAGGAAAAAAGCTCCCAAACATTCTTTCCGTGCAAAAAATGAAGTGGTCTTGTTAAGAGAAAATAACTCCAGGCTGTGTCCCTGCCATGTACAGCCAGGCTCATCAGGGCGCTTGGATGCTGTGGGCGAACTTGTGAGAGCGATGGGGCACGCTTCCAGATAGCCGTGTCCTCTCAGCCTTGCACAGTGCTTCCAGCAAGGGACTGAGGAGCCCTTTACAAACAAGTCTGCAGAACCTCACAGCCACGTGGTGAACGACGACTTGTCCCAGGCAGCCACGTAGGGGCGAGAAATGGTTCCTCAGTGGCACAGCCCTGCTCCAGCAGCCAGGCAACGCTGCCTCTCGCAGAGTGTCCTGCTCCTGCATCCAGCAGCCATCCCTTTGCCGAGCCCAGCACCCAAGGGACCATCTGACTCCAGCCAGAGAGTGCACGTGGTGCCACAGACCCCGAGGCCAGCTCAGCTCTTTCCCATCCCCCAGGGCCCCCAATGCCCAGGAACCCCCTGGACACCACCCAAGTGCATCCATTGACATGCGAGTAATGGCCACCCCAGGCCCAAAGGAGTGTGGTTAGTGCATGTCTCATCACTCTGTCACCTTGTCACAACAGAAATTTAAGGTCCCATTTCCAAAAGTTTTGGTGCTTGGGATATGCCTCCTTGGATTATAATTGGCAGTGTTTAGCAGATAGCCCCTGCCCCAAGCAGCCTGGAGATGGCTCGGGGGCTTGTCACACAGGACATCCACCCAACACACACACACACACACACACACACCCCCACAGCAGCTCGCTCCTGCCACCCTCCCAAAACTGGCTGCAGAGGGAGGACANCCCACCACACACACACACACACACACACACACCCCCACAGCAGCTCGCTCCTGCCACCCTCCCAAAACTGGCTGCAGAGGGAGGACAGGCAAAGTGCAAGTACTGCCATTGCCACAGGGCACTTCCATCACAGTCCCAGCACCCCCCTTGGGGACCACTGGTTTAAGGATAGAAAGGGATGTGTTCACTCACAAGCATATGTTTGCAATAATGGAGCAAAGCTATAGAAAGTGAGAAAAGAACACACTTGTACGGTTATCCTTGACAATAGGACACCGCTTTACCCAGTCCAGCACCTACACTAGCTTGTAAAGCTGACTAATTAACTTTTGCAACCATCCGGCAAACACTGGCGGATCCTTAGACACTCTTTTCCTACTTCTGTCATTCAAGAAGGCTACTCAAGTCCCCCAAAAAGCACCTGCCCGGTCCCCCTGCAGCCGCCCACGCCCCAGCTCCCAGGGAGAGAGCGATTACCTGCAAACCCCGCGCGGGGACCGCCCTGGCTAAGGCAGACAATACACAAGGGGAAGCAGCATCCAGCCCAGCGTTTTTTGTTCTGCCCCTTCTCTGGCAATTCTCCTCCTCTTCCTCACACTTCAGTGTTGGTACAGCCAGCTGGGACACATTTTCCATAGAAAGGGCACTACTAGCAAAGGGAGTTTGTTTCCATAAGGCCTCAGAAAGTGGAGGTGCCTTAGCAAAATTTAAATAAATAAGGGCTACTTCAAAACCAATGCAGCCTGCCTTGCTAGAACACAACAGCCATTTTCTTTTCTCGACAGTTCCCAGGCTGGGAGAAGTACCGATTTCCAGCAGAGAGAGGTACATTTTCTGCTTTGAATCCCGCTGTCCCTGGCCAAGGATTGCTTTGCAATTCACAGCCAGCTCAGTGGTCCAGGCAAAACAAAAGATCGCTCCTTCACTTCACGCAAATGTTTAACCTATGCTTAAAACCAGCCTTTGTGCCTTTTGGCCCTGTGAAGAGAAAAGGGATGGGGGCAGATTACACTTTAACATTACCATGGGTTGGGTGGCAGGGGGCCACAGAAAGTGCAAGTCTCTGCATTGATTTGAGTATCGTGACAGCACATCACAGCCTCCGCACTGTGGATGGAAAAGACACTGGAGATTTGTAAGACTGTAAAATACAAGGAAGAAAAATTTTTCCATCCCACTGCGAGTGTTTTCTTGCCAGACTCCAAAGCAGCAGTAATATTTCAACTCTTATACAGACAGATTTAAAAAATGGCATTTTTTTTTCCAAAGCTCACTGAAGCCGAGAAAGCCACAATGCTTGTCAGGAGGCACTAAAGATAGCACGTTATTTGTCATCATTCTTTAATCAGATAATCCCAGTCATATTTTCAAACACAAGCAGGGAGCAGACCTCTTGAGAGGCACCACTTCTAAACAGATTAGGCAACTAAATCCCACTTCAGTTAGCCATATCTTCAGCACTGTGGAAACTCGCCTTCCTGGCCAGTGCCTGAGCTGCCAGGTGCACACCTGGGAAGCAGCATCCATACCATCCATACCATCCATACCATCCAAGGCAGAGTTCATCCCACAGCCGCAGACCCAGCTCCCTGGCTATCAGGCTGTGGCAAGCAGAAAACACATCCTTTCCACTTCTTCCTGCCCAAAGATCTCCAGAGATCTCCACTGGCAGCAGAAGGTCATGCTTGTGCCATGGGTGGGGATGGTGCAGCGGGACAGCAGCTGTCCTCACTGTGTCCCAGCACTGTGAATTAGTGGTAGTTTGAGAAGAGGAACAAGAAACAAAGCAGAAAAGCATGTCTTGGACTAGATTAAGAGGATGCCGTTCTCCTTGGTGATGACCTACATCTACAGGTCATCAAAAACACAGCTGAGGTGTCAGACCCTTTCTCTTCCAGCAGCTTCTCCTTCAGTGAGGGAGTCTCTGCCTGACCCTCAGAGAGCCCAAGCCTGGCTCAGGGTGCAGCTGCCAGCACGATGGAGATGCTAGCCCAGCAGCCTGGGCTCTGAGGGCAGTGCAGTCTGGTTGCATAAACCCCACGGATCCAAAGTCTGCAGGCACGGGCAGTCAGGCTGCCTTTAAGGAAATCCAGGACTGGGAACCTTCAGGGGTAAAAACAAGACATTACAGTCCCAAGAAATCATAGGACATAAAATAAAGCAATAAATGTTGGGTTCTCTTGTCCTTTTGCTTCTGAGCTTTTCGGCAGTTGCTGATGAAGAATTTGGGCTGCAAGTAGAGGCTAACAGCTCTCTTTGAACAAAGCTCTAAGGTCCTTGTTGATGAACTAACACTGGACAAGGCCTGCCCAGAAAGCTTCCATTTGGAAGATGCATTTGAAGGCTTTGTTTTCTGTAACCACATAGGCTAGAATATTTCTTTATTTTTACTAAAGCGTGCTGGGAGGAGGCATCTGCAGTCACACAATTCTGGGATCTGGGGCTCTTACACTTCAAATGTTGGGAGTAACCTAAAAACAGAGGGGTTGGCCACATTGCAACCCACCACTGTTTACAAGACCTTCTCCCTCTACAGCAGTGACTGCAGGGGACAAACGGGACACCAGCAGCTACTTTGAACTTGTCGGCTGGGAATTGGCTGGGATGGTCTGTGTTGAGGACAGGCAGTGGGAAAAGCTTCTGGCCCAGAGAGCTCTGATGGCCCTGCTCGTTCTTCTTTGAGCACCATTTCTCTGTCATTTTCTCCTCAGATGACCTAGATACAGATGACCTTCAGCTGGACCTTGAGGAATCAAAGCTGCATCCCACTATTCAGTGCACGCCGAGCCCTGGTGAGCAGACAGGGAAACCTTTGCTTTTAATACAGCTGGGATCCTTTGAGCTTCCCTAAAACCCCAGGATCTCACCACCCTTCCTGCAGCGTCTCACAGATGTGCAGATCAGAAGCCTGAATGATTGGGCTCTGACCATTCTGGGGATAAGTGAGGAGCTTCTTTATCCCACTTGGATGTAGCTGCCCTCCTATGAGGAGAGGACAAGGTCATGGTATTCCTGACCAGGAATCCCAGGTATCACCAGCTCCTCCATCCACCAACCTGCCCATAGTCAGACTCTGTCTCTCAAGAAGTTCCTGTTCCCCTGCAAGACTTAGACTTTGCTTTGTCCTAGTCAGCCCAGAATATTGCATGACAAGACCTTGCCCTTGATCTCCTGATCATACTTGCAGCACTGCAGGCCATGAGGGTACTTTACTCTGTTTCCTGAGAAAGGGAGTGAAGGGAGATGCCAGCAGGCGCAGGCTGGCTGGGACACAAGGAAGCTGCCTTCTGATTTTGTCCCTGTTCACAGCTCAGCAGTGTCCTACATAAGCACAGCTGGAAGCTCGACAGGCCTGGCTCCATCCAGGCAGCTGGAGGACACCAGCAGAGATGGAGTTTTCACCAGTTGTCCCACTGAGTTAGCTGCAAAAGAGACAAGAAGGAACAAGATCTTAGCAGAGGGCATGCCCTGCTGCCTGGGCACAGAGGTGCTGGCTCTCTGAGGAAAGCCAGGCAAAGACCTCCACCCACTTTCAGCTGAACAAGATTTCTCATTTTCCTCTAATTTCTTTTGCTCCCTACCACCTAAAACTTGGCCCATCCTGTTTCTAGTTTTGCTGAGCTCCCACCCTGAACCCCTCACTGCAACATCCGAATCCCTCCCAGAGGCAACTCTCTCTCCTTACACCGGCTCTCTCCCGTCTCTTCTTTTTCCTTTGGCAAACAGCACCCACACTAGTCCTCTTTTTACCCCACCATGACCTTCCCTCACTCACTCCCCCTTCTCCCCATGTCCATCCTCCGCCACTCTTTCTCCTGACATCCTCCAACGTTCTCCTTGCCCAGGCCGCTCTGTCCCTTCCCTGCCATCCCAGCTCCCTCCTTCTCTTCCTCCTCGCCTGTTATTTCTCCCTCCTGCTCTAACACTTCATCTCATCTTGGCCATCCCCTCCGTGCAGACGTCGTTCATGCAGAAACAACAAGACACCACTTCGCCAAGGCCTTGAGTATAAGGGCAGGGGTTGGCAATTGTCAGAGCCAGACGCAGCATCCTGCCATCTCTCACACATCTCCACACCCCTGACTCCAAGATCTCAGGGGGTACAATGAGAAGGGGCAGCTAATGGCAGAGGGGTCCAAATGCCAGGGTGATACCAGGAGCGTTAGTGGGTCCGGAGTCCCACAGAAATGTGGGGCATTATGGTCATGAGTTCCTTTGGACAAAGACCCACCTGGAGCTCAGACTCTACCCCATTGAACAGGATTCAGCGTAGGGCAGGTGTGGGACATGAAAGCAAAAAGGCTTTGCCAGGCCCCGACCTTTTTACATTTTAGGAGCTCTGATACATTTGCCATTTCTCACATTTCACGGATGACCTCTCCCTGCACCTTGTTTCTGCCCTGGACAAGATCTGGTCAGCATGCCAGAGGCACCCCAGTGTGGGGACAGGAGTACGGAGGAGCTGGGACAGAGCCAAGAGGCAGCACTGCTGCCATCCTGCTGCCGAAGAGGGCAGAAAATACTGTATGCTCCTTTCCAGCCCTCGGCATTCAGTAGGCAAGGGGCTGGTGGGGCCAGGAAAGGGCTGGGACCCAGCCGCTGCTCTGAGCAGCACCACGAGAGCAGAGTGGTATATTCTGGGTTTAACTTTGGGTTTTGTTTTCTTCCAGGTCCCTTCAAGCCTTGTGATCACTTGTTTGAGAGCTGGATCATCCGCCTAGGAGTCTGGGTCATTGTTCTGGTCTCAGTGCTCTGCAATGGACTGGTCATTCTGGCTGTCTTTGCCTCTCCCAGCTACCTCTCTCCACTTAAGTTCATCATCGGCTCCATAGCTGGAGCCAACATGCTGACCGGCATTTACTGCAGTATGCTGGCTCTCGTCGACGCCCTGACCTACGGCCAGTTTGCCAAATACGGCGCCAGGTGGGAGACCGGCGCAGGCTGCAGGGTGACGGGGTTCCTGTCGGTGTTTGCCTCCGAGGCTGCCATCTTTCTGCTGACGTTGGCTGCCGTGCAGTGCAGCATTTCAGTCTCCTGTGTGCGGGGCTATGGAAAATCACCCTCCTTAGGCAAGGTCAAGGCTGCTGCCTTTTGCTGCCTGTTGCTGTCCTCTGTGGCTGCCGTTCTGCCTCTCTTCTCCATTGGGGAATATGGAGCATCCCCCCTCTGCCTCCCGTACCCCATCCCGGATGGGAAACCTGCCACCCTGGGCTTCACTGTGGCCTTGGTGATGACAAACATGCTCTGCTTCCTGACTATCACGGGCACCTACATCCGACTCTACTGCAACCTGCTGAAGGGGGAGTTCAGCGCTGTCTGGGACTGTGCCATGGTCAAGCATGTGGCCTGGCTGATCTTCACCAACTGCCTTGTCTACTGCCCAGTGGCCTTCCTCACCTTCTCCTCCACACTCAACCTCTTCCTCATCACCCCAGAAGTCATCAAATCTGTCCTCCTCGTGGTCCTGCCCCTGCCGGCTTGCCTGAACCCCTTGCTCTACCTGCTCTTCAATCCCCACTTCAGAGATGACCTCCGCCTGCTGAGGCAGAAGGGTCAGGACAAGGGGAGGTACCCCCAGTCCTGCGGGGTCGATGACATGGAGAAAAGCTCCTATGACTCCACCCAAGCTCTGGTGAGCTTCTCCGACATCGACCACATATTCGAGACACCTGATTCCCTGGGAGTGCACCCCACCCTCGACAGCTACAGCTTCCCCTCCATGACGCTTGTCCCCTGCCAGCAAAGGGTGGGCACCAGGGGGAAGGAGAGGGGCTTTTCTGAGCATTGTCCCTGCCTCAATGACAGTGAGGTGCTGATTGCTTCAGAGAGTCGAGATCCGGCCGGCAGCAGCCTCCGGATAGCCTTCTTCCCCTCCCCACCCACGCCACCCTACGCATCTCACTTATAAATCTCCTCTGAATAGCCGTGCCAAACAGCCCCACACCACACACTGAGGGTCAGCCCCAGCGCCGGGTGGCCAGCAAGGTGACAGCAGGCTGCTCCATGTAAAGCACCAGTACAACCCATCTACCCACAACCCCCATCATACCTGCCTGGGCAACCGGCACCGCTCTGCCAGCTGCCACTCACCTGGAAGGGCTCTGACTAAGCTCCAGATACTCAGGGCTGGCCATGGGAGGAGATGAACCCCCTGTGCGAGTGTTTCCCTTGCTAGGGACTTCCTGGGAGAGAGCCCCACCAGCTCAGGAGGTGGGTCAGGGAGACCCTCCTCCTCCTCATCATCCTACAGCATTGCAAGCCAGGAGGAGCCTCCAGCAAAGCCAAGCATGTCTTCTCAAGGTAGAGATGTCTTAGCAAGCAAAGCCATTGCTCTGTGGCAGAAACACATGGAAATGGCCAACTGCAATGATGTGGCCACCCACAGGGACCTCAGGCCTTGTCCTCCAGGGTCCCCCACAGGTCCCACAGACCCCTGGATATGGGCTTGTGTCTGCCCCACGCCATCGACTGGAAGAGCAGAGGAAGTGGGTTAAAAGCAGTGTATCCATGTGTGCACCTGAGGTTTGGACTGTCTCCATTTTGGGAGGCTCCGCTTCATCTGCTGGGAGCCTCATGCGTTGGGTGGGACCCCCACTTTCAGATGAGACCAGGAGCTGGGGATGCTCAGCCCCTCTTTCAGTCTGTCCCACAGTGTCTAACAAGTCTGAACCCTAAGGCAGGCAAATCCAAAACCCCCCCTGGAGAAATGTACGTGCTTTGCCTGAGGTCATTTGGCAGCACCTGGCCAGGGCACCCAGGGGAACACTGGGCTCCCTCCACCTTCACTGCTCCTTCCACCTTCGCACGCTGGAGCACACCCAGGGCACTCCTGCCTATACCCACCTGGCTCCTGGTCAGGCGCACTGGAAATGGGGTCTGGCTCCCTCACTGCCCCCAAACCTCACTGCTGGAAGAGGATGTTGGTTCTTGGGTACATGTCCTCCACGCAGACTAGCCATTTTGGGGGCTGTATTTGCCCTCCCCTATTTTAAGGGCAGCTCATGTAGAAGGAGGGAACAGAAAACAGTCTTGTGGGATGATGGCATCAGGAGGACACAGGCCACTGAGAACAGTCTCAAATTCACTCCCTGCAGCTCAGGGATCTCCCAAATCCATCCTCTCCATCACAAACCCTCCCACTGCCACCCAACGCAGCAGGGAGCCCGCAGGCCCTGGGCAAAGCTTTGGTTCTGCTGACATTACCGCAGCTGTAAAAGTCATTCATTCTTGTGAGATAATAAATGAGCCCCGTTGCTGACCAGTGGCTGGCTTCTGTCCTCTTACATGTGAAAAGCACCTTGTTGGTTCATTCGGTGGCTGGCTGGCTGCCTCTCTCAGCCAAACCAGGCTGCTGCTGCTTGGATGTTGTCTGTATTGCCTGAGTGAGGACTGGGATTGCCTCCACATGAGCTGGCACCATCCTCCCCACCCTCTTCTTCAGAGGGAAGAGCCAAACTGCCTGCCTTTATGCAGCAGAATTACATCACCCATGTCCCTCTCCAGACCCCATTGTCCAGACCCACCTGGCTCCACCCCTGATCTGCTGCTCAGATGCATCTAATGTCTGGGTTCATGTGCAGGACAGAGTCTGCTGCATACAAGTTTAGGGACGTCATATAACAGGGTCTCCCACACAAAGACAGGCTCCCAGCCAGAGCCTAGGTCTGCTTCCCTTCTCTTCACATGAAAAACTTGAGAGATCATCAGGAAATCAGAGGAATGAGATCCAAAGATTAGAGAAGAGGATGGGAACCCCAAATTCAGTGACAAATCCAAAGCTCTGCTATGCAGTCTGGGTAGGAACTACGAAAAAAAGGCCCTGTTGTAATACTTGAATCCTGATCCAGAGTTCTGATATCCTACAGATGCTCAAAATCCATTGCCATGGTTGGCTTATTAAAAACACTGAGCCATTTTCTTCCATTTCCTTAGGGCTGCTCATGTGCACGTGACTGCGAAAGACTCATAGCTAGTTCCATTTGCACAAATAAAATGCTCCTTGGGAAGTGGGATTACACATCCCCAGCATTAATCCAAACTCCCCAGCACGTATCCTAACTCCATAAGGAAATCCCTAATTATAAAACACCCCAAAATAAACCCCACTGACACTGACACAATGAGCAGCATTACAAGTCACAGACTAACTGCAACACTCTCTTGCCTGAGATCCCCTGCACGGCACTATCGCCAGGAGTATTCATGCCGCACTAGCAGGCATTAAGGTACCCAAAAAAACACTTGACAGACATCTGTCCCCAACGGATGGAGCGCGTGAGCTCTCCATGGGCACTGGGCCACCAGGGAACAGTCACACAACAGGGCAGCAGGAGCTGAGCAGCACTTGGGACAACAAAAGCAGGATGGTGCATGAGTCCCCAGTTGTCCCAGCTGGTAGAAAGGGTTCCCAAAGTCTTCCTACACACATGTCAGTGTGCATGGACAGGCTGCCATGGCTGGAGAGACTGTGGTGTAGAGCCAACAGCTTCCTCTTGGGATTACATGAATTACAGCCCTCATCCAACCTGCCTGTCCCTTATACAGTCTCAGCTTAGCGGGGCACATCCTGCTGTGATGTTGTCATAGATGTCTCAGGTGGTGACCACCACAGGGTAGACCAGCTAGCAAAGAGCATTACAGACATCCTTCATGGTACTGAACACAGAGGAATAGGTGAGTCTGCGTTCAAGACTGGTAGGAGTCTGGCACAGCCAGCTCTCCAGGACTCATGCTCATCACATCTGGAGCTGGCTGAAGAGGAGGAAAAGCACCTGAGAGTGCCCAACCCAAGAAGAGATAATGACAGGGTTGATGCAGGCACACTGTCCTTCCCAAGAGCAATAGCATTTCCCCAGAAGCTGTGGAAAACTTCACTGCAGAGCTGGGTAAAAGCCCTCTGGAGTGTGTGGGCCTCTAGTAGACAGTGTGGGACTCCCCACCCCTCTCTCACAGATGAAGCAATGGCCAGCAGCCCTGCTGGTCCCATCTGTGCTAGAGCACAGCACAGCGCAGTCCAGCTGAGCCCTACAGCACCTCGCTCCGTCCCTCAAGGCATCCACAGTAGATGCTGCTCATGTACATCCTGACCATGTCTTCTACCTCACCTGTGTCTTCAGGCACACGCCTGGAGGGTGTCCCCTGCGAGAAGGACATTGCCTATGCCGAGGAAGACTGCAAGGCACCTCTGGTCAAGGAGGGACTGAAAGAGCACCAGGACACCCCAAAGGGCTTTGAGCCCAGAAAGCAGACACGGTGTAAAGCACAGAAGTACTTCATTGCTGTTCAGTGTGGAACCTTTTCCCATCAAGGGTCCATAGGCTGCCTCCAGGGAAGCTCTGGTGAAACAGTCGTCCCTCAAAGCCAGTGCCCATTTCATGGCAGCCCAGGAACTGTCTACCCCAAAGAGAACAAAACTACTGGGTACAGATCCTGCGCAATGCACCAGCCAGCACCCTCTTTTCTACCCCGCAGAGCCAGCTCTTACCAGGCTCAGAGCCCTTCCTCATGGTACTTCTGCACAGGTCAGACTCCTTGCTTAACCGGGTGTAAGCGTGTTGTGGAGCAGGGATGAGACCTGTTCCCTCTGCTTCCCCAGGGCCACGTGGAGCCCCTCAGAGCCCATTTAGAAAAAACGCACCCTGAAGCCCTCTCTGAGCTGTGGCCCTGGCAAGATTAGTAAGAGGAAAGGAGGGAGCATAAACACAGAGCATGTTCTGTCCTGGCCCACAGAAGTGCCTGAGAAACAGTGAGAGCTTGTGGATCTGCAGAGGAGCAGGAAACAAAAACCAGCATCCCCCTCTCTGCTACTGCAGGCCATAAATCCCGAGTATGAACTCTGGCAAATGCTCATTAAAGTGCTTTTCATCACATCTCTAACAGTCTACACATGGTTTTCCACTCTACCGAGCACTAAAGTCAATAATTATTAAAAACAAAAGTAAAAGCAATCCTACAGCACCCCATCTCCCTTCTTAGCAGCTGATTTGGCCCTTACTGGTGCCGGGCTGAGCACCCTCAGGCAGCTCAGCCCTCTGCCAGTCATTAGGTAACCGAGGGTAAACCTGCTGCTCCACGGGCAACACAACCAACCTGGACTACCCAGCCCCATGGGCAATCAGGAGTCAGCTTGGACGATGTAAACCAGTGTTGGTCAACCAACAGAGGTGTGAAATGACTTCAGAAAGCCCAGAACAGAGGGAAGTTCTTGCTCCCCATCCTCCACCAGCAAGAACTCATGAGGCTGCTCTTCTGCCTTCTGGACTAAGCTTTGGCAGTGAGATACCACGCTGTCTGGATACCTCCCTTCCAGATGATCCTCTTCAAGGCCACCAAATGTTAGCATTGGCCTCCCAGCAGCAACCAGAGGTCCTTGAGGCATCATGAGCTCTTTTCATTGGAGACAGGGCTATCCTGGATTCCAGCCTTTGGAAGGGGATGTACGCAACTAAGAGAGTGAAAGAGAACTCTAAGTCTGCCCCCCCCCCTCCCCGTAGCAAGATTGCTCCTGGTTGGAAGAGGTCTGGCGGTCAAACAGCAGTGAGTTGCACCTCGTGGTTGGACAAGTGGAGCTGGTCTGAGTCCCAATGCAGTGAGGCTGCAGCTCTGCCAGCGTGATAAACTGGGTTGGCGATCCCCGCAATCAACTGGTGGTCCTGGGCCCCCTCTGACACACCAGAGGTTTCCAGGAGCCAATGGTGGCACGCTTTACAGGTGCTGCCTGCAACAGCCGGAGTGAGCAAGAGGGCACAGAGGTGGTGGGACACGTTGAAAGGGAGGAGAACGAGGCCACACTGCCTTGTGGGTTACATTTCAGCTGACGTGGCGTATTCCAGGCAGAGGCCCTCTGGGTAGCTGGATGACACGCGCAGCTGCTCTGGAAGCCATTGTCAGGGCTGGGCACCTTTGAGGTTTCCCCTGCACGTCAGCAAGGCACTGTCAGGACACCCTGAAGGGGAGAGACAGCATGTTTCAGGGAGGATTTCGGCCCTGAGGGACCCAGAAGCATTGTCTAACAGGACAATGCAGAGGCAGTTTGTCGGCACTCTCAGATGTCAATTTTTCACTTGTCCAGCCCTCACGGCTGTACATGTGCAACTCCTCTGAAACAAGGCCAGGGAAGCAAGCACCCTACAGTATTATTTTTTCAATCTCATTGTTTTTTCCACCAATGTCGTGATTTCTGGAAGCCTGGGCCATGATTCGGAACTCTTGGGATGGCAGCACTGCTGCGGCCACGGGAATGCAAACGATGAGAAGGAAGCTCTGCATGGGATTGCAATATCTGGTACAAGCCTCCTTGGAGGCCAGAGAAAAACAGAGACATTTTGGAGAACGCAAGCCCACCTTCGAGACTGAGATAGACCACACGTCAAGTCTGGCAGCTGACCTCAGCTGTTTCAGGTTATGCCCTGAGCTATCAAAGGGTTAATGCTTTTTCCCTACTCTCCAGTGACACAAAACCATACTCATATTTTCAGACAATCTCTTCCAAACACGCTTCAAGAACCATTATTGTTCAAGACCTGATTGGGAACTTCCGGGCTATCTCATTCCCACAAGATTTGCTGTTTTGAGCTCCTGGAAGGGTAAACAAGGCATTTCATCGCAACTTTTTGTCTGTGAATATTTTGTTAATGGTAATTCCTGCTGGGATCTTTCCTCTGCCATCCAGACCCAACATTTTTCCATACGGACACCGCACTCCCAGCCCCACATCCCCATGTACCTTTTCCTTCCATCACAGACCCCAGGAAGAGGATGTGGGCTGGTGTAGGCACTGACAGTCCAGAGCCAGACCATCAGGGGGACCAAACGTATTGGCTTTTGTTCTCAAAATGAAAGACCTTGTGATCTTCGATCTCCACTGGCCATGGTGTAGGTTTCCCTTGTATTTGCTGCATCCTATGGTCTCTGTCAGAGTTTTGGGATAGAGCAGTCAAAGATGAGCAGACTGGCACAGAAAAAGGTGAGATCTGATGAGTAACCTCATGGAGGACTTCTTTTAACTACAAGGGGTTTGGCCCCAAATGGAGCAGGGAGCCAGGGCAGAGCATGGAGCAACCACCTCGTGGCATCCTGCGTTGCCAAGGAAATGGCACAGCGCACTTCACTCCTCCTCTGCCTTGTAAAGGCCACCCTGCTTTCATGCAGCAGAGCGCTAGATGTCCTATGCACTTAGAGCCTTCAGGCATGAGTCTGGTACCTGGGTGTTCCCAGGAATGCAAAGCCACAGATCTGTCTGAAATCTACCTTGCTTCCAGCTGTGTGCTTCCCATACCCAGAGGAGGGAGAGGCACCACTTTGAAAGGTGATAGGCAGCAACATGGTGCAGAGGAGGCAGGCTGGCAAGGGGTTGAGGAGTTAACATTTTGTCCTGATTCCTCAGGGAATGCCAGTACACTCTCCCACTGCTACGCTGGGAAGTGTTCTGCTGGGAAGCAGAAATATGCTGGGAAGTATTCTGCTGGATTTCTTAAGCCTTGGATGGAAACAAGGTATGTGCAAAGTCTCTCCAGTTATGTTTCAAGCTATACCAGTAAACTCGAGAGCCTTGCTCATTGTTTTCCCTTCAGATGTATCTAGGATGTCATTGTACAAGCAACTGTCAAGTTGACCCTTGGAAAAAATCACAGGAAAAGCTAAGTTCCCAAAGTGAAAAGCCAAACTGGAAAAAGAAAAAAGCTCCAGCTTCCTAAACGCCTCAAAACTGGAGTAACTTCTCTGCAATTAGTGAGGAAGAATAATTGCATTCAAATACTGGTCAGTCATAAACTGAGTCAAACACCTTGACATCTTCTGTGGCACCTCCCCTGGCACCCACAGGGCTTAAAGAATCCAGGCTTGGCCGGGACAGAGGGTCTCTAAGTAATGGTCACTATGAACAACGCATAGGTGCTTAAAGATGCAGAAAGACATGTTTTCTGAGGCACGTTGGTATTTACTTATGATTGCAAACAAACATCTAGGATTTGTACAACTGCTAGTAAGGCCTCAATTTGGAGAGAATGATGGAGGGAGTTGGTGAATGCTGCAACTAGCTCTTTTCTTTCCCTGATATTCCCTGGGACGCACCTGTTCTGCAGCTCCACGGCGAATCAAGCAGCAGTCCCCACTTGGGATTGGAGTTCCATTTGTCCTTCTCCACTCAAGACAGTAGGTGTATACGTAAGAATGCAGACAGCACCCTAACACCAGAACTACTCCAGCTAGGGCACTCTGCCCTTTAAATACTGGATGCAGGTGGGTGCAGCTCCTGCTGCACCCACACTCGGGACACAGAGCATCTAGTATGTCCCTGCACATGAGCTAGCCATCTTCCCCATGCCAGAGTCACAGAGTTCTTTAAATGCTCTTGAAATGCGGGTCACTTGATGGAAGTTAGGAGGAAGTGCATCTCTGAGAGTTCCCACCTCTCAGCCTTCACCTGGTTCTCAGGCACAAGAAGACTGCAGAGAGCGCATAGCATTAGCTACCTGTGGCAAGTATCGCTCGGAAGCAGATGATGCGTCGTTCCCTCCAGAAGTGACGAACAGCAGTTCAAGTGCTTCCTTGAACAGCCTGAAGGAAAGAACAAAGCACTGATCTCTTGACTGGCCCAGCAAGAGCCAAGACTATGCTGTGCTGAACTGCAAGCTCAGGGAACATTGTCCTCTCCCTCTTTGTACTCCAGATAAACTGCTTCTGCCTGTTCAAAGGCTACCTGTCATTTGTCTTCTCCTAAATTTTAATAATAACACTAATTAAATATCGTACTTTTTTATATTAGTTGTTCTAGTGGTGGGTAAGAACCCTATCAGGCATAGTCTGCTTTTAAAGATAAAGTATTTATATAATTCTTATCACTTATTCTTAAGCATAACTCCTCACTATTCCAAATCTACATCAAGAATAATCACAAAATCACAGAATCAGAATCACTGAAGTCAGAAGAGACTTCTCAAGATCACCTAGTCCAACCTGCGTACTCAAGCAGGGTCAGCTACAGCAAGTTGCCCAGAACTGTGCCCAGTCAGATTTGGAATAACTCCACGGATGGAGATTCAACAATCCCTTCGGACAATCTATTCCAGTGTTTGACCACCCTCACAGTATAAAAGTGGGGTTTTATGTTCAGATGGAATTTTCTGTGCTTCAAATCGTGCCCATCGCCTCTTGTCCTGTCACTAGGCACCACTGAGAAGAGTCTGACTCGCTCTTCTTCGCTCCCTCCCATCAGGTATTTACACACATTGGAAAGATCCCCCTTAGCCTTCTGCTCTCCAGGCTAAACATCCCAGCTCCCTGAGCTTCTTTTCATACAAGACATGCTCAAGGCCTTTAATAATTTTTGTGGCCCTTCACTGGACACTCTCCAGTAAGTTCATGCCTTTCTTGTACAGGGGAGTCCAGAAACGGACACAATACACCAGATGTGGCCTCACCAGTGCTGAGCAGAAGGGAAGGATCGCCTCCCCCTGTCTACTGGCAAGGCTCTTCTGCATGCAGCCCAGGATGCTAGTGGCCTTCCTTCCCACAAGGGTGCCTTGCTGGTTCATGGTCAGCTGCTTGTCCACCCAGACCCCCAGGTCCTCCTCTGCAGAGCTGCTTCCCAGCCAGTCGGCCTCCAGCTGGTACTGATGCGTGGAGTTATTTCTCTTCCTACATAACCCTATGTCTTTCTATACTCTGTAAATGCTATTGGATGTATATTTGATCTCAGATGTGTACGTGCACACACACACACAAATACTTAGTAACCATGAACGTGTGCACATTATTCACTTATTTTTATATAAAAACACCTTACCTCACCCCAAAGTCCTGCAACTCCCATCCTAAACTGCCTTGTGCATCATCCTGAGAAAGGAAGAACATTATTCTCTGCTGCAGTGCGTAGAGCTGGGCTTATTCATCGCCTTAGTGCAGAGCAGTAACCAAGCCTTCTAAGCACAGACTAAAGGGGATCAGGGACTTCTCTACAGCATCCAACACTGTCTGTTAGAGATAGGACATAAAACTGGATCAGCATGGCAATCTTACCTCATGTTCTTTCCAGAGCTGTGGTTCTCACCTCCCAAGTCAACCCATGACACGTGTCTTTCTTTTGCCAAAATGTTGGATTTTTTCTGGCATCCACAGCAGCTCAACAAGCACAGTACCACTTGCCATGACTGGTATCTCAGCACTGTGAAGTATCAAAATCCAGTGATGGCAATCTTATTAGCAGGTATGGATCAACTTGTAAAGGGAGCTATATTGATGGAACTTCAATGTTAGGAAATCATAAGAAACAGGAAATAGAACAGCTTAGTTTAAATTACAGCATGCTGTCCTGATTCACCTGATAGCATTTTGCCCACAGCCCTCATCCTTTTATTTTACTTTGAGACACAAGAGAGCCATAGATACTCTTGCATTTGGTGTCCAAAGTCGGATCTGATGTTTATGGAGGAGCGTGTGACAAGCTGAGGGACATGTAAAGCTTCAGTTAATGGCTGAAAGGTGCCAGTTCTGCTGTGAGAACACTAAAAGGAATCAAGTCTATGGCAAGAAGTCTCCTTCTAGGCTCTTCTGGGACTTAATAGCAAGCAATTAAGATATTTACTCAACATGATGAAATAATCTTGTTTGGATTTACAACTTCATTATTGATTGCACGGTGTGGCAATGGCAGGGTAAAGGCTGGGACGCAGCAGTGCTCTTCGTGTATATCATGCAGTGAATGTCACCTACGTTGAACTACTGCTAATATCATATAATGTCATAACTCCAAGATGGGAAACAAGGCATGCTCTAGACAGGCATATTGGTGTCCAAAACATGGAGAGTAATGGGGCTTGTTTCCCTCATAAAAAATCAAACATGCTCTTTCATTACTCATCGCAGTTTCCATCACCCAAATATAAAAGGGCAGAAATGCCAGGCTGCCAAAGTACTTCCTTCGACAGTATTAAGCAACTGCTCATTCATTTATGACTATCATCACAAATGGACTGTGACAATCAGGACAATCACAATCTATTTTTTATTTAATCCTTTTCAGCATGTTCTGAAATAAAATAAAATATAAAATAAAAAGCAAGAGCCACCAGGGGACATGGGAGACGCACTTCTCACAGGAATAAAGCACTATGAAGGTAATAACTAACACGGCATCAAACACAACAACCTAAAAACAGAGGGGATTGGCCAACATGTCAGCAGCACACATAAACATTGTAAGATCTATTTCTTTAAACGGATTAGCTGATTTTCCTGAAGTGTAAATCAAGTTGACAGCAAAGCCATCTACAAACTAAACACCCATTTTCTCCTCTTCCTGATGACAGCATTTTCTTTGCTTGGGGAGAGACTGGATTCTTTGAGGTATTGTGTCCCTTCCTTATCCAGCAGCCTGGGACAGCCTTAGAGACAAAGAAGACTTCTAGCCTGTAGGACACAACCCATGGTCCTGATTCTCCCATTGTCCAGCTCAGGGACATCCTTATGCACCACAGCACGCTCCCAGCCTGCATGTCCGGGTTTTCCTATCACATTGCAGAGGGACAGGAGGGAAGCGGGGGAGATGCACGGTTGGTCTCATCCTAACAGAACACTTGACCAGAAACATTGGGGGGCCTGCTGTTTGCATATAACCAAACATACTTTTTAAAACTTATTACGACAACTTTCACAGCCGAGATGTAGGAGAGAGCAAAGGGCCAGGAACTTTGTGAACAGAGGCAAAAACTAGCTCCTCCTCTCAAAACCATCATCCTACATCCATGTGTACACCACGGTGTGTGGGAATAACTGACCCTGCATTGTTGCCAGTCTAGGGATAAAATCCAGCAGCTGCTCCACACCAGGAATTGTTGGAGGTTAATTCTGAATAACAACTACAACAACAAAGACAGCTAGTTTCATTATGGATGATTTCTTGAACCAGGGGAAAAGAGGAGGATCGAGCCAGATGAGTTGTTTTGGTGGCAATGCTGTTAAGGAAACTACAGCCTTCAGCAACACAGCTAAAATGACCCTAATCCTCGAGGAAAAAGCAGATGCGAAATTGGGTCCAAATTTGCCACTGCGGTTAAAGGGGTGCCCAAAAGGAGTTCTTGCTCCTACACAGTGCTTCACAGCCAGGCTCTTCCTCTCCTTTGCTTTGCTGCCCCACAATAACAGACCCAGTTAACAAACAAAAAAACAACTGCACCAAAAATTCTGCAGTTGTTTTAGCTCCAAGCCCTCAGGAAAAAAGCCTTTTGTGCTTTTAATTTTTTGTTTTTTCTCCTGCATTTTTTGCCAATTGAATCAATCAATTAAAATAACTGGATTATTTTCCTCTTCCCCCTCCTCCAACCCACCTCTTTTCTTCCTTATTCTCCCACTCTCACATTTAGATATTTATTTTTCCTCTCTCTATTTTTTTTTTAAACTTCTGGTTTGGAAAAGTTACACAGCCAGAGTTTCACATTTCCTTTTGCCACCACATTGAAGACATCTGAGGAACATTGAAGTGAATTCCACCCTGGACACACACATGTTCAGTTACGTTAAGGGTAAAGAGAAAAAAACCAAGAAGGCAAAGCAGTTTCCAGTTCCGTTTCTACGGCCTGGTTGGCCTTTCCCTGCCTTGCTGTGAATGGCTGGTTGTTCAAATCTTTCACCCACCACCAGCCCTCTATCTCCACTTCACCGCACCACTTCTTCTCTTCCTTTTTCATCTCAATCTTCTTTCAGTTAACCAATTCCTGCTACATACACCTCTTCACCACCCCATGCAAAATAAAATAATGTATAAGAAAACAGAAATAAAACTGTGCTGCATATCTGAAGCTGCCAGGTGTAAGTCAAGTGAGCAAAGTTTTGAAGAGTCCAATACTCTCTTTAGACAAATGCTGGTAAATAAGGAACATCCCAGAGCCCCTCAGGCTTGCAGGGGACAAGGGTCTTGATCTGACTCTGAGGTCTGTCCTGCCTGAGCCTGGCTGAGCCAGAAGCATTACTGGGACAGGCTGAGGAGATCTGTGCCATAAGGACAGTCAGGCTGAGGCTCTGCATGCTTTGCAGAGAGCACGAGCAATGATGGGGATATGCTGACAAGGCTGCACCTTGGCCAACGTGAAGAGAACCTGCGATTCCCAGGGGAGCAGATGCCCATCAGAGGCTGAGATGGTCCCGTCACTTGTCGTGCAGTTCCTGTGGCTGAAGTGGTGCAACAGTCCTTTGGCTTTTACTCCCGGCACACAGTGGACAGCAGGAGTCTTCACCTGTCCTCCAGACCTCTGCTGAACCAATGCATGGAGGCTAGGACTTTTGGAGAGCCCCTTCTCCCTCAGGCTTATCCGAAAACCCCAGTCTTAAAGAACAGTGAAACACAAAGGCAAGAAGCCACAGTCAGACATCGGCACATGCCGCACCGCCACCTTCTTCATGCTCCCACATGAGCGATAAACAGTAGAAAGATTTTGCATCAGAGAAGTTGCACTGCACAGACAGTTGGCGATTCAGTATCTCCTAATCTCCCATATCTGCAGACAGCCTACGGATATCTTTAGCAGTCAGTTATCAGGAGAGGGGGGCAGGGAGCAAAGCCACTGAAGTCCGGAGAGGGACTTCGTAGGAAGAGGTGTTCGAGAAGCAGACCTCGTGAGGTCTGTGTTCCAGATCACAAGTAACAGATGCTAAATCCTGTCCCCAGGTCACTCACAGAACCTTACCTCCCTCTACACAGCAGCTCTGGCAGGAGGTATTTCCATCTCTGACTTAAAGCCTCTGACTTACCTCCCCCAAACGCCTGCAGTTGGCTTTTGAGATTTCCTATCACCAGACATCTTTTTGCCAGCACTTAGCAGCAGCTTCCTCCGCCCGAAATATCTGGTATGCCATTGTCTCAGCTGTGATCAGGAGTAAAGATACATCCTCAAAGCAGTTTCCTCCTTCATAGCAGTCCTTAATGACTGCTGTTAACAAAGCCTTGGGGAGTTTATAGTGAGATGAATTGTACCAACAAAGCGAAAAAGAGGAAAAAAATCAGCATATAAAGTTCTTCATCCTAAACTGACAGTCTGCGTCCAGGGAACCAACCCTCACCTCTTAATGCCTCCCACATGCTCAAAAGAAGGCAGAAATTACAGCTGTCTCACCATGTGCATACCATAGGGTGAGATGCAATTCACCTTCCAGAAACAAATCCTTCCAAGCTGAAAATGCCCTTTTTCACATGACATTTTTGCTCCAGTGAAAATTTCTGAAAGGGGAAAAAAAAAAAAAAAATTAGATCCTACCAGAGGTTATAGCTCTGTCAGAAACAGGGAAAGGAGAGGTTAAATAATGGCTGCTGAGCTGGATGAGATTCATCTTGTCAGACGTAGTGAGTCTGGGCTATTTCAGCGCGGGCTGGACAGTTTCCAGATTTGAAAGGGAAAGAAAAAAAATTGGACCTCGGCTAAGTCTGGGTACCCAGGTAGTTCCTGCTGGGTGCACACACTCTTCCCAGCAAGCTTGGTGCAACACCCCTCCATCCTCTCTGTATGGTTCTGCCCCTCCCCAACCAGAAAACCCTCAAACAGCACCACGGGTTCACTGCTAGTCGAGTCCTGTGCCCCAGGTTGTCCATCCTACCAGCAGAAATATTTCTTGTGTCCAGTACAGCTGATACGAGTGCAAAGCATATTGCACGGCCCTTCCCAGATTACACGGCCATCTTTTATGGATCACTTTGAAGTTTATGGCCACAGCAATACCCATGAGCACAGGTAACTTTCACGGTGACAATAACCTTTCTGGAAGGAGTCTGAGCCTTCTACAGCTGTTCTCACTACCTTGTGTCAGACAAGAGAGGTTCAGACCTGCAGGCCAATCCCATGAGCAAGACAGCCATGTTCAACCTGCCTGACAAAGCTTTGTGGGGCCTCTGGGTGCACACTTACATGTCGTGGACCTTGAGGACTTAAAAAAAAAAAAGAAAAGACATTCCATTACACTTCTGGCAGTCCAGAATATTGGGGAACTTCCATTTTCTGCTGGGTTCATTTTTCCTTTTCAGCATGATCTCTTATTTTACCAGAACTTCAGGGATACGAATTATGGCTTACAGAAACATAGCTCCATAAAACTTTAAAGCATATTAGGGCAGCAATCTTTCCTGCATAAAAGGCCTCCTATCCATTTCTCACCCCAACAACCACATCACTCCAAGTACATCAACAGCCCCCCTGCATTATTACAGCAAAAAGAAAAAGCCTTGCGGCTGTCATATTTAAACCTTTACTAGCGATAGGTGGGTATTACCTTTTTATTCTAGAGGAAACAGGTGTACAAAGTGCAATATCAACAGAGAAGACTTTAGAGAAAAATTTTGCAGATATCTAGGCAAGATTCTCAAAGCACCAGCTTTTTCACCAGTGTACAGGCATGGAGACATCTGCCTTTTCAGTTTTCCTTCACTTTCATCTAGGCCTTTTGGTTAATGAACAAATAAAATGCGAAATGACATAGTTCCATATGTCCTGGACCTTGTTATCTAACATCAAAACACAGAATGGTTTAGAAACAACATTGTAAAGCAGTCGGAGTTGCAAAACACAGCTAAAGGAAGTTTCAGCTGGCTCTGGTGAACTACATGAAGATTCTGAAGCTCTATCCCTACACAAAAAAGCCTGTAAGCAAAACATGAAAACATGCTAGTAAACACAACAACACCAAACAGAAAATCTCTTAATGTCAATTTATGATTTTGAAATAATTTATACTATACTAGATATGTTATAACAGCAACCAACCTGTCCACAAGATCTTGGAGAGTTTCTAGACAGAGGAAACTTAAATATAAAAAAAACCCTATAATGTAACATACAAAAACTACAAATAAATGCTGGAGCTTTTATGGTCTTCAATAGGATGTTTAGATTAAGCTAGAATACAGCCCTGTATGCAGAGAGATGAAAGAAACCTAAAATAATTTTGGTCAAACCAGCCCTCTGGAAGGCTCCACTCTAACTCCCTCACAAAGCAGGACTAACGCCAAAGCAAGATCAGGTTGCTCAGCACCTTGTCCAGTTAAATTCTGAAACTCATCAAGGATGAGGATCCCACCAGCTCCCTGGTACATGTCCCAGGGCTGCCCCACACAAATGGGCAAAAATTTTGCAGCAGAATCTCCCTTGCTGAAATTTGTGTCCACAACCTCTTGCCTTTTCAATGTGGCCCTCTGACATGGCCACACATTAGGTAGCTGCAGACAGCACAATCTCCCCTTTGCCTTCTCTTCTCCAGGCTGAAACCCAGCTCTTACCAGCCCCTCCTCATCTCCTGTGCTTCAGCCCCCAACCACCTCATCTGGATTCATTCCAATATGTCTATGTCTTTCTTGTGCTGGGGGACCCCAAAGTGGACACGATACTTCAGGTGTGACCCCATAAGTACCAAGTAGAGGTGAACAAACACTTCCTTTCACATGCCAGCTGCACTTGTACTAATGCAACACAGTATGCGGTTGACCTTCACTGCAGCAGTGTCGCTACAACGATGTATGGGAAACTCTGTCAGAAACCCTGCAAAAGCCAGGGGAAACAGTGCAGCCAGTCTTCTCATTGTGGAACGTAATTAGGATGATTTACATTTAGTGAAGCCACGCTGGCTGTTCCCAGTCACCTTCTTGTCCTTTGCGTGCCTTCATGTCTTTGGACATGGTTTCCAGGAGGATCTGCTCCAAAACTCCCAGGGACTGAGGTGAGGCTGATCGGTCTGTCATTTCCTGGATCCTCCTTCCTGCCCTTTTTGAAGATGGGTGTGATACTTGCCTTTTCCATGGCAGACATCAAGATCCTTCTCCATCTGCCAAGAGTTTTCAAAGATGATGTAGAAAGGCCTTGCAATGACATCAGCCAGCTCCCTCAGTGCCCTCCAGTACACCACGTCTGGTCTCACAGGGTTATGTATGTCCAGTTTCCTTAAATAACCTATAATTTTATCTTTTTCTAATGTACCTCTCTCTCCCAAACTCTGCTACTAGGCATGGAGACCAGGGAGGCCATGCTAGTGAAGCCTGGGGACTTTTGCACGTCCTTTGTCAATAGGACACACAACCCATTCAGCCAACCCTTCCTAACTCCACCCCTGCACACTCAAGCAGTGTTTCTATGTTCCTTCTGGGCAGCCCATCCCTGCTTTCACTTTCTGTGCACTTAATTTATTTTTATTTGAGCTTAGTCATGAGTTCCCTGTTCATCCATGCTGGCCTCCTGCCATGCTTGCTTGACTTCCCTGTAGATCAGGCTGGGCCTTTTTTCTGTTTGTGGTGGTCATCCTCGAAGGTTTAGCAGCTTTCCTGGGCAGCTTTGTCCTCTGAGCCTCCATTGCTCACCTAACCCCCAAATATGCCTAAGTCCAATTCCTTGGTGTCAGAGTTGTTAATCTGCTGCTTGTCTTCCTCACTTTCCTCAAATCCACAAGTCGTGATTTCAGCAGCCAAAGCTGCATCAACCATCACATCCCCAAACAGTTCTTCCTTATACATTACTAGCAGATCCATCACCTCCCCTAGCTGGCCTGCCCAGCAGTTTCATCAAAAATGAAATGACTGATAAACCTCGTGCTAAGGCTCTTGCTGCCCTTTCCCCCTCATCTTCTGGCCTATGAAATCCCTATCTGAAGCCTCACAAAGTCATGAGATCTCTGCATCAACTGCACTGGGGCCCTTATCATACTGGCTGACCCTGATACCAGAAGAATGAAACTCAGTTGCAGGGGAAGGGGAGCAAAAAGCTCCGCACAGCTGCAGGATCTAATTCTTCTCTGTGTGTCCTCCTATCTGGGGACAGAGACCTCCTGGACAGCAGGCACCAGAGGCCTCCAAGGAGTGCTGGGCAAGCTAGGGATGTTCTGTGCACCAGCTCCACTCTGGTCCTCTTACTTTAGCCTTTTAGGTACACTGTCATCCTTCTCTTCTCATTACTTGTACCATATAATCACTTGGACACCTGAGTCTGGCACTGCAGCCCTCCCCAACAGCAAGGGACATGCAAGGGAAAGAGCACGGATTACACTCGCGTCATGGTATTCTCGGGAAGAGGTAAAGACTGAAGGTTATGTGTGAAACCGAGGGTCTTGATTTGGGTGAAAACCCACTCTATTAAGATGAAGGCAAGAGAAAGGCAGAGACACGTTGGGTCTCACAGTAACTTCCTCACAAGCCATCATGGGCATGCTCTCCCCTCAGTGCCCAACCACCAGTAGTGCAGATGTGAGTAGATGTCCACTAAGGTACAACTGCATGGCTATTGACAGCAAAGAGGTAAAATGGGATATGAAACAGAAACAGGGGTTAAACATGTGGCAGAAGGTTAAAAGAGGCTGGTTCCAGTGACAGCAACTCCAGTGCATGCTATGACAGCCAGCACGTGGGCTCCTCACTGAGGGACAAGAGCATCATGTCAAGCCCTAGGCACTGGAACTGTGCTCACAAGTACTGCTTGGTGCTGCCGGAGGATCACCACCCCTCCTCCACTTTCTAGTGCTGATGCCCGGGAATGCAACCTTGGGGAACAGGTCAGGGACACAGGACTCTCACAGCACACCCTGCTATACAGCAGAAAGGACATGCTTCCACAGCCATCCCGCCGAGCGGGTGGTATAGCTAGTGTGCCATACATGCTCCCACATACAGATGTCAAAACAGTAACACTTCCTTTGACGTTTCAGACCCAGACTGGATAAAGTGCTGAGTAAGCTTGTATTGGACGCAACATGACAACACCCAGATATTGCCCTGTCTGGATGTCTGATTAGCTCAGAGGGACCATTAGCTCCTGCTTGGATGGTTCAGAAGAATTACCAGGGGTCTTTCCTGCCACTGTCACACACACACACACACATGCCCAGAGTTTATATAGTTCTTAGAACACTGATGCTGGGAAGATCCTTTCTTTGTAGAGCTGCTAGAGCAGACTCGGAGCTACTCTGCCCTCGCGTGGTGTGTGGACACGTCTACAGTAACGCACCTCACTGCATCTTTATGGCTATTACTGTATCACATCCTTATAACTTATGACTATATTGTCCCTATCAATGTCTGCAGATGCTGTACTCGTTTGTGCACCGCCTCATGGAACATTCTGAAAGTACCTGACAGATCACATCCAACAAACATCTAAATCACACCCCAGAGACATGCCATTTTGAAGATGAGCATAAGATATCATCAGATGCTTTTTAAAGCTCTTCTCAGATCACACTTGTGAGAAATTTCTTACAATATGCCTGAAGACACTCCCTAACTCTGGAACCTTGATATCCAAAAGTCATTTTAAATTGACTGAAAGACCTCAGCTGAGGGACAGAGCCAAGAAGAATCTTAAAAATCATCCACAGCCCCAACCCAGGAACCATTCTGTGACTCCTCGGAAAGCTGGAAAAAATTCTGAACTACAGATTCAGCACACCAGAAACCACAGCCAAAGGCAGTTTTGAAAATATATAGATCTAAGGCCCCACCAAAGCAATTTATCAAATGTCTCAGTGATCCCATCGAAGGGACATTTAGAAAATGCCCATAGGGCATTACTGATGAAACAATTGTGAAAATCATCAAGGCAGTTGTGAAGCTGCCCTAGAGTCAAACCATATGGATTTACTGCGAACATCTTGGTGACTCTAAAATTGCCCCAAATAACACCACATAGAAGCCATTTTGGAAGTGATCTTAATGTCAAAGCATAGCCATAAACACCCCATTAAAAGGACCATAAAAAAAAAAAAAAAAAAGAAACAACCAAAAAATCCCACAAAGCATCCAGTATTAAAAATCTTTTGTGTGATTTTTGGAAGCATCCTCATGGGGGCCTTTTGAAGGGATTCATACAATGATCCCTCAATTTTTTATGGTCCTATTTACAATGGCTCCTTTGTGGGGATTCGGGCTTCCTCTTGATAGCTCCTTGGCAATATTTTTGGTCTCTTCAGTGTGTTTTCACAATAGCTCCGTGATGGAGGTGAGGTATTTTTACAAGAGGCATTTCATAGATTTTTTTTTTGAGACCGTTTACATAATGGTTATGTAATGGTGTCTTGGGGGAGGATCAGAGATTTGATTTAAACTGAGTGATGTTGGATTTGCGAGTATTTTCCCTGTTAAGTCCACATTCATTGGACCACAGACCCCATTTTATGCCATGAAGAGGAAAGGGAAGACAATCATAATCACGGGATTTCCACTGCTGACTCCAGTTGCAGGAAAAGGACTAGAACAGCCATATTGCAGACGGCTGAAGATAACACCACCCTGCAGCCCATGGAGGGAAAAAATTGAATCTGCTATGAATCTTTCCATGCTTACAGAGTGCAACAATCCCAAACTGATCATCTGTGATGGCCCATCAGTGAGCCAGGCCAACACTGACTCCCTGCCAGCTATCAGTCCCCTACAGAAAAAATTGTCAGCAAAGGAAGATGTGTGGGGTAGCCCAAGAAGAAAGACAGCCATGATGGGTCAGGTGCTGCTTCTCTTGGAGATGCACCTGATCATGATCCCGTAAATCAGCCAAGGCCCTGCATGTGATGCATCCTGTTGCTAAACTGAAACTCCAGCCAGTCTTGCGTGGCTGCTCCTTCTAAAAGAAGTGTCCCATACGCCTTGCCCAGAACTGTTCGTTCTCTGACCAGAAAAGGAAAAGCTCTGAGATGACAGTGTGGGGATCTCTGCTCAGTCAGGGGATGTGCCCCCTTCTGACTCCTTCTCTTGGCTGCAGACAGTTACCATCACCTCCAACAGCATATCTGCCCTAGGCTGAGTTATGTTTCCTTGCCCTCTGCCCTCCCTGTTCATGCTATTAGTGCCCACACACATGCAACCACTCCTCCCAGACCTGAGCATGTCCCTATGGAAGTTTGAAAAGTTCAGATAATGGAAATCATCCCAGCTTTGACAAAGGCCTTATGTCTGGCTAGGAGGAGCGCTCCTGTTTGACTCCCAAGTCAAAAGCACCAATGACTTTTAAGGCCCGTGCCTTACCCCCTCTAAGTCCATCTTGGCTCTGCATTTACGAAGTATCACCAGAGGCTCATTGGAAGACTCCCACAGATTTCACACAGCAGTCATGGAAAGGCATGCTGCCCCAGAAGGACAGTTGCAGTCTTGTTCCTAACCTTTCTGAGGTATTATTATTATTGTTGTTGTTGTTGTTGTTGTTGTTTACATGACCCTCAGATGCATCCAGCCTGGCCAAGATCCAGGGAAGCGACCTTGTGCTGCCATGCTGACGGCTCCCAGCCCTCTTCACAGCTCCAGCAAGCCTCTTCCAGACATGAGAAACAGCGACAGAACTGCTCCCCTGCAAAGCAGAATATCAGAATGAGGGTTGTCATGTTTTCTTCATAGGCTTTTGTAGAGGGGTATTGAAACATAGAGAGCATAAAAGGAAGAGCGGAAGGTACTGTGGAATATTTTAGGAGAGCTAAGTGTAAACATGGCCCACAACAGTGACAGTCACAACCCTGCCACCTCTTGAGGATGAAGCCCAGCCTGGTTCCCTTTTCCCCCACTCCCCTGACAGCCAGCATGAGTTTCTCACCCATGGATCCAGTTGACTTGCTCCACAGTAAAGCCAGATTGTAAATCAACATGTAAGAAGTGGAGGATCAAAGAGTCTGGGCTCTTCCGTGATCGCAGCCACAATAATCTTGCCCATCCCAAACTGGTAAACCACTGCTGAAGAAGAATCTGGACCGGCCTGCTTCTGCTCCAGGCTTGAAGGAGAGCTTGAGTGCCCAAACACTGGCCTGTTTTTCCAGGAACGTCAGTTGCTCTGATATAAGAAATCACCTCTTCCTGCAAACCTTGCCTGGTTTTCAGCTGAAGAACATCCATCAGGCAGCTGGACTGGAAAAGAATAAAGATATTTCTTAACCCAGGGCTTGTAATAAGAGCTGAAACGCAGTAACTGACTTTTTCCTCCTAGAAACTGCAGCACAAGAATTGAAAACAGACTCGCACATCCTCAGAGGAGCAGCTCAACGCAATGCCCAGCTGAAGCCAGCAGGCACTTTGCGTGCTGTAGCCTTTGAGTGCCTCTAGTTGGCAGATGATTATCCTCGAGAGGATAAACCTCCTCTAGATCCATCCTCTAGAGGATGTTTCCAAATCTGGTGGTGGCTTTTGTCAGTTTTGACCTAAGTGACTTACAGTCGACCCAGTTCCAACCTTTCTTCCTCTGCCTTCCCGAAACCATTCCTCCTCCCATAACAACACCACAATTCTGTGTGCCCAGCAAGCACGATAGATTTGTCTAGTGTGGGACAAAAGGTATGAGAGTCCAGAAAAAAATGGAACATCTTAAGAACAAAAATGCTGCATTTTGGGTTTGGTTTTGTTTTTTTTTTTAAGATCTGGCATGCAAAACTGGAGAGGGTGTGGGGAATCAAAAGAATGTTTAACATAAAATATTTTCTCTGAGAATGAACAATGAAAGCCATCAGTCTAATGCTTAACAGTACATTAGCTCTGTTGCATTTAAGCCTCCAAAAGGCTTTTTATAACTTAAAATAAAAACATTTTGTTCATAAATCAAAATTGGTTTGTAACGTTTTTGCCTGCACTTAGGCTAAAGCTCTTGCTGATCTCTCCTGGGCACATGTATTTTGCCTCTCTAGAATTCTTGCACATCTTTACTCCTCTGACATCACAGACTAGTGCCTGCGACTCACGTTGATGCTGTGAGCTCTTGGGGTATATAAAGGCAGACAAGTCTGGCATGGCCCTGTCCTATCTGTCTTCGATGCACTCTCAGCTCGTCCAAAATCCATTTATCTGTTCCTTGAAATCCCTGCGCCTCCCTATGATAGTTATGCTCGTCTCAGCCATATCAGTCCTTTTCCCAAAACACACAGCCAATTGTGGAAGTATTGCATTTCTCAGATTACTCTGATGGCCACTGACAGCTCTGAAAACTTTTATCACTGTGAAGTACAGAACAGTAAGGAAGGGACAGGAGAGATTTCAACCATGATCCACAAGAAACAGTAAATACAAAATGCCTCAGGCTGTGAATTTAGGTTCTGCACTGTTGGTCCCAAGTGAAACGGCCTGACTTGCCTTTCTAAGGAGAAAGACCGAGTACATTTGAGAGAAGGGCTGGAGTACAGCCTGAGACATTGGGCTTCACGGGGATCTTGTCTCAGTGTACTCAGCCTACGTGACCTGGAGACACAGTCTCCGTATATTAATTCTGTGGTGAAGCAGATTTGCAGCATGCATGGCGGTGTAACAGCAGCTTTCCCAGCATGGCTTATGCAGGAGATACTGAGCTCGGATGTATTGCAGCTCTGGTGAGCCAAGCTGGTGCATCTGCTGGGTAACTGCTTCCCTGATGTCCTAGCACACAGATGGGAGAACACCTCAGTCACCATGAGTGCTGTGTTTCAGTCAGGCCATTCTGCAGGGTAGTCCTGGGGATACAAAGAGCCAGGTCCTGGCTGGCCTGAACAGGTCTGCCACACGTGAGATTCAGTACCGTCTACCCCAAAAGTCATACCGTGCACACCACCAACACTACTTCAGTCTCAGACCTCATCCTACCACATCCCCACTGCCTCTTCAAATGTGCCACAACACAGGCAGCTCCTCCACTTACTGGGCTAGCACTGTCCCAGCAGCAAGAAGTCTCTAAGTCGGAGCCAGTCTGAGGGAGCAACCTGAAAGCAAGCCTACAGATAAGGTTTTCCCAAGTTTCTTCCCCATACTGTACTAACTGGGACCTTTTTTATGCAATCCCAGAGGACACTTCACCTGCACTGGCACAGGCTGCCCAGAGAGGTGGTGGAGTCTCTGACTCTGGAGACATTCCAAACCCGCCTGGACGCCGTCCTGTGCAACCTGCTCTGGGTGACCCTGCTCTGGCAGTGGGGTTGGACTAGATGATCTCCAGAGGTCCCTGCCAACCCCAGGGATTCTGTGATTCTGTGATAGGACTACAAGTCCTACCAAGTCAAGTCAAGGAGTTTAGCTCTGTGGACATTAACATAGACTCAAAGCACAATTTAGATCGGAGGTCTAGAGACCTCTGGAGTCTCTAGTCCCACCCCACTCAAAGCAGAGGCAACACCAGCGTTACATTAGGTTGCTCAGGGCCTTGTCCAGGTACATTCTGGGTGTCTTTGAGAGCATGGTGCATTCTTACAGCATGTTCTGGATAGCACAACCATCGTATGATGGAACATGCTCACACACAGGGATGACGTGTTCATTTTCCAAGCCTCTGCTCTACAAATTATTCTGCTAATTCTGAAAGAGTGGTTACTGTGTTACTTACCACAGTTACTGTCGTAAGTTTATTTGTACATTATTTCTGAGCCATATGATGTACCTTGCTCTTGTTTACACATTTACAAAGTTGATGGGTTTTACTTTCTCTCTTTTAATTCCTTTTTCCTATTTTAAAATGCCTATTTAAAAGGAAAAAAACATACGAAGAACATTAATGTGGAGAGCAACTCAATATATCTGTCAATATTCAAAAACTGAGAATGCGTACCTATTTCATAAACATAGAGTATAACAGTACTTTCTGTGCGGTATTCTTCGCCATTCATGATATAAAGTTTAATTTCAATATGCAATTTTTACCTTAGTTTCCCCCAGATGTAAAAGAACATCTTGAAGAAAATAAAGGGAGTCAGAGTTTTTTTCAACAGTATTCAATACTGTCAGAGATTTCATATATATCCTTGGAAAATCAACACGAGGTGGATGCAGAGACTGATTTGATGTGCCTGTTGGGAAATGAGGAGCACATAGCATGAAGGCAAGCACCATGCAGGCATATGCTGACTTTTTATCTCTGTTACTCCAGGCTGCATCTCTCGTGGACTGACAGTCTCTTCTCACACTCCGGTCAAACATCCCTCTTGATTTTAAGCTCCAAGAGGACTGTATGATGATGTAGTCTGACACAAAGTTTCGCTTACTGGTACCTGCCTCCAGCGCAATAATTTCTGCTTGAACTGGATCCAGAGAAAGAGATGCTGCATACCGATTTAAAGATCCTACATGGCAGAGCATTTGCCAGCTCTGAAGGTAGTGGCTAACTGCCTTCCTGGCTAAACACTGATTTCTCATCTCCAGCTGCTGGATGTCGCCAATCCTTTGCTTGCTAGATTAGTACAACTAAGATCTAACAAATCCTCCAAACTCATGTTCCACATACAGCCTCAAAACAGACTGATCCTATGCCTCTGAGAAGGAAGTTTATGAATTAATGATCAGCCTCCAGGCCAGGATAATATCTTAACCCTCACGTACAGATTTCTTAACTCAGAATTTGTTCTACATTTAGCTGAGAATTTATCTCAGGTCACTAACAATGACTCTATGCTGACTACCTGATTATATGTATAGCTTCAGGTTTTAAAATTCATCCCCAGGCACCTGGCAGGATGAAAAGAAGCTCAAGGGCAGGGGGAGAGCGGAGGCGGCAGCCACCATGAGCTCAGGGTTGTCAGCTGGAGGCGATCTGCCGGAGACGTTGAGTTGCGTGTGTGGGAAGAGCTCAAAAATAGCACTCATTTAAAAATCCTGGGATTTTAAATCAGTCTTCTGGGGCCTCGCTCCCCGTTTGGCTCCAGCAGTCTCAGCAGAGCCAATTCCAGGGTGTTCACCCTCGAGGAGTGACAAAATGGGAAGGCAGAGTGTGACCTGCGTCCGGCACTTAGTGAGGGATCTGCCCATGCCTCCAGGCCCATCCCCACCAAGACAGTGGTCAATTAAATCGTAGTATTTCACAGAATCACCTGGGTCCAACCCCCCTGCCAGAGCAGGGTCACCTAGAGCGGGTTGGACTGGATGGCATCCAGGGAGGTTTTGAGTGTCTCCAGAGAAGGAGACTCCACCACCTCTCTGGGCAGCCTGTTCCAGTGCTCTGGCACCCTCAAAGGAAAGTTTTTCCTCATGTTGAGACGGAATTTCCCCCGTTCCAGTTTGTGCCCGTGGCCCCTTGTCCTGTCGCTGGGCACCACTGAACAGTCTGGCCCCATCCTCTTGCCACCCGCCCTTGAGATGTTGATAAGCACCAATGAGATCCCCTCTCAGTCTTCTCTTCTCCGGGCTGAACAGACCCAGGTCTCTCAGCCTTTTCTCATCAGAGAGGTGCTCCAGTCCCTTGGTCATCTTCGCAGGCCTCTGCTGTTCCCTCTCCAGCAGTTCCCTGTCCTTCTCGAACTGGGCAGCCCAGCACCGGACACACACTCCAGGTGCGGCCTCAGCAGG
>VYXH01000281.1:101471-130027 GCA_013397275.1 Burhinus bistriatus
CGGCGCGGCGGGCGGGCGCCCCCTGGCGGCGCGGCGGGCGGGCCGTGACATGTGGCCGTGCTGGCTGTGCCCGCAGGTGCCGGGCGCCATGGCCCCCCCCAAGGACATCATGACCAACTCGCACGCCAAGTCCATCCTCAACGCCATGAACGCCCTGCGGAAGAGCAACACGCTCTGCGACGTCACCCTCCGCGTGGAGCACAAGGACTTCCCGGCCCACCGCATCGTCCTGGCCGCCTGCAGCGACTACTTCTGCGCCATGTTCACCAGCGAGGTCGGTGCGCCCCGTAGACGGCGGGCTGCCGCCGGGCCTGGGTGCTCTGTGGGTGGAGGAGGCAGGGCCGCCCAACGCGTGGGCTGCTCTCTCTCAAGCTGCTCAGCGGCTGGGCCTGGATCCTCTCGTGGTGGCCCAGGATCCCCCCCATGGTGGCTCGAGGTCCCCCCCCGCCATGGTGGCTCGAGATCCACCCCCCCATGGTGGCCCTGGATCTCCTCCAGTGGTGGCCTTGGGTTTCCCCATGATGGCTCTGGATCTCCCCATGGTGGCCCTGGGTGTCCCCATTGTGGCTCTAGATCCCCTCCGTGGTAGCTCTAAATGCCCCCCATGGTGGTTCTAGATCCCCCCCATGGTGGCCCTGGGTCTCTCTGGAGGCCCTCATGGTGGCCCTGGATCCCCTCACAGTGATTCTAGGTCTCCTCATGGTGGCCCCAGAGCCCTTTCTCGTGGCATGGTGGGAGAGTCAGAGGCTGCAGTTGGGACCATGGTCCTGAGTCACTGTCAGCTGCGTGACCAACCTGTGCACCAGAGGGCTGCCAGACTGAGCTGGCAAACAGGAAGGCTCTGATACATTTACTGATTTTTCTGGTGGTGGTTTATGGTCTTCATACTTCTGGTCATCTCTCTTGCCGAGGGCACCAGCCCTAGCGCAAAGCTGTGTGAGGTGTGTCTTAGACTGGGTGGCGAATTAAGGCAGCCCTTTAAAACTGAAATGGAGGGTATTTAACTCATGTTCTGGTCTCTGTTGCGCACTGGCGGATCAGCTGGTACGTGTTGGGTTGTGCTGTTGCTCTTGTGAGGAGGGCGTAAGCTCTGGCACCGGGGCTGGGGGGAGGCTGTCACCCCTGTTGCTGTGCTCGGCAAATCTCGCTTGCAAGGACCTTTGCTCTCGCAGTACTTACTGTATTGACTTGCAGTACCTGTGTGCTATTTTTTTGAAATCACTGAAAGGTAATATTTGAGCTAGGGCTACCACCCGTTCATATTGTTAAATAGGAGATGCTTTGCCTGGCTTTGTCTTTTGTAAGTTTGAATCGGTCTTTGTGGCTTTTTCTTACAGAAGATGCTTTCCTTATCCTAGCAACTTCCCCATTAGCAGGGAGAAAAATTACTAAGTAGCTTAAAGGTCCTAAAGACCTCCCTGCTAGCCCAGTAGTCCTTGCAGGAGAGAATAATTTTCTTCTTTGTTTTATCCAGCAATGAACACTGTTGGCAGAGCTGTCTGTGTGCCTACTTTCAGTGCTGTGTCGGGTGAGCAGGTGTCGTAGTTATCATAGTCTTGTGCAAAGCAACCAAAAATAGACATACGCGGACTGACCACATACCAATGTGTTTTCTCTCCATGTCTTCATGAAATTTGTAAATTTGTCACGTTTATGCTCTTTCTCTGCACAAAGGAAATGTAATTAAAAAAAAAAAATCATACACAAAGCAAATTCAGTCCCTGGAGGCTGAAGTTCTGTGTTTCCCAACAGCTTCAAGGAGCACAGCAGTATAGCAGGCTGTCTCTGCTTCTTTGTGTTCCTGTCTACGTTCCTGTCAATGCTTTTGACTTCCTGGACTTTATCGAGGCAGTCTACAGAGATCCGATCACTCTGTGTGCTACAGAACGTTCTTTGTGGCTGCTAACAAAGGCTGAGGATCAGTATGCTTTGGATCGTAGCTGAGATCATCTCGCCTTCCTTTTTTATACTTACTTTAACTGTAACATTGTAGTAACCTTAATTCATAGATGTAATTCTTCCTAGAAAAATAAATGCACCCAGTGGGCATGATTGCCTGATCTCTCACGCTGCCAAATTGCCACCGCTTTAAGCGTTTTACTTCTTTTGCTTAGTTTGTATTTCTTCCAAATTTGCTTTTTTGTATGGAAACCCCAAAATGACAAACCTGCCAAGTGGCACACACAATTACCGAGTGTTTGTGGGAGAGCGTTCTTTCCAGGAAATGACAGCTCGGTAAGCCTCAAAGTGGACCTGCTTCCTCTGTGTGTCAATGACAAGTATGTTGGTGAGCGTAAAGGGACAGCATTTGGTTGCTCTCCAAGCACTTGTGGGTACAGCGTGTTTTGGCCACGGCTGTAACTTGAGGGAACTCAAAATGCCGGATTGCCTAACGGACTAGCAGGCTCTGCGAGGGCTTCCTTTGCATTTCGTCACTGGTCTCCTGCAAATTTGGGGACTGCTTGGCTAGCTGCGATGTGTGGCTGTCGTCAGACTTGGCCTACACAGGGCTTTGTCCAGAACTGATCCCTGGGTTATGCCCACTGTCATTCATGACGTTACATCTGCGTGTGGCCAGTGTAGCACTGAGACCGTCATCAGAGATTATCATCATAAAGAACTGCGTTTGCCAATCCCTGTGTCTCTAGTTTCCTTCCTTCTCTCACTTCTGCCTTTAACGTTTACTTTAAAAAGTTGTCAATCTTACTTAGTGTTAATTTCTTCCCATTTGCTGTTCCCATTTTCCAGAACTGAGGAGGAGCCGCTGATCACCTGTTCAGCCCCTGGTTTTTGACAACACTCTTCTCTGCCAGCATGCTGAGTAGTGTGGGAAAACCGAAACGCCCATCAGTTTTACCTACAGGGTCCTTCCTTGTAGTGAAAATTGAAGGGCAGTTTTAGCAAATGCTCCCCTGGATCCTAGTTTTGCACTGGCATTTCTGTCTTTCTTTGGACCATAATTCGGGATGTGTTAAGAGCTGATCATTGGCTCCACCTCCGAAATAAACTAGTCTGTCTTCTCCTGGAGCATATGTTCTAGAAACTGAAGGGTTTTTTTTCCCCTAGAACATGGAGAAATATTCTTCTTATTCTGAAAATAAAAAACTTCTGTTTCCAGGTTCTTACCTGGTCATCTTCACTGTACTGTGAATGCCTTCCAGAATGCAGTGAGCCACATATTAGCACTGTCGTGACAGCATTTTTTTTCCCCCTATAGGTGAGAAGAAATTGGAGGGGTTTATTACAATATACTTTTGTGTATCTGTATTAGTGAAGGCAAAACGAAGAAGTGGCCTTGCATAAGAAAGTGGTTCCAAAATTTTAGGCCCATTCTCCTGCAGAGTGAGTTGCATGATTTATGGATGGAATGGGAAACAGCAGCATTGTGTTTCACAACAGAGTTATGACCTGCCGCCCTTGCCTTAAGGCTTTCAGCAACTTAGGCATCCTGGGGTAAAACTCCTGATGTCTCCAAGTGACTCTCCTTAACTATGAGAATGTGTTTTCCTGGATGCTCCAGTTGATTTCTGGATCTGTAGTGCTGCATACTTTTTATGACGTGTTAGAAACGTGCTTGTGTTAGGGAGTACCAATCCCGTATTGCTTTACTTCCGGCTGGTTAACAGAACTCGGATATGGAATAACAAAGGGGGAAACTAATCTGGAATTCTAACAGCAGAGGTATGTCTCGTGCCACTAAACACCTGCGAAAGGAATGCTGCTTGTACTGTGTTCTGATTAGCATTGACCACAATTTTGCATTGCTGCTGAGTCCAAATATGTGGCTGTATTGATAAAAGAGGGACTTTCCCTGTACACAGTTCTCTAACACTGCATGGGCAGTCTGGAGCTACAGCTCAGGGTCTTCATGAGACGGTCACAATCAAGTTCTCTCCACTCTGAGATCCTTCTTTAAGGTATGATGCTAGGATCCCAAGTTATTCTACGTCTCCTATATTGTGTGGAGTTACTTGAAATGTTTTCTTCCTTCCAGGCAATCTTAGCACATTTAGCATATTTAGCTGTGAGCCAAATAACAACCAAGTAGTGGAGTGCAGCAGAGAGAAGCAGGAGGTGAACTTCTCTATAGTGTTAGTGTCGTCCCCATGGTTTGTGTTTTGGTCAACAGTGTATATGGCTGATTATTGATTGTTGAATATTGGTTGTGGGGACAGGAGCTTCTTTACCAGCTCCAGGCCGATCTGTGAAGAACAGATGTCTACAGCTTCTATCTGATGCCGTGTAATCCATTACCAGGAGGTCGGTGCCCTTGTAATATCCTGTCAATAGATGTTTGTAACTTCTTATCCTCTTTCTTCTAAGTACGTATGGCCTACAGCTCCTTTGGTGACATCTGTGTCCTTTATCTGTTGTACCAAACAGCTTAGTCTTGTTTTGGGTATGTTTTGTCTAGCCCAAGTTAGGAACTCATTTTAGCTTCTAAATGCCATGCATGGCCCATCATACAGCAGGTCGGACAAGGTAATTTGCTGTTCCTTTCTGACTCAGGAAGCCATAAAGTTTGTTCACTGCATCGACAGACTTGAAAGGCCTCTTCCCTCAGATTCCTTCGGGTATCACCATTACCTCCTGTGCTTCCTTCTCTACTGCGAAGTGTATCTCTCTGCATCAGAGGAACGGCTCAGTCTCAGCAGAGACATTTCTTCCCTTCTGCTGCTGTGTCATCGAATGCCTCTGTAGGAATATTCTTGACTGCTCTTATTTTCTCTACTTCTGTATCATCTCCTTTCTCCCCAACTGTGGCAGATTCTAAGCCAAGTGATGATGCTTTGATGTGGCTTTCTGTTCGCTGAGTCTCTGCTCAGTCTGTCTGTAACCAACTCCAGTCTCATTCTTGGCAAGAAAAGTCAAGGGCTTTCATCCGAATTGTTATTGTACTGATGCTGACTGCTTCTTCAAAAGCCGTGGGGAAAAAAGGTTGAGTTTGCAGCGTGCTGCATGGAGACATCCTTCTGTTCGGGTCCCTTCATGCTGACAAGAGCTTGGAGCTATGTGCAGGGCGTGATTAGTGAGTCCACCTGCTAGCCCATTGTTCATGAATCATCAGAGGCTGTGCCAGCAGCTTTGTGACGGATGCATTAAACTACAAAGCTGATGCTTTGTGAAATATAATCTCAGTTTTGTACCAACAGAGGTGCAAATTTGGTGGATTTGCAGAATTTACTGTTCCTAAAGATTGACTGTCGAGAGGGTAACATTCCTTGGAAAACATAATTATTCCAAAATGATATATCTTAGAGGTGATAAAATGGTGAGGGGACAAAGTCAGGATTGTGTAAGTACCGTCACTGTATGTACTCTCATTTTACTTTCAAGAGTTTAAGCTAAAACAACATGTAACCTTTAACTCTGAACTTCCTGGCCTAGAAATAGTCATTCTTTTTAGGGACCTTCACCATAAGCTTCCAGAATGGATCCGGAAGGGAACTGTTAGGAAAGACTTTTATTTGGTTTGGTTTTAGAGCAGAGTGGTGAGGTGGGGACTCTATGTAAACTGCAGCGTGTGATACACATCCAGCGCAGGGAGGAGCCCCCTGGACTGCTCCTTGTAGTAAAGCTGGGAGTTACTGCATGGAGGAGAGAGTTCATTTATCTTGCACAAATGACACGTGTAATTTCTACTATCTCTAATCTCAGCTCGCTCGTTTTACAATGCGGTTTAGCTGTCCTCCTGATCCATAATGAACTTTGTCTCTCTTACTTACCCCGTAAGTGAATTCTGCAGGGAAAGTCCCTCCTTCGCCTTGTTCTTTCGATAAGCGCAAGAAGAGAAAGGACAAATCTCTGGTGAAACCTCTCTGACAGCCCATGTTTTAAAAAAACTGCTGAGCGTTGTTGGCTGTTTGATCACATTACTGAAAACTAAACCTTCATCTCCCTTCTAACTTACAGCTCTCGGAGAAAGATAAACCCTATGTAGATATCCAGGGACTGACAGCCTCCACCATGGAAATCCTGCTGGACTTTGTATATACAGAAACTGTTCACGTGACAGTAGAAAACGTCCAAGAATTGCTCCCAGCGGCATGTCTGCTTCAGCTGAAAGGTAATTGTCAGGTATCAGCATAAATGGCACAGTCGCTGCTGCTCCGAGATTTGGTTTGTCTGACCTTCTGTGAATGGAAGACTGATTGTGGGAGGCATGATATTTTATAAGTACTTATGTCAAACTTCTTCTGTTGTCTAGTGGTCTCATTGGTAGAGGAACTGATTTGGGTAAAAAAAAAAAAAAAAGATGATAAAACAGGTTATTGTTCCATGCTTTGGGCTATTGTGTTTCTGTGTGAGAATTCCCAGGAGGAATTGTGGGCTGTATAGCACACAATAAGTATAGCATGTTACAGCTTAGTCAACTTATAATAATAAGCAAATCCTTGATGTCATTTGACTTGCCATCATAGCATGTCTGTGTCGTAACAAACTGGCTGATGTCATTGCACGTGCGCCTATGGAGCTAGCCCGGGCAATTACCCCAAATCCCAGCAACTATCAAAAAGACATTGGAGAAAACCTAGAAATCTGGTAGCCATATGTATTAGCATATACATTTTTTGTTTATAATCCATGAAGCTGAGTACAAATCACATTTGAGTCTTTTCCTAGTATCAGATTTATTTAATTTTTGCGTTTAAATAGAATAGCCAGTGATCAAAACAGCCCAAACACATGGTCTACTGCTTAGTGTTTTCACATCCTTCCAAAGAAATATTTGCATGTGTGTGTTTCTGTAGTGTTTTTAAGCTTTTTATTTGAGTTGGATTTTCATTATTGTTTGGAACTTTCTTTTCTGAAGCCCTTTCCAAAGCAGTGGATTGATAGTAAGCATGCAGTGCTCATTCACCCCTCCAATTTTCCGTAGGTGTGAAACAAGCTTGCTGTGAGTTTCTAGAAAGCCAGCTGGATCCATCAAATTGTTTGGGCATTCGGGATTTTGCTGAGACACACAATTGTGTTGATCTAATGCAAGCTGCAGAGGTCTTCAGCCAGAAACATTTTCCAGAGGTGGTTCAGCATGAAGAGTTTATCCTCTTAAATCAAGAAGAGGTTGAAAAGCTCATCAAGTGTGATGAAATTCAGGTAAAACCTGAAAAGTACCATTACTGTGCAAGCATTGAAGTAAAACATTGAAACCAGTCAGAACCACACAGTTCATGAATTTGAAATTTAATTTCCAAGAAGCTGCTTCTAATTTTTTAGCCACGTAATCTGAAATTGATCAGTAACATAGAACTTTTATGTAAGAATTTGTTGTCACACAAGCATTTCCTGCAAGTAAGGCAATCGCAGTTAGTTACCTCTGCAGAGTTCCTGTTCCCTTGTCTTCGCCTTTCCCTGGAGGAACTTTTAGAAGTTACAAAGACAAGTTGTCTCAATGCCTACATTTCAGAAATACCCTCAAGACTTTAACTTTTTTTGTAGACCTTTGCACACTACTCAGCAGCACAAGGAATGCATGTGTCATCCCAGGCATTTGGGTGCCCTCTACTTTTACAAACAGCAAAATGCATGATGGTGCAGGGTAGTCTGACTCTTCAGGGAGTAATATGCAGATTTTCTTCCCTTAAAGCTGAAACCTGTCAAATACTTTTTTCTGAATTTTCTATGAATATCTGTGTTATTGAGAATTGAAATAAGTTGAACAGTCCGTGATAATGGGGAGGGGACTTGAGTTTTTTATTGAGATGGACTTCGTCGAGAGTTGATGTTTGCTTCTGTTATAAAAGAAGTGATTGAAGCAATCACTAGTCCGAGTTCACAGTAACGTGAACTCTTAGAAGGAAACCGATGTAAGCGATACCTCTGGTGGAATTCCTGAAAAGCCAATACAGGGGTAGCCAGAGGAGAATTCTTGATGTATGCCTTGAAAGTCGGCCTTGAAAGTGGCCTTCAGCCAAGCTGACATCCTCTTGTTAATAAGTCCGCTTGACAAAGAGCATGCAAGAGACCCTGGCACAGGCTGAGATCAGCAGTGGGGAAAGGCTGAGTGTGTTTGGTGTTTTAACAAGCCGCAGCTTTAATGCTGTGAGGGTTTGAGCTTGTGTGGGTTGTGGCGAGTACGGACATAATGGTTCTGGGCAGTGAAGAGGGAATAATGAGGAACTTGAGAACGACCCAGCCAAACTAATCAGATGATCCACACAAGCGATCCACAAAAGTCATTGTGAATTGGAAGGACCGATTCAGGCCTTGCACACACACAGTGAGGAGTGCGTTCACTGTCATACCTTAAGATGGGGAAGGGGGCGAATCTAGCAGTGTGCCAGCACAGAGCTGATGTGCTAGATCAGAGGGTGCTGAGGGAGCACCCTCGGAAAATCCCCTGGCTGTTCGAGAAGTATAATGGCAGGTCCACACTGTGATGCTGTGTTTAGTGTTACTCATCTTTTATCAGAAAACAGAAATGATTTCATGAACAACAAAACTGTTAAATATTATCAGAGGACAGTCAGTTCAGGAGGGAATAAAACGATGTGAGATTATTGCATTTAAATAGGAGGTGGGGAAAACTGGAAACAATAAAGTACTCTGCTCTCCTTTTGTGAGGTCTAATTGTCCTTCCCCTGTAATCCAAATAAAAAAAGGCCATTTTAAATTACACTGTAACAAATATAAATCAATGGCTTGGAAGAATTGCCTTACATAATTAACCTCTGTGGCTCCCTGCTTCAGAACATTCTGAAACAGACAGCTTCAAACTGAACTTCAAAGTGGACCAGTCATACATCTCCTTTTATCTTCATATTTAACAACAGTTAACAGACCTCATCATAATAAATTCATGTCTGATTTGCTTTTGCGTTGGATGATCTGAAGACGTGCAAAAAGAAAACCAAGCCTAAATAATATATAATAGGGTTTTTTACAATTCCTTTGCTTTTGGTAATCATAGATGAATTTGCATGGCTGTGCTTAGGGTACACTGGAGCTGCAGTATTTGTAAAGCTGTCTAAAGCACCTGAGGTTCTCTAAAAGCATGAAATTTAGACGGTTTAGTCAGTGTAATCTCTGGAAATGGTGTAAGTACTGGAATGTGCTGGTCCTAGGTGGAGAGGGAAATAAACTAGTCAGAACAGTAATGTTCACACCCTGAGGTTCTCCACTCTGAAATCCAGTTTTTTATAGTTTCTTAAATGTGGATGAAAATAAAAACTCTTAAACATACCTGATATGGCTGATAAAGGGGCAGTGTGTGGGTGCAGGGCTGCAAGAGGTTAAGCGAGACACTGCTCCGTAAAAAGGAACGCGATTCTGCTCATCTTTATGATGGTACTTTGCATTTTGCAGGACAGCAACTCCTGCTCCGCTGAGAAGTCAGGGGGGAGCTGCCCTGCGAGTTACTGCCTGACACTGGGCTCTCTCACAAGTGGTGGCTCCCACCTTGTGGCTCTGCTGCATACCATAAAGCTCACTTCTCTGGCACTTGTTGATCTTAGCTGTAAAGAAAAAAAAACAAATAATATAGTTCTAAGGAAAATAAAATGAGGAAATTTCATAGTGCTTGTAAATACAGCTCATGGGAATTTCCATAACAGACTCTTACTGGAAATGTCCTGCTCTCTTGCTAGCTGTCCAGCAGTGTCAACAGCCTGGAAGTTGTCTGTTCCACAGCAGTTGCTGAAATATTATCCTGCAGTCTGATCAGCATGTGCCTCCTCTTTCCAGGTGGACTCTGAAGAGCCAGTTTTTGAGGCAGTTATAAACTGGGTGAAGCACTCGAAAAAAGAACGGGAAGCATCGCTGCCAGAACTGCTGCAGTATGTGCGCATGCCGCTCCTCACTCCCCGCTACATCACAGACGTCATCGACACCGAGGTATCGGCAGCGCGGGTCCATGGACGCAGACCAGCTGGGAGCTCGTATCTGTGTGTGATTGCCATGTTCCCTGGTTAGACTCCTGCTGTCCTAACAGAACATGTTAACAGCTGCTTTCTCTGCTGATGCTTTTTGATGCTGACACTATGGCGTTGTCCGCGTTCAGCTGGAGTGCCCACTGATGGACTCAGAAGTGGTTTGCTGTGCCAGCAGTTACAGCATCCCACTTTTCAGCTGGGAGGGCACCCCATCCAGAGCCGTTATTCAGTTGTCTCCTGATATATGTAGCACCTTTCTGTTGTCGTCTATTACTGTTTTCTAACAAGTGCTTTCTGCCTTCCATTCCTAAGCAGGTCTCCTTCTCTAGGCTGAAGGCTGCTGGCGTGCGATCCTAGGGAGGAGGTGGCTCCTCAGAAGTTGGTTTAGGTGCAGCTGGCAAGCGTGTACCTTTGAATGAGGACAGCAGCTGTGTAGGTCCAGGGCCAACACACAAGTTGGAGCCATACCTAACGCTGCTTCTTTGTGTGGCTGGGGTGTTGCAGAGGCAAACCAAAATGTGGATGATGATAAGAGATAATTAAGCTTTTGCAATGGAAGTGTAATTCCAAACAGGAAGTGATGCTGACCCCAGGCAAGGTTTGACAAGAAGGCACAGAGGAGTTCAAACCAGCATTCTGGTTTGATGGTGATGTGAGGCAATCAGTGGTTACTAGTCCTTGTCACCTGACAGGGGCTGAATGTTGAATGACAGACTTCTCTACATAGAGAAATGGCTGACTTAGCAACATTCTTGTCTGCTGCGATGTAGCTGCCTTTTGCAGATGTTCTTAAATAAGGGTAACTAACAGGCAGTTAAGTTGTGCCAGAGCTAAAATGTGTTTAGTCAGATTGTTATGGTCCACCTTAAACTGGAATTGAAGCTAATGCGAAAGGGACGGGTACCAAAACAATTAGATCTGTTCCAAAACCAGCCTAAGACAGTGTGTATACAGGGCCTTGGCTTTCTTACTGCACAGAATGGCCTCTCCAGTCTGGAAGTGACACACGCTGGTGGGACATCATCATCTCGGGGCAGCACGGAGAGAAGAGTGTTGGCCTTGTGTGGCATCATCTGCCCTGAGCACCCTGGCCGCCTTGCACAAGCACCAAGAACTTGGAAAAGTAAATCTTAGTGCAGCAGCATATAGCACCAAACAACCAAAGGGGACAGAACACAACATTCAGGAGAGGCTGGTCCAGGCCCTCAGCCAGGGTAGGGAGTTACAGGGCATTATGCAAGGAGGAGATGGGGCTGTCCTTGGGCTGCAGTGCCCTCGGCTTCTTTTAAAGAAGACCCTACTGCTTCTGTAGTCTCTTCATAGCTCCACGTCCCCTTTGCACAGGGATCAAGCTAATAGATCCAGCTAAACTGCTTCGTTGCGTTGTGCTGCTTGCTTCTTCTTTGATGGCAGGTGCGTGCTGGGAGTTATGTGGGGCAGATCTAGCCAAACTGATTTCGAGTGTAGTTTCACTTCCAGTCCCCCATTTCAGACACACTTCTGCTGGCTTAAATGTAGTGGAAGTGGCTTTTCCTTAGTTTTCCAATAGTTGTTTTCATTATGGAACCTGCAGTGCCAGACTTTGCGTGAGAACTGAGCCATATCTTTTCAGCTGCAGTCCAGTCTTACGTTGTCCTTGCATTTCCTTGCGTGCAGCATTTGCACCATGATGCTGCTAGCCACAGCCTGCACACAAGTCATTTTAATGCTGTCTGAACTGACGAGAGTTGGCTTTAGGACAGTTCTTACGAGGGATCTCAAAATACATTGCATGTACCAGTGACTCATGTTTTTCCTCAGCCTTTTATACGATGCAGTCTGCAGTGCAGAGACCTTGTAGATGAAGCGAAGAAATTCCATCTTCGGCCCGAGCTCCGGAGTCAGATGCAAGGACCCAGGACAAGAGCACGTCTAGGTGAGCAGCAAGGAAAGGGCACTGAGGAGGTCTGGGGCATCGGCAGGTATTGCATTATACACCGTGTCTAGTGCCTTGTAATTGCACTGAAGTGCTTCACAGCAGTAACTTGTCAACCCACACTCCCCAGCGGTACAGAAAGGGGACTGGAGCAAAGGACAGAGGTTCATTTTTTTCAGGGCACGATTGCTTAGTGGCGATGCAGGGACTAGTTGGTTCCCTTTAATCCCAGGCTGTAACCATAAAACCATTTTCCTGAGTTGTTGGTACCTCCAGATATGTTTGCCTCAGTATGCAGCTGTCCAAGAAGTGTGGGACAAGTTTCTCCCTGTCTAAAAAGTCAGGTATCAGTGTCAGAAACAAGAAGAGCTGCAAGGTGAGAGACAGCTGTGTTACAGTGAACACAAGTTTTCACCAGGGAATCTCAGGGGAAAGCACAAGGACGGAGATGGAGAGGTCCCTCTTTCCTTTCAGAGGTACTTTTTTTTTCCCCCTGGTCTTGTTAAGGCAAATAAATCACAGAATGATAGAACACCAGGTTGGGAGGGACCTCAAGGATGATCTGGTGCAAGCTCTCTTGGCAAAAGCACAGTCTAGACAAGATGGCCCAGCATCCTGTCCAGCTGAATCTTAAGAGTGTATTGGGGAATCCACCGCTTTCCTGGGGAGATTACTCCAATGGCTGATTGTTGTCATTGTGAAAAATTTTCCTCTTGTGTCCAATCGGAATCTCCCCAGGAGTAACTTGTACCCATTACCCCTCAACTCTTCCATGTGATTCCTTGTAAAAACAGAGTCTCCACCTTCTTTGTAGCCACCCTTTAAATACTGGAACATGGTGATAAGGTCTCCCCTGAGCTTGCTTTTCTCAAGGCTGAAGAAACCCAGTTCTCTCAGCCTTTCCTGATGTGGCAGGCTTCCCAGTCCTTTGATTGTCTTTGTCTTTGATTGTCTTCCCTGGATCCTCTCCAGCCTGTCCACATCTTTTTTGCACAGCGGGGACCAAAACTGAACACAGTATTCCAGGAGTGGCCTGACAAGCACTGAGTAGAGTGGGATCATGACTTCTTTATCTCTGCTCATGTGTCCTGGTTTGAGGCCCAAACCACGACATCGTGGTGCCCTTGTTGATGCAACCCAGCATCCCATTGGCTTGCTTCGCCGCAGCAGCCCACTGCTCACTCATATCGAGCTTGTTGTCCACCAGGACCCCCAGGTCCCTTTCCACAGAGCTGCTCCCCAGCCAGGTAGGTCCCAGCCTGTGCCAAACTCTTGGATTATCTTTTCCCAGGTGCAAGACCTTAGACTGGGCCTTGTTGAACTTCCTAAGGTTCTTGTTAGCCCACTCTTCCAGCCTATCCAGGTCTTCCTGCAGGGTGGCTCTCCCTTCCGAAGTGTCCACTTCCCCACCCAGTTTGGTGTCATCAAATCATGATTTCTTCCTCTATTTCAGTAACTCCTACCAAGCACAGTCACTGAATTCTTGGGAAAATGCTTGACTTAAGGCTGTAAGCACTTGAGAGCAACATAAACAGTAGGAATGACCTGCAGAAGAAGTAAAAGTATTTTACTGGCTCCTTCATGACTGGCCGTTCCTCACCTGGCATCCCTTCTCTCATCTTCTAACTCAGTATCTCTGGACTGTCTCTGCCATGCCTTTATCCCGGGCACACTCACAGGGCACTGCCATCAGTGCCAGCGTTGACCATTCTTCCTGCAAGCAAACCCCACTGCGTGGTCTCCAGTGCTGCTGTTTGTGTGGTGGGGAGGAACCATGAAAAAACCTTCATGGCCGTTTCCTGTTATTAACACTGTTTGAGGGACAGAAAGCAGTTTTTCCACTAAAGGAGGAGGGTAAGTTAGGTTTGTCAGAGAGAAACATTGATTAGATTTTTTGGCCTGAAGGGAATGTTGTTATGATGTGGTTTGCCCTCCAGCATAGTCCAGGCCACAGCATGTCTCCTGTTCTTCTGGGAACGTCCTACATCAGTTTCAATGACGTGCAGTTCAGCTCAACCTGTCATTTTAGGAAGACACATTTCATTTTCTTAGTTGAAGTGCTTCACCTGATAAAGGAGACGTCACAAAACTGTTTTATTGTTTATTATACAGGCAAAAGCTGTGCAGCTTACTGCTAAGGTTCATCTTCTGGATTCAGCCCTACCTTTTTTAATTGAGTCAATACCATCTGCTATCAGCAGTGCTCAATCGTGTCACTTTTTAGAAACTGTGATTAAGTTGTGTGTTAACTTTCTGTGGGATAAGCTGAAATGATTGCACTTCTAGCTGTCATACTCCACAGGACGCTTTCCAAGTTGTTGTTGGAGCTCTTTTGTGAATCCTTCCCAGTTATTTTTTATGTTACTCTCCTTCATCTGAGGTGGCAGCTGTTTTCCTCTGTGACAGACAGCGTCTTGTTAAATCTTCGTTGCTCAGTGTCCAGTCCTTCTGCAATGAAAAGCTGGGCAGTTCTAAACTCTGGTAAAAATCACTGTTAAAGAAGGGGCCCAAAGGATTCAGGGGATGCTTATCTATTTTTAAAACTGATAGAAACCTACCGCAAAGGCAATCATTACAAGAGAAGTTAAAACTCTCCAGGTCACAAGTCTTCTTTAACTCTCAGGGAGAAAATAAGAAAAGTTCAGGGACAATCTCGGAGAAAAGGAAGTAGAAGGAAGGCAACTTTGAAATAAAATACATAGGACTTAAGAGACAGTTCCTCTGAAAATATTTCATTAATTTTTCAGGCTTCCGTCAGCCTGACTTGTTTCTCAGTGAAATGGCGAACAAAGGTGCCATCTGGTCTGGATGTCATTTACAAACGAGGGGAGAAGGCCCTCTTTTGTGAGGAGGCTGCAGGGAGGCAGCCATCCTCCTTCAGCTTTCATGGGGTGGTAAGAGGTTTGGGGAAAAAAAAAAGTCGTGGAAAGAATACAAAAAAAGATGTTATCGAGCCAACTTCAGCACCTAACTTAGCCAGATTGTCTTCTCAGAGTCCCTCTAACATTAGGAGGAATGGCCTCCAGCCGGCAGCTCCTAACACCTGAGTTAGTCTTACTGCCACGCACCCTGGAAGAGTTTCTCTCTCTTCCTCCCCGCTGAGGACAGAGGGAGCTCCAGTGCCTGCTACCCAGGTTAGGTGCCTGCTTCAGATAAAAACAGGGATTTAGAGGCAGCTTGTTGCACCAAGGAAGGCTCAGTGTTTCTTCAGGCCATTCCCTTGAGGTGACCCACTGGTTGTGAAGGGATTGACTTGACTTTGCTCTCTCTCTTTGCTCTAGGAGCCAATGAAGTCCTGCTTGTGATCGGCGGCTTTGGCAGCCAGCAGTCACCTATTGATGTTGTAGAGAAGTACGACCCGAAAACTCAGGAGTGGAGTTTCTTGCCAGTAAGGCACTATTTTTGACCACCGCTGGGTTCAACCAGCTGTGATCAAACACTGATCCTGTAGCATCAGCTACATAACATTCCTCTTTGGGCTGTCCTTTGCGTTCCGCTTAGAATTTCTGACATAAATTCTTTAGAGTTGCTGGGGTTTACATAGTGAATGCTGAAACCGCTTCACGTTTGCAGATTTGTCGAGTGTGCTGTGTATAAGAGGTGGTTGTCATATTTCTAATCAGATGAGCCTACAGACCCACATCTTTGTTGTGGGAGTGAGAGCTATCCTGCTTCTTATTGAAGAGGTGTTAAGCTTTAAGGTTAGTGATGGTAATTGAAATGTCAATAGGAATACTATAATCAGTCCTGCTTTCAGGCAGACTGCATGGTCGCTCTGGTTCCATTGTTTCTGAGCATAACAGGAGATAGTAAGGAAGAGAGAATTCCTGCACTGAGGACTATTTCTACCCAAATTTAAAATCACCTTTATCTGTGTGAAATGGTGGAGAATTGCTTCTTCTTTAATATTGCTAATCACAGAAGACCCTCTATCACCTGGTGTCTCAAAATTCTGTTCTTTTTTGGAGGCTAAAAGCTTCGGGTATTTTCATCAAATATTCCAAGTTTCCACATTTTCCTGTTAACAGTCTCTGCAGGGAGCCAGTGAGAGGCACACAAACCTCCGAGATGCATCAAAGATTCAGTAGCATAAGATAAACGACATTTAATGCAAAATATTTTAGCGCAGAGAGACCTGGGATGAGAAGAGAGTATGGCAGAAACAGAGCACAGGCAGAGGAAGGCAGATGCAGTCGTTAAGCATTTTAGCCAGGGCTGTATTATTTAGATAGTGCAGTTTGCCTCTGCAGTAGTGGGCCATTGTCCAAAAGAGCAGCAAATGAGGATGGAAGAACAGTGGTTTGTCTCCGTGCATCCGTGTTATTTCATCTCCTTGACGTTTTTATTCTTTTCACTGTTTTAGAGCATCACCCGTAAGAGGCGCTACGTTGCTACAGTGTCCCTGCATGATCGGATCTATGTGATTGGGGGGTATGATGGTCGCTCTCGTCTCAGCTCAGTGGAATGCTTGGATTATACATCAGATGAGGATGGTATCTGGTATTCCGTGGCTCCAATGAATGTACGGCGAGGCCTCGCAGGAGCCACGACCCTCGGAGGTATGTCCTGGTCACCGTACTGACAGAGCAGTACAGCCTTTTCAGTTCTTGTGCTGAAGTGCCCTGAGCGGGTATGTGCAGAGTGGGATGGCTCCGAGGGAGGAGGTGAGTCTGAAATTCTGGCTTCTCATCATTTGGGCGTAGAAATGGAAAACTTGCGCACATATCCTGAGAGGAGCGCTGCCTCCACTTTATTCTTACGGCATGTGTCTGTGCATCAAGGGAGAGGAACTCTGTGGGATTATGGAGTGGGAAGCTCTCAGGGTGGTGACGGTGTTGTGTATTACTGAGCACAGGACACCAAGTACAGCAGTAACCGTCCAGCACTGGAGAGAGGCTGAAACTAGAGCCTGTGCAGAGAAGGATTCTTAGGACAGACAGAGAAGAAGAAAATTACTGAGCAAACCAGAACACTTCACCTTGCTTATGCTGGCAAAGCAAAGGCCAAGAGGGGATATGATTGTTCTCTATGAGTTTAACTTGGCACGAGAAGGAAACGGGCAATATAAGAATTGAATAAGAACAAATGGTTATTAACAAGCCAGGGAAAAGTTGGTGTGGAAATGAGAGGAAGCTATCTAGCCATTAAAATAGCAGTTACTCTAATGAATATTCTGTGCTTTAATGCTTATATTAGGATATGTTCTTAATAATTAATATTGGTTAAATATTATTCATTTAGATTGTTCATAATCTATTCTAATGAAAATTCTTGTAAAAATGCTTTGAAGATGACAGATTTGTGAAAGCATTGCATGAATTAAGTTATCCAGTGTAAGGGACTGGTCTTGATGATCCAGACGTGTCTTTTGGATCTTCTTTCCTTTTGCCACATGTGTTTACTACTGCATAAGCATTTACTTCAGGGAGGTGCTGACAGGATGCTAATGACAAGCAGGGTTTGGGCATGGCAGTGTTTCAGCATGAAAAAAATAATCGGGGTGTGCATGTTCTCTTTCATCCATCAGCAAGAAGCAGATTTAAGGGACAGATGGGTTTTGTGTTTGTTTGGTTTGTTGGGTCTGTGAGCAGGCTAATGCAGTGAGCTAGGGTGAGGAGGCTGGGTTTGTCCTGGCTCCGAATGTGCCAAGATCTGTGGTTGTTTCTGTGTTTTGCAGTCCATGTTGTAGGCTTGCTCCATGTACCTGCTTGATACTTGACTCACTGAGTCCAACCTCTGTCTAACGTTGCAGACATGATCTATGTTTCCGGTGGGTTTGATGGAAGCCGACGTCACACCAGTATGGAACGATACGACCCGAACATTGATCAGTGGAGTATGCTGGGAGACATGCAGACAGCACGGGAAGGAGCAGGGCTTGTTGTTGCTAATGGAGTTATCTACTGCCTCGGTAGGTGCCCTTGGGACCTCTAGGCATTCTGTGAATACTTGCTCTTTACAGAAATGACAGTGCAGATGCTCGTTTGTGGGGAGCACCAATTACGTCATGTTCAGGTTAGAAGATTTAATGTCACTGCGCTGGGCGCTGCAGAGCTCTGTCAGCGAGTGCAGCCTGTTCTCACCGTTACCATCGCAATGGCTTAGACCGGAGCTGCCATATAACTACAGTAAATGCTGTTAGAAGCAAATTGGCCACAATCAGGCTACATTTGAGGGACAGCTGAAGCACGGGGGATGAGCAGTGCCAGCTGAGGTTTTCAGGGACTGGGCACTGGCTGAAATGGCCTAGAGATGAAGCAGGTAGTCACAGGATAGAGGGTGCATCTGCTCCACACAAAGCGATGTTGGCTGTAGCACTCCAGAAATGTGTCCTGAGCCGTGTGTGTTCCAGCTCCTTTCTGTAGCACTCGTTCCATTTTCAGAGACTCACACCAGCTGTGAATACGGTGAGAGTGCTAGAGGGCAAATCACTCTGACGACTTCAGTAAGCTTGTTCTGCAGATACACCTTCTGGGCCCCAGAAAAGGCAGGCCTGGTGCTGTACCCACATTTGTTGCAGTCCTGTTCCTGGGGAGTCACAGATATTAGACACTGGTTTATGGGTTTCACTTCCCTCTCCCAAATTCTTCTTCCTCATGCTGTCCCCCAAGGCAAATGCCAGCACGCTGCTCCTTTGCTGAAGCTGCACAATGAGATTTCTTGGTATCCTCTTGTGAAACAGCTCTTTGAGACATCCCAGCCTACACTGTCGCGTCAGCTGGCGGTTGCGGGCTGTGGCACACGGACCCTGAGCCAGCGCCAGGTCTGGAAGCTGTACATTTAGCAGGATGGCATCGACATTGGCATCAGCATACTCAGAGGCAGCTTTGGGCAGCATGGTGCTAATCTGGTTGTACTGATTTGGAGAGGTGATGCTGTCTCCCAGCACGGCCCGGTGCAGTGCAGGGGCAGAGCTCGCTCTGAGCTGGCTCCAGTCTGGCATTGCAAGCTGCAGAGATCCTCTTTGTCCTGCCAGCCCTGGCGTGTTGTGGGTTGTGCTGATTGCAGTGTGATGCTGTACTGAGGATGAACCAAGCATGTTGCTGCTCTCTACACAGAAAACATTCTCCAGAAGTCAGACCCGTGGTTTGCTCCTGTATTTTGTTTCAGGTGGCTATGATGGGCTGAACATACTGAATTCTGTAGAGAGGTATGATCCCCACACTGGACACTGGACAAACGTCACCCCAATGGCCACTAAGCGCTCAGGTAAGAGCCCAGAGTGCCTTGATGTCAAAATGTTTTGGGCTGCACTGAGGAAGCAGTCACTGCTGGCTTGTCCTGATGCCCTGGAGGATGCTGACTCACCACAGTGGGTAGTTTGGCTTTGAGAAGGGATGATTTTAGGACATGCTGGCTTAACTCCCCAAGAGAAAGATTAATTTTCACATGCCTGATGTCTCCATCCCATGCTAAGATGTGTATAGAGGAATGGGGGGGTGTTATAGGTTACAGGGAGGGAGAGGAAGCGTTGTGTGACTTCCATAACTAGGAACAGTGCACAGCTTGGAGAAAAGCTAGCAAGGAACAAACTACAGACCATAGTGCAAGATAATGGGGCAGTTTGCCAAGTCAGTGCTTGTCAGCTGCGCAGAACACGGCAAAGGCAGGAGTGCTCTGGCAGGCCATCCGTCACCTGCACTCTGTGAAATGCTGGGCGTCAGCTCCTGGGGCAGCAGTAACGCAGAGAGCAGCGCTGCCAGAGCGGTGTCACGCTGCAACAGTCTTACAGTAATAACTTCAAACATGGTGCAGTCACGCATCAATTATCCCCCACCAACCCTTAGCTTGTCTTTCCTGCTTGGCGCCCTACCTGGGCTTTAAGTTTGGCAGCTTTATCTAGAAGAAAAATATAGTTTAAATCCTACTTTTGGAGTAACTTTCTGTTTTCAGCTCTCCTTCATTTCTCAAAGGAGTTCCTGTGGGGCTTGTGCAGCTCCTGAGTGCTCAGGTGTTGGCCCTGTGCCTCAGGCCACCTGCCCCAGATCTTCGTGGCCGTGCTAGCGAGAAACCATGGCCTTGCTCAGCCACCTGTGGATGGGCAGGATGCTCAGTGCCTCCACAGCTTTGTCATTCTCGATGCAGTAGTTCTGCTGTGCTTACAGGCCCTCTTTGAAAACCCTTTTGAAGTTGCTTTTTCTCACATTCTTTCAATAAATGTCCTCTACAGTTACCCTAGGCAGCATTGTTTCTGTTCTCTGCTGCAATGTTCTTGTTTAGGGGCAAGTGCTGGTTACTCAATTAAAACTGGTCTCTGTTCTAGAAAGATTTAAGCTTTCTTGTGTCTGCGTGGCATTCACCAAAACCCCAAGCTTTAAATATTTACCGCTGTGACAGGGCCATTCCTGTTAAGTGTGGGTTGGAAAGTATTTCCCATATACCAAGAATGGATTTGATTTAGAAGTCGGTCACTCTCCGCAGCCAGGAAGACCCCCACATACAAGCACATGATAAAATCTGTGGGTTTTCCTATGTCAGGGGCAACAGGCAAGACCTGTCCCTGGATCTCTAGAAAGCTTAAGGTTTGAGACGGCTTTCCCCAAGGGATCTGTTGTGGGCACCAGAGAAATGGCTTCGGGCAAGACCAAAAGCAAACAGTTCCAGGGAAAAGGCTTTTATAAAAAGCATTCCCAGGTCCATGCTAGCTTCCCACAAGATTCAGAGGCTTTGGGTAGCAGTGCCTCAGCCCGCAGAGCACGCTTCTCAGTGCCACAAGCAAACAGGAACGAGCCTGGTTCCTTCCTCCATGTGACCTGGAGCAGTGAGGTCTGAAACAGCGGTCTGCCCAGGAACATTTTTTGGCCCAGGTTTTTGTGCTGCAGCTCTGTGGTACTAACACCCCGAACTACTAGTAGCTTAGATACCAGTTGTACTTGCAACCTTCATCCTGCTATCAGTTCCAGTCTGTCCGTCCTGGTGACCATGGAGTCAGTATGACTTCTTTCGCAGCAAGGCTTTGACACGCTCTCTAGAGCTGTCTGCGTGCGGGTCTTTGAATTCCAAGAATGACCAAGACGAATCACCAGGACTAAAAGTAATCTTGCCTTTATTCGTAGAGATTGTCTCCTCCTTGTTTCTCTTCATCTCTCAGGACAGGTTCTGGAGGTAGGCCACCCCTCAGAAACCACGCATATTGCATTGCTAGACCCAGCTTCCCTGATTAGGCCTTGGTCTGGTCTCTTCTCAGCCAAAGTCTTCCTTACAGAAGCTATTGGAGAGGCCATCGGGGCAGCCTGGCCATTCCCAGCTGTTTTGGTGCTCCCAGCAAGGACAGACAGTAAAAGTGAGGTTGCATTTAGTGGAACAGAAAGTCTTCTATACCCTACTTGTAGAAGAAACAGATTGGTGACAAGTGCTGCAGGGTAGCTGGCTTGTTTCCTTCAGGATATTCATCAGTGCAATAGTTATGTGTTGATGGTAACAGCCTGACAGGGTTTACTCCGGTCTCAGGATGCAGCTTGAAACAGCAGCGGCTGTTGGCAAGAGCACCTAAGGCCACTAAGTGCATCGTTATCTTACTCCGTTCTTTGGTGCTTTACCTGAAGGGGGCTGCAGATGAGGAACAGAGGCTGGCGGAGGTTTATGTTCTGCTGTTGTCATAAATTCCCAGTTGGGCCAACTGTGTTATTGATTGCTTTTACTGGGGCAGGTGAGAACAGCTGTTCAGACAGATGCTTCAGCCACTTACGCCTCTGTGACTGTGCAGCGGACACCAGTTTTCATTTCCCTGCCTCCCAGAGGAGCAATGTCAAAGAAAGCCCTTCCCTAGCTTTACATGGAGCAGCGTCATTCTCCTTGCTACAGCCAGGGGCTGGGTGACACCAGGGAGCCAGAAACACCAGAGGAATCTGGCTGTGTAGTGACAGAAACCCAGCTGGCTACCCGCCAGCAGAGTGAGCCTTGTGCTGGTCTGTGTTCAGGGAATCGGGGTGTCTTTCAGCCGAAGTGAACATCTCATGTTGCTAGTGCCACTCTGGCTGCAGTGCTGCTCAGTCCCCCTGATGCCAGAGGTTCAGCAGCATTTCACAGAGTTACAGGTTTTCCTGTATCGTATTGGAGACAAAGAATTAGAAAAAGTCCTCCTGGGTACGGTGCTGACGGTGTCACTCATGGGTGTAACTGTGCCACCTTCTGTCTCTCCAGGGGCTGGAGTGGCTCTGCTGAATGACCATATTTATGTAGTTGGTGGGTTCGATGGGACGGCACATCTCTCCTCCGTGGAAGCCTATAATATTCGCACTGATTCGTGGACAACTGTAACAAGCATGACAACCCCCCGCTGCTACGTGGGGGCCACCGTGCTGCGGGGAAGGCTGTATGCAATCGCTGGGTAAGCGGCTGCCCTGGGCTGGAGAGGGAGATGCCCTGCATGTCTATTTGCTGGAACAAGTGAGTTTAGGTGACACAACCTGCTGCCCTGTTTCAGGTGGCCTCTCCTTGCATTTGTATTTCAAGCTTTACGAGGAGACAGCCCACAAAGTCACCATGCCCAACCTAAATAGGCAGCGTGACATTCCAGGGCCAAGACAGGCAGGAGAACAGCAGCAGACAGCAGAAGGGAGCCTAATGCAGTGGGTTTATTTCAGGCCATTCTTGCTGTACGCAGCTGTGCAGCCCCCCAGGAAGGGCTCTGAACACCTCAACCTCTTCCTTCAGCAACATCCCTCACCTGTTACTTTCTGTCCTTGCAGATACGATGGCAACTCACTGCTGAGCAGCATTGAATGCTATGATCCCATCATTGACAACTGGGAAGTGGTAACCTCCCTGGGGATGCAGCGCTGTGATGCTGGAGTCTGCGTCCTTCGGGAGAAATGATCCGGAGGGAACTTAGAAGAACATCCTAAAAAGTCTCGGCCAGAGGAAGAGTCCCAAGTGATTTGCAGTGACTGTTCTTGAGAGTTGTGGATGCTGTGGAAATAGGCACCAGGACGGCAGCTTTCTGTGCTGCTTTTGACTAGAGCATGTGCATAAACGTGTTATCTCAGCAGTCATTTGAAATCGGGGGCTCTGTGTGAAGCTGGAGAAAGGTGGTGAAGTAGGTCAGGAGGAGCTGCATTCGCTGCTGTTTCTGTGGCTAAGTCTATCAGCAGAGCAGAGATGCCCCCAGCCTTGGTGTCAGCCAGCCTGGTGAATGCTTCCAAGGACATGTACATACAACTGGGTGGTCTCTTCAGCCACTGCAGGACCACGCAGGTCCTCTGGTTGCTCTCAGCCACATGGATGTGCGAGGGTGAATCCAGCTGCTCTTATGTTCCAGCTTCAAATCATCTTGTACATACTGAATGTTTAAACATGCTCCTCAAGCGCACATCAGTGCAGAGCCAGATTGAGTGAGCATGTGTAAGGGGGTCCTGCACTGTAGCTGCATCTGCAGGTTCCTCGCAGGTCTGCACACAAAAGGAGTCGCAGATTAAAGCTGTCAACTACTGAGACCCAAAAGCCTGAGGCTGCAGGGGGCAGAGGGCAGGGGGAGAAGATCATTGCCTGGTGTAGAAGCAGGTCTGCAGCATTTGTGCTCTGATCGGGGGGCTCAGCAAGGTTCATCACATCATATTGCCCTGAAAAAGCTTGACAGACCCAATTGCAAAGTGCTGCATTTTCTGGCAGCAGGAGCCTTGCTGTGATGCGGCAGTGCCTTTGCTCCCACCCCTGTGGGGAGGTCACCTTGCAGAGGCTGAGGCCCTGAAAGTAGGGACACAATTGCTTCTATCCCTGTAGATCTTGCCGGTGAGTGACTGGGGTTCATCCCTGGACAGCCCTCTGTCCAGCGCACTCACATCAGCCTTTCAGTCAAGTTCATTGTGTTGATTTTCCTTTTATCTAGGATTTTTCTGCTTCCAGGGCCGTTTTGGAGTGACATCCAAGCTTCCGTTGTGCCCTTTGTTCTCAGCTGTTTATTCCCCTGCCTCGTAACTCCACATCCTTTTACACCAGCTATCCTTCACCTGCCCCACGAACCCCAAGTGAGAGCTTCGTCACTAGAGCACTCTGCTCAGCATGTCTGCTGCCTTGCTGCGTTTCTTGGGAGCACGGGCTCTCCTCCGCCATCAGCTTGGCCCCCGCAGTGCCTGGGCTCCGTGTAGTGCTGCTCGTTGAGCTTACTGCTGACTCCTTGCTTGGGGGACAGGGTGGGATCAGGGACGTGGTAGCATGACTTAATTATGCACTTTCAGCCAACGCTCTGACCTTCTGCGTTTGTTTCTATCACACAAGTGTTCTGTGGTTTTGTTTCCTATGTTTATTTTTTAATGAAAATATAAGGAATAAAATATTTCCTGAGCCAGTGGGAACTTAGCTTCTGTTCTCTACGTTCAAGACATTTGTCTAACTACTGTGTGGAGTGTAGGTACAAACCCCCTGTTAGAGCAGGCAGCCACCCTCGGCTGTGCCTCTGCCCTGCAGCGCCAGCGTGGTAGGGAAAAACAACTGCTCCATCCGCTGGGATCCATGGCACAAAAACCTATCAATTAGGCCTGGAGGACGTGCTAACTGGGGGTGAATTTGTTGCAAGATCTGCTTGAGAAGAGTGTGGCAGCAGAGATGAGGGAAAGACTGCGATAATACTGTTATAATAGAGCCCACAGTTGCTAAAAGCAACAGCTCCTTTGTCCACCATGGAAATGTGGCACGAATGGAGCCCAGTATTAATTCATCTGTTGATGGTGTAGCTACAAAATACTTCTCCAAAACCTTCTGTTGATTTCAAGGCAAACTGCAGCGTCCTGCCTGAGCAGCCTTTGATGACTCTGAATGCTCACCCCACCACCTGGTCCCTTAGTTATTCTAGACCCGTTATTCTACATTTCAGATGCCCTCTCCTGACACATCTCCCTCTGGATGAACAACTCTGTCACTCTTCAGCCAGCAAGAAGTACGTGACGAACCAAAAAGGTAGAAGGACCCGCTTGGGAGAGTGCAGCATTTATGAAGAAGGACTCACTGATTTCGTATGTGGATCTATTCTACCCCATAACACCCATGACACTGGCAGGGAGATGGGCACGTGGAGGGGGAGTGTCCATGCTACCAAACCTGGAGCTGTCAGTAGCTCCTCTTCACCTTCCCCGACCAGGGTTTGAAGAGGAATTGGGATTTCTAGCTAGATAATGAAAAATATAAACCTTCAAAATGGTCTGCATCTGTGCATAGCTGGAGATGAGAAAACTTATAAGCTACTGTTGATGGTAAAACAAAGGGTCAAAATGTTCTGCTTGGAAAGAAGCTGGTCCTGATTCTGACAGACCAGTAAGAGTGAAGCTCTGCTCCATGAATAATCTAGGAGAAAGTGCTAAAATGCAGAATTAAGCATAAATTTTCAATGCCAGGCAGCTCCACGCAAGAATGTTAAGAATTGGCTAAAGATCCCTTTGGGTTGGTAGGTTTTTCTTTCTTTTTTGAGAAGTTCCAGAGGATTGTAACAAAGACAAGCCCCACACTAGCAACCGGCCCCGACCAACCTGCCCAGCTCGGCACAGCCTTGTCCGGCAGCACTCATGGCCCACGGGCTGGGAGGCGGCAGTGTAGTGTTGCGCCACTCACCGGAGTTTTAAGGGCAGTGGATCTTGCCAGGAAAGCTTCATCTCAAGTTAATTTGACTAGCAGGTGGTATCGAGATAAGTTGTTGGTGCAACATTGTTAGCTTTTGACTTGCAACCTGAATGGACTTCACCCAAGCCAGGTAGAGGGCTTATTTTCCTCTCCCCCCCCCCAACTGACCACTTACTGTGTTACCATCTAAATGAGCGTGTGCACAGTTAATCCAATTGAGCTGAAGCTCTACAAACATGTCGCTTCATGGCATGCTACAGTCAGGGAGGCAAGGGCCTTTGCTTCATGCCTCCTCCACGGGAGCCTCCTGCACACAGCAAACGGGTGGGCAGCAGCAGTGCTTCCTTTGGCTGGTCATGCGAGGCTCCGAAGTTCCAGAGAGGGATAAGTGAAACTGAACTCTCACTGCTCGGGTGCCTGTGAGGCAGCACGGGCTGTCTGGCTCCCAGGACAGCGCGCTGCCTGGGCAGGGATGGAGCCAGGGCTCCTGGACACGTTCACTCTGGGTCATTTTTGTAAAAGTGGTGTTTGCAGTTACACAAGAAGAAAAGAAATCACAGAATTGAAGAATAAGTGCAGTTGGGAGAGGCAATCTGGTGGTCTGTGATCCTGCTCAGAGGAGATCCAGTTTGGATCAGGTTTCTCAGGACCTTGTTCCATTGAGACCAGAGTATCTCCAAGCACCAGGATCCTGTGACTTCCCTGAGCCCCTGAGTTCCTCTGGCTGCAGAGATCTGAATCCCTGTCACCAGCCGCTGTTGGGCACGGTGTGCTTCTGCAGGCAACTCCTGCGCTGTGGTAGTGAGGAACTGCTGACCTGCAGGAATCCCTCTCCTCTCTCTGGTGCCACAGGCACCAAACCCTGTGGAAGCAGGACACATCTTGGGCAAGGGAGGATGCAGAAACTTGGCAGCACAGCCTCCTCTACAGATAAAACTGCTGCCTGCGCCCGGCGCTTCACAGAGGAAAGCTGAACAAAGTTGCTCAGGGTGGGAATCGGAGATGACAGAACTGACGATCTGTAGAAATCTCCTTTTCGCTCCCTGCAGCATTCCAGCACAGCCCCCTCTGTCACCGCTCTTTCAGGGAAGTCACTGTACCGTAGTGAGGACAGGACCAAGTCTCAGCCCTTTGAGCTCCCTGGCGCTGTTGCTGAGTCGCACAGCTGTGCCAGTCACTGCTGAGTGGCTGCGAGTGCGGAGTCCCCACCTCAGCGCAGTCCCTCAGTGAACGAAGACACCCCGGCTCCTGCTCAGCCACCAGCCAAATCTGTTGCCTCTTTCAGGCAAATCAAGACCTTTCTGCGGTTGGTTTGCGTGACTGGCTTCTGAGCAGCGGGTGCCGCAGGGCTGCTCGTGGTGGGCGTCGCTGAGCTTCACACCACCCTTTGTGCTCCCCTCTCGGCTTCCCAGCACGCACCCAGAGATGGCTCAGGAGCTCCGATGCCCCATATGCCATTTCTGCCTTAGAAATAAACCTGCATGATTCACAGGATGCTGGAGTTTGTGTCTACCAGCCACAGTCACCTTGCAGCTCGTGGCAGGGAGCAGAGCGAACGCTGAGGATGCAGCATTCAAGACTGATTGCCCAGGCTGGAGCCTGAGGCAAGCAGCTGGATTGCTGATGAAATCCTGTGTCTTTATTTAGTACCTTGAATATCAGTTCCCATCTCTGGCTTCTCCTGAGAGTTCTCGGGAGCAGCCAGTCAGCAGACAGCACGGTAGCAGGATGGTGCATATTTACAATAAATGGTCAGGAAAAAGCAAGAATCAGGGCTCTCCTGGGATCTGTTTTACCCCCTAAAAGAGCAGTGGATACAATCAACAGGCCTGTTTCAATCTTTCCATCAGTGCTGCCAGTGGCACTCGAGGTCCTGAGATAGTAGAAACAGTGCCTCAAAGTTGCTCAGTGAAGAGCAAGCCCCGCAGTCATTCAGGCCTCAGGACCTCGTCTCCAGCACTGCTGCCTGTAAGCACCAGCACAGCCTCCTGCTTTTCCCAGGCTCTCCAGGGTAAGGCTGAGTTCCGGTTTCCTCTCCCGGAAAACATTTTGTTCTGAATGTCAGCACCTTGCCCTTTTCAGTGTGCTCTTCCCCTCCCCTTCCCCTTTTCTGAGGGGATTCTCTCTGTACCAAGCGGCTAAGCGAGCTGCTGCGTGCAGCAGGAAGAGAGCGTAGCCCAGGCTCTCAGAGATGCCGATGCAATCGCCACATGCAAAATCCCTGCAGCAGCTTCGCAGGCAGACAACTTCCCTTTGCCCAGCATCAGCTGAGCTCTGCTTTATCTGGCGGCTTGTCCCGCTTTGAGCGACACAGGACTAATTTATCTTCTAGTGCTTGGGAAAACTGCACTTTTTAAAAAGACTCTAGTGTTTGAATTTGTGACAATATTTACTTTACAGCCAGCCATGGTGCGTGGGTTTCAAGGTCTCAGGGTTTTCCAGCTCACCGGGTGCAGGGATGAGGAGGAGCGAGACTCGGGCAGTTGACCCAAGCTGGCCAAGAGGGTTAGTTCATTCCATGAACAGCACATTCAATAGAAATTATAAAGTTTGCTGAGGAGTTCTCTCTCTCTCCCGTGATGGCTGCCATCCTGAGAACTTCTTTGCCCCGGTGCCGGAGCCCTGAGCCCTTCCCTTCCTCCCCAAGCCGCAGCGCTCGCAGTGTCCGACATTTGCTGTCCCCTGCTGGGAGGGCACGGCTTCCTAGGGACAGAATGGGCTGAGTGTGATTGCGTATTTTATATTGGTATCGGGATCAATATTGGTTCTTTAGTGTCAATTATCTAGTCTTATTCTATCAAACCTGTCTATATCGCAAGCCTCGGGTTTCCTTGTTTTTGCCCCATTCCCGCTCCCAGCTGGGGAGGGGTCACCGGGCGAGAGGCCCTGTCTGAACGGCACCGAGTGCCTGCGGGTTCCTCGGGCTGTGACACAAGCCAACCGCCTCCGGGCTCCCGTGCCCGGGAAGTGACTGTCCCGGGCGGGCCCAGCTGGCGGGCAGCCGAGACCGGGGCTGCCAACCCTTCCCTACCGGCCTATGACAGGGGGACGCCCCACACGAACCGCCGCGCTGCCCTCCCGCCGCAGAGCGGGCACCGGACGCTTCGTCAGGGCCGAGACGCGCCTTGGCAGAGGGGCCTACCACAGCCGCGGCAGTCACCCGACAGCGGAGCCCCGGCAGGAGCCCAGGGGCCGTTTAAACCTCGCTGCTTCGCAGC
>VYXH01000281.1:130575-171001 GCA_013397275.1 Burhinus bistriatus
CAAGGACAGCTTCTACGTGGCACTGGAGCGCGTGGCCCATGAGTGACACTGGGCTGGGGACGGGGGAGATGGTCCCGGGCACCCGCTCAGGGAGCCGGGCTCAGCCACTTGGAACCCCACCTGCCCTGCAGCCTGGCCACCCTGGCAGTGACAGACTGAGCCAAGGCCCAACGGACTGACCGTGGCTTGGCCACCCCACGGCCCGGCTACCTGGCTGACCACGGCCCGGCTACCCCACGGCTTGACTGACCACGGCCCGGCTACCTGGCTGACCGCGGCCCAGCTACCTGGCTGGCCCAGCTACCCCACGGCTTGACTGACCACGGCCCAGCTACCCCACAGCTTGACCAACCTACAGCCCAGACCCATGGACCGACCAGCACCAAGAAGCACGGCACTGGCACAGCCAGCTCCTCGCCTGAACCCCTCCAGGAAGGACGTGGATGGTGGGAGTGTCCCCTCTGACCTGCAGGGACAGCTCACCCTGACAGTTTTGCCAAACAGCTTGATCTGCCACTGTTGCTAGAAGCAGCCCCAGGCGTTCCTGGCTGCTCTGTCACTTCTTCCTTGTGCAGCTGCTGTTTTTCAAACGCGCTAAGATGCCTTTCAGGCTGATCGGTTTGCGACACAGCCACGTAAATGTGGGTGCTGGCACAAGGGCAAGGGGAGGACAGGACTGCGGCGTTGAATCATCGTGGTGGCTTAAATTGTCTGAACTACAGCCAAAGCAGTTATAGGGTTTAAGGCTGTATCTTCTGTTGATTTTCAGAAGAAATGTTCCCTACCCCAAACCCTAACATTTAGGTTCTCTAAAACCTCATCGTACTTGACAACTGTAACCTGTGAGAGTATATGGCACCTAAAGTGTGTGTAAGGCATTTTAACTAACACTGTGTGCAGTTTTATTAACTGAGTACTTGGAAATAAAATAAGATACAGGTAGAGTCTGCAGACAGCATAGGCTGATAGCGTGGCAAATAAAGAAAATGTGCAAGATCATAGTATTGCTGGGCAGCAAGAATGAAGAGATTTCAACCTGAAAAGGATTTGAATCATTTGAGAAGCAGTGTCCAGTGAACACATGTCTCAGTGCTGCAGAATGTCAAAACAGCCGTGTGTGTATTAAACAGAGAAGTTGGGAAGGAATTTCTCTTCTGTAAACGCAGCTGGTAGGAGCAATGCTGAGATATTGTGTCCAGTTTTGGTCTCTGCCTTTTAAAAGATGGGCACAAAGCTGATTAAAAATTGAAGGAGGCTGCAGCAGTCATGATTCTCACTATTTATCTTTTGGTAATTGTGGTCCAGTTTGCATTCTCTGTTTGCAAAGCCCTGTATGAATAATACAGCAGCTTTACAGTGATCATGTTGGGTCACAGAGGGCATGCCTTACTGCAGGAGGTGTGTCAGTATGCCATCCTAATAAACACTTTTGGTACCAATGCAGCTGTAAAAGCACAACTGTCATTGCGCTGGGATGGTGAAATTGTATTTGCCACCAAAATCAAGATCAGTTGTACTTAAAGATTGGCAATGTTGCTGCCACAAGGCTGTGGGAGAGACCTTTTCCTCTCTCCTCTACTAAAACAGTTTTGCTGGCAGGAGTCTGTAAGGCAGGTACAGCCTCAGGTGGATTTTCCAGAAAGGCATCCTGACAGCAGGCAAGGGAGAAACAAATGCTTTCTTCTTCCAGTGCTTGAGCACCCGCACTTTTAAGATTTGTAGACTCTGCCCTAACATAGAACAGCCAACATGTTGGCTCTTCGGGGGCTGCTCTATCAGAAACCTCTGCTGTGGGCAGTCAAGATTTATTAATGGGAGGGTGAGAGGCGTAACTCCGTAATCTGGTGATTAAGGCTTTCGCTTGGGTAGGAGGTGAGTGTTATGCTATGTCCTTGCTAACTGTGTCAGGTGCACATTTGACATGAAAAGTTCTTTCCTTCTCCCCTCTTTGTTTAGCCCTAAGCCCAGTGACTGAACAGGTTCATCGAGGAAGTGTACCTAGAAGGGCAGGACAACTTCATTTGGGTTCTGCACAGGCAGATCACGTCACTTTAATTTCACACTTTCACTTAGATTGTTATCTATTAGAGAATGTGGTTTGACCCGTAATACTTATAGTCCGTGTTACTAAAATGCTGCACAATAGTTTCATTTTGAAGACACCACTGTGCAGAACAGGCTTGTGGATATCGGCTTGATTAATGCTGAGTAAATGACACTTCCCCAAAAAATGGTACATGTGGATTCCTGATATTGGGGAGTATTCAGTGGGTGGCACTGGGACGGAGCTGAGGTGGTGGCAGCAGCTTTTCCCAGTCAGTAGAACACTTCTTGGAGAGATGGGGAGACCTGGGGTCAAAGGCCTTCTTCACATCAGCACTGCAGCAATTTGAATCCGCTTCAGTGTGGCATTGCTTAGTGATGGTGAGTAACAAAAGCTCCTCCTGCCCTTCAGTGTGAGAGGAGAGATGTGCTGAATGGCTACATCCTTCACAGGATCCAGGTTTGGTTCCTGCTGACTCTTAAATGTGAAGTAGGATCACACAGATTGTGGAAATGCTAAGAAGTCTGTTAGGAATTCACGAGAGGAAACTTTTGTACCAAGAGATCTTGGGATCTTTCACCCTTGGGTAGGATCTTGGCTTCCTGCAGCTTAGAGAAGCTGTGAGATACACCCTTGAAGTCCAAGTAGCACAGCCAGGGACATGGTGCTGGTGAAGGTACAGCCATGCAGTAGAGCAGTTTTGACTGTTGATGCCCACCTGGGCTAAGTCTGGGGTAAGAGCATAGCCTGAGAGCTGAAGTGAGAACGAAGGGTAAAAGCCAAAAAAAAAAAATGGCAAAGAGCGAAAAGGCAGCTCACTTTGTGGAATTTGAGCCCAGGCGGTCCCACTGTGATGTTAACTGAGCTTTAGAGGAAGAATGTCTGCAGTCAGCAAACCTCACCTCAGGAAAGGTCTGCTATATTTATGCAACAGACAGCAACATCAGATTTGGGAGCACCTAATGAAGTGCTGAACAGTTTTTGTGTTAATGAGAGCTAATAAAATTTTGGATAGTCTCACAGATAAATGTAGTATTTTCACTGCTTTGTATCTGGCATGTTGAAAAACTGTTTTCCAGTTGCCTGCAGGAACTTGTAGGAAAAGGATAGGTAAGAGCCAACCTTCAGGTACGGGAAGAGCTTACAGAAGACCTGTCAGCGCTCGCCTTGCAGCCCGTCTTTCTTTATCGTCAACAACAAGACAGACCAGGAACGCTTATTTCCACATGCAGGTTGCTTTTAAATTAATTTGTAAATTGATTCTGCTACATAAATAGCTGCATAGGCTTTACTTCTGAGACCCATTCTTTGTTAAGCTGTAGCACTGCCAAGAGAGGGAATACTAATGAACCTGCACCCCTTGCGCCAGCTGATCCTGCCAGTAAGGTAGGCAAGGACTCTGCACGGCAAGACACAAAACCTCCGGCACTTGGGGCCTTGCCTCAGTGCTGCTGTTGGCTGGGGGCAAATAATAACAACTTTGTCTAATTGCTTCCCAGTCTGGATTTAAGGCATGCCTGTTTGTATTAGTTAGGTGTTTATATACCATAAATATAAATGTATTTAGGATGGGTAAAAACAGATCTCACTCCACTCTGACTCAGGTATTGACACTGGTTCACAGCCCCAAAACCGTGGTCTGGGCTTAGGCTGACATTGACACCTTGTAGCTTCACCTCGCTGCTCCCTTTCCCACCCAAAACTCTCCCTCAAAGCCAGCTACTGAACGCTTTGCTGAGACTGCTCTGTTTGCTAACTTGGTCTAAACTACCCGCCTCTTTTCTTGGGCTGCTGGGTTGAAACATGGGAGTTTGAGCTCTGCAGCCTGCGTGAGATACTCGGGAGGCAACGGCAAGGTGCTGGTCTTCTCATTTTTGGCAGGAGGAGGCTGTGAGACCAGCTGAGCTGTCTTGGGTAACTGCCACAAGCCATCCCTTGCTAAGAGGTCACATTCCCACTCTTCCTTCCCTAAATTAAGTGCATTTCACTGAAATAGGTAAGTGATGCTTGGGGCAGGGACTGGAATGCAAGGCTCCCTCTTTCCCCAGCTCTGCATGTCAGCAAAAAGGTCTTGGTTTCTGGGCCTGACGACACCAAAGGTCTCTCTCCATGACTGCTCATCTCTTAACAGAAGAAATCTTTGGAAGAGCAGTTGTAACAATATGGACTTTGAAGTAATAGCTTGGAGGAAGACTTTGCTGTTTGCCTGCCTGCTGTGTGCTAGAGCTCTGCTGTTCAGCTAGTTGTCACGCAGGCAGCCAGGGGGGCTTGAGGTAGGATCTCTGCAATGCCTGCAGCTCGGTGTGTCTGCGGAACCCGCTGCCACCAGGTATGGAGATGGGGTGCTCAGCAGAGGTCAGAAAAGGGCTGTGGATTGATTAAAACAAGGCCAGTTCTGCTGGGAGAGGTATTTTAGGCATTACATCTACATATCTAGCCTTGCTTATTTCCCTAAACCAGCACTACAGAGCAGAACTATTGCACCGTGTGAACAGATACTGCCATATCAGCACGGGCAGTTTCTACAACGTGTGGGTGTTTGGGAGAAGAGGGGTATCCGAAATGTATTGTGAATATTCTCTGAAGGTCGTTTTAAGTGCCTGACGTTACACTCCCTGGCAGGAACAAGAAAAGTAGGAGGAAAGGAAACAGTAGAGAGGAAATAGCTTCGGGGTCATTCAACAAATAGTGCAGGGAAATGCTTCCCTGCCTCCTGCAAAGCCAGGTTAATAAAGGCCAAACCCTATAATCAAAGGAACGCTAAACCACCAAGTATTTTGCCAAAAACCACCAAGTATTTTGCAGCTGCTGGGGGACATGGAAAGAAACCACAGCAGATGAGTGAAACTTGCCATAAAAGTGGAAAGAGAAAATGAGGGCTTTGATAAAAGCCAGCTTTATGCTCCTTTTAACCAATAATTTCTGTTACGCATTTCAGCATGAATACTTTTGTGCTGAGTTGCAAGTCACCCAGGTTCTGAAAGTGCAGCTTTCTTGCAAGTGCAGCTGGAGCTCTTTGTGTTGGTGAGGGTAGAGAAGAGGCAGATGGGAGCCTGGCAATGCAGGTGGGAGTTACTGAACTGCGGGGCTGCACCCCTCGGGTGAGTGAGAGAAGCCAAGGCTGTCTTGGCAGGAGCGTGCTTCAGAGGAAGTGCACTGGCATCTGGAAATTATCAGACCATGTACAGAGGAAAAATCAAGTGCTTTGCTCCCTAATTGCAGTCACTGAGGAAGAGTGAGCAGGTTCCTGGGTCACTGAGATAATGCTTTCATGTCCTGAGAGGGGGAAGCAGGCTCTGGAAAAATTGGTTCTTGCATCTTTCCTAAAACTTAATCCAGAACGGCACAGTCCAACCAACAGTTGCTTCAGTTCAGCTTTTTAACTACCCATGTCTGGATCTGAGAGCTACACGGGTGGTAACAGCTTGATATATCCCTTGATCATCACATGGCCACTTTTAGGGGCTTCAGTTTTGTCTTTGGTTAAAATATGGACTCTTCAGCCACAGCTTCTGCATGGAGAAATACACGGTTTCCCTTCCCTCCTCGGCACAATTCTATCGGACGTGTAGGCTGGGGGTGGAGGGGAACAGCCCAAGGCAGGCTGTAATTTCATAAATGCAGTTGGGCCTGAAAGTGGGGCATGTTCTGCCCAGAGCAGCTGCCGTTCAGCCGCCAGAGGAGGCCAAAGCAAAAGAGCCAGAGCTGTGTTTTTTCCAGCAGCCTGCCTTCCTGGCGGGTGTTGGTCTGGCAGCATAGGTCAGACCTGCAGGCAAAGTCTGCCCTTGAAAAATCTTTCAGGGCAATTTGCGGCATCGATAGGAGCCACATGTCCCTGGGGTGAGAAGCTGCACTAGGAGAGTGCCCTCCGTGGATGTGTTTATCCACACTTCTCCTTGCTGGGGAAACAGCAGGGAGTGTGTGTATGCTCAGCGGTGCTTCTGCTCCCTCTTTCATGTTCCTTATCTTCCAGGAGTCTCTGCTTTCCCCCAGAGGAAGGGAGACAGTTGCTAGCCTTAATCGCCGTGCATGCAGAGGCAGAGTGCTCTTGTCTAAGCGCTGCCGGGAGTCACCCTCTGCCATTGTTCAAGCCCAGCTGGAAGAGATGCCCTGAGAGCAAGGGAAAATAAGCAAAGCCATGTCAGCACAGGTATCCTTCCCCTCCTCTAGCAGCTGGCTCTGCACGCTGCCTGGAACGCTATTAACAGCGTGCTCTTTCCATGGCAAACATCCAGACCGCAGCTCGTTGCAGAATCCTTGGTTAATTTGGAATCTCTGGCAATGGAGCATGAGGACGTGGCTCCAAGAACTTGCTGCCTCCTGCTTTCCTGGGGAAGGAGCAGTCTGTGACTCCTGTTCTGCAGAACAGGCAGAAGGACTCAGTCCTCTGTGTCAAATTGGGGCAGGTCCAAGGGCTCAGCACCAAAAAGGGTAGGTGGAAAGAAGTGCCAGGACTTAGCAAACACCGGACCCAACTCCTGAGAAGAAAAGATGCTTGGAAATGGGCACAGCTTCAGACTCAGGTGGGAGGAGCCTCCCTTGATAAGGAATAACCAGGAGTGAGAGATGTAGCTGTGGATATCAGCAGCAATTTGGAGGCTCAGTGCCCTCGGCAGCTCGATCCCTGCTGCAGCCACAGGTCCCCCTGTTTGCCTCCAGTGCCAACGTCCACAAGGCCCCCACAATGCCAGCACCGCTCATGGGGATCTGGTTCCATCCCTTCCCTCCAGGGCCCTGCTGGGATTTGGGGATTTCTGTTGGAAACAGAAATGCTAGCACCGAAAGGCAGTGGCTGTGTGCAACTTGCCTGTACCTGAGACGCAGTTCCTGATTTTGGGAGAGGTGAAGCCACAGGGCCCAGTGCTGCACGTCCTCCGAGCAGCACAGCATAAAGTGCAGCTCCTGTCTACTGGGACCCTCTCGCTGTACTTCTTGGCATCCCCTGCCTTTCTAACCAGATTTACAGTGCTGCTGTTCCAGCTAAACTGATGTTTAATTGGTGTTGACAGACATATCAGTGAAGAAAGGTTGTTGCTGGATGCAGTTGCGCCATAAGGCCAGTGCACTGGTTGCAGTGGGGGTCCTGCTGTGCACCTGCAAAGCCATTCTGCCTCGTATACGTGCCCCTCCGCAGGTTACTGTACCACCTGGAGCTCTTTGGCCAAGTCAGTACATACAGTGCATTCAGCTCTGTTCCGATGCTGCTCTGCAATCGGTCAGTGTCACCACGAGTTCACTGGGGATCTCAAATTTGAGGCAGTCCACAGAGGAGTTTATGTTCCTACTGGCTTTATTGGTCAATAATCCATTGGATTCTCTTTAAAACTACCCTGTATGCACTTAAAATAGCAAGAATCGACTCAGATCTGTGACACTTCACCCCATCCATGCTGCCTGACCATCACAGATGGATACAGCCCTGCCAGCAGCATCTCTCGACTATGTATGTGTGTTTAACCCTGGCTGGCAACTAAGCACTACTTGCTCACTCCCCCCCAGTGGGATGGGGGGAGAATTGGACGGGTAAAAGTGAGGAAAACTCATGGATTGAGATAAAGACAGTTTAATAATTAAAAAGAAAAAAACCCCAAAAAGCAACAAAGAGAGGAAAATAAAGCCCTAGAAAAACAAGCAACGGAAAAGAAAGCAATTGCCCACCACCAACCAACTGATGTCCACTCAGTCCCCAGGCAAGGGTAGCCCCCACCATCCTCCACCCCCCAACTTTTATTGCTGCGCATGGCGTCATATAGTCTGGAATATCCCTTTGGTCCCAGCTGTGTCCCCTCCCAGGTTCTTGTGCACTCCCAGCCCACCCGCTGGTGGAGCAGGGTGAGGAGCAGAAAAGGCCTTGACGCTGTGTGAGCACTGCTCAGCAATAGCTAAAGCATCCCTGTGTTATCAACGCTGTTTTCAGCACACGTCCAAAACAGCCCTGTACAAGCTACTATGAAGAAATGTAACTCCACCCCAGCCAAAACCAGCACGCGATGTGACCTGTTTGCCATATTTGCTAACTGCACCATCAGCTGACTGGTTTCTTGGTCAAAAGGACCACACAGCAAAGAATCAGTACAGACAGGAATGTCCAAACACTGGAAATACGAATAAGTTGGTAGACGGTGCTACGGCTGGACCAGGGGAAGAAAGTTAACTTCACAATGAGAGAGGTCTGGTCAAATGTAGCAGGGCAGGATAAGGTATATTTTCAGTATCTTAATGAAATGTTAGTGGTGAGAACACAACAAAAGGTGTAGGCTAGAGGCAGTTCGCTCCCAGGTAATGAACAGAACCTGGGCCAAGAAGTTTAACCAACACAGCCAAGCCAGTTACCGACGTCTGTCAGCATTTGAGGTGGAGGGGTACCAGCCAACGCAGCAACACAAGACTCTCAAGACAGAGATGACACTGTGAATAGGTGAGTAGTTCAGAAAGGCTTTTAATTGTAAAATAAAGAAAAAAAATAAGTGGACTTAATGGAGAAGCTGTTTCAGCTTTGACAAATGTCTGATGGAGGTTTGTTACCACAGTCCAGCAGGGAAGCGGGCAGGGAAGTAGTACTGCGGGAAAGCCAGGGCTGAAGTAGCATTTGAAACAAGCAGGGAATGGAAGCAGCCCCAGCAATGTGGACTTGCAGAGAAAAAAAAAAAAAATAATAGGGCAGGTAGCCAAGTCCATGCTTGCAGGAGCAGGATTAAAACAGTTGGAAGAGCAAATAATGTAAGATTTAAAAACAGGGAATGTATTTAAGGCCATTAAAAACAGGATCTTATTTAAGGATTACCTACAAGAAGCCATGCTAATAGCACATTAAGGTTACAAAGTCAAATGATCAAGGTAGAGAATGCTGATATTAAACTTGCTGATGAAATGTTAATCTCCCGTGTACATCCATTCTGCTGCAATTCTGCTGACTATCACGTAGGAAATCTCACAAAACAAAAGGAGAGCCTAGCCCTTTGGGGTTCCAATCTGGCAACTCAAGCACATCCTGCCACTTATTTTGACACTCCCTGCAGGGGAAGGATCAAGTACAAACAGGGTATAATCATATAATTAGAGCTATACCTATTGCACATGTTCAGTGTTCAGGAGAGGAACGATTCCTTCCCTTGTATGAACTACTCTAGGTCTGTCTTCTGCGCTCATCATTCCCGTATCCAAGGATTTCCAACTCATCTGGAACGGGGAGTGTTTAGGTCAGAAATTAATTCAGCCCGGTCTAGTTGGATAGTTTTCAGCTCTAAATGAAAGATATTTCTTGGCACCCAGCAAACATTCCCAAAACCCTCATGGAGAATCCATGTCCTCCCGTGGAAGTTTGGCCTGAGATCAGTGGATCAAGCATTTCTACCTGCTGTGCATTCTCCCCACATTGTTCCTCCGTTTGCTGCGTGCAGCACTTGAGATAAAATGTACAGGTATGTGTGATGGGATAAACACCTTGCACTACAATCAAAGCCTAGTGATTTGCACTGGTTTGTCACAAGATCTGCAGCATCCCACTCAGACCTGTGCGTCCCAGGCAGCCGGGTGCACCTCCGCTTGCACAACCAGTTCTTTTGCAGGGCCCTACCCCCACCGCCCTGACGGCAGAGCTGTGTTTGCCTCCCTTTCCGGGCAGGGCTTGTTGATATTCAACTTGCAGAGGAAATGGAAATCTGCTGTGTATATACCTTCTGCTACAGGGTGACCCTTCTGGACCCTGGACACGGGGGCAGGGAGAGGTCTACAGGGAGAGCTGCAATGGGTTCCGATTTTAAACCGGCCTAGTGAAACAGAGCGCTCCATTTTAGTTGTCTTCTATTGATTTGCACGATTCATTTAGTTCACATCAATACATTCAGACAGAAAAGGACACAGTGCTGTCTGCTCGTGCAGCTGTGGACTACTGACGTGCAATCCATAAGTGACATCCAGACCTGAATGGCCAGATGAGCTAGTTTAGGCAGTACATGACCTCAGCCAGTGCTAAACCAACTAAAAATCTCATCACACTGCACAGGAAAGTACTGTTTTTCCTCATTCTTGCTAGCTAGGCTTTATATAACTGTTTTTTCTTACCTGCCACTGCCTTACCAGTCTACAGAGGAAAAAAAAGAACAAAATCCCTGTTTCTCTTCCCTTTCCACCTCTCCAAAAGGCTAACAAAGGTGCTACTTTACTTGATGTCAGGAACCTTGTCCCCCTCAAAGCCTCTGCAGAGCTGAGAGCGTATTTTGCAACAGCCAAAGGTCAGGGCTGTGCAATAGGAGGCCCCATAAAACTCCATAGCAAGCTGCCCTAGGCAAGGTGTCAGGCCTGTCTTCTAGAGAAGGATTATACCAGGTCAGATGATCCCAAGTGAACGCACTCAGTGTTGCAAAGGAAGATTAAAACAAAACCAAAATACATGAAGAACCGTCTCGAGACAATTTGGAAGGAATTCCTTGCCGAGACTAAAAAATCCTTGTTCCTGTAACAATACAGGATCCCAAATCCAGAAGGACTCTCTGTGTTACCTTCACAGACCCTGGCAAGGCATTCAGCTACCTGTGGGGAATGGGGCAGGATAAAACAGATGAGCAAAAACCCATAGACAGATGATAGTTTGGGGTGAGGAAATACAGGCTAGTGATTCAGGAATTCTCTGAGACAGGAATCTCTGAATGTGGGGAGAATATCCTGGGGTGGTGATGTTGTTACACAGGGGCCCTCTTCTACATTCTTCCCAAGGCATTTGCTATGGGTCACCACAAGAAATAATACTGAGCTCAGAAGGCGTATCGAATCATAGGATCATTTAAGTTGGAAGGGACCTTTAAGATCATCGAGTCCAACGGTTAACCCAGCACTGCCAAGTTACCACTAAACCATGTCCCTCAGCACCACATCTACACATCTTTTAAATACCTCCAGTGATGGTGACAACCACTTCCCTGGGCAGCCTGTTCCAATGCTTGATAACCCTTTCGGTGAAGAAATTTTTCCTAATAACCATACTGGGAGAAGAGACCGACCCCCTCCTCACTACAACCTCCTCTCAGGTAGCTGTAGAGAGCGATGAGGTCTCCCCTCAGCCTCCTTTTCTCCAGGCTGAACAACCCCAGTTCCCTCAGCCACTCCTCACAAGACTTGTGCTCCAGACCCCTCACCAGCTTCATTGCCCTTCTTTGGACGCGCAAAAGACTGCTGGCCTACAGTACCCGGTATCGCTGGCTGCTCTCCCATCCACATACTAACTGTGCCTAACGTTGCTTAGCTTCCTAGAACCAGGCAGGAGAGGTGTTTTCAGGGTTGCGTGGCTATTGGCCAGCTGCCTCATCCAGTGACTCTTCTTATGCTTACATTCTTAGCAATTTTCTCACGTGTATAGTCATGTCAGGATTAAAAAATATGTATCTAAATCCAACCTCTTGTTCTCTGCCACACCAGCAAAACAGCCAGGAGACATTAACAATGCAAAGAGGGACCCCACACCAGCACAACAGCGCAAACATACAGCCCAGCAGTAATTGCTCCTGTGTCAGCCTGTGACGGATGCACCCGGGATCAGCACGGACATGGGCCCTTGCTTGCAACAACCCCCTTGTTGTGCACACGTTGAAGCAATCAGTCCCGGCTTTGGAAGGCACCACCCCATCTCGCCCTCAGCGGAGAGCTCTGCACGCTGCTGGCAAATCAATAACCTCCCGGCAGGCCCTGCGCCGGGAAGGGAAGGGGCCGTGTTTGTGAATGATTAACTACGTTACACCTTCCCTTGCCCTGACCCCAACCATGTGTTTTCCTGGTGCTGTTCAAATCTGACCTGACCAAGAGAAAACCTGCGTGTTCATTTTGGGAAAAGCAATGAGAAAAGAATGGGAGAAAAGAATGAAAGTATATGGGGGTAACGCTAGCGCCTGGGAGCTAAGAAAGCAGATTTTAGATGGCAAACAACACAGGGAGTCACGAGCAGGGGGCCACAAAGGCTGCAGCCGGCCAGAGCTGTGTCCTGCAGCAATGGGAGAGAGGTGAGAGGAGTGACCAGGTCTGTCCCCGCTCGCCTGGGTTATGCAATTCACCGTATCAGAAGGTGAAATCCATGTTAAGGAACTATCTGGTGCAATGTGCTGTGTCCTGCTGTAAGCTGCTGCAAGCACACCACGTCCCTTCACCAGCTCCCAGCCAACATACAGGGTCGGCTCCGGGTCTTGCATCTAGAATTTAAAGTAATTAAGAAAATCAACTATATTAGAGACTGGAAGAGTCATTAAGAGCCACGGAATAAAACCTGTCACTGGGGAGCAAGGCCCTCACACTGATTAGGTACCCTCCCGAACCTGGCCTGAAATGGGATGAAATATCTCATGGTGCAAGGCTGGCGGCCACGGAGCACGGAGCAGGAAAAACCGCACTGCCCAGGGACATGCAGAGTCCCCGTCTAGTCTCACCCTGTGTCTGGCCTGTTACTGTGTAGGAATTTTCCAAACAGGCATCTGGATTTGGTTTTCTGGGCTTCATAAAAGAGCCATTTGGGAGGGAGAGTCTCTCTCCCATTAAACAGTCAGAGGGGCTGTACACTTCTGGAAGGAGTCAGATATAATGCTAGGGTGAAGTACACAGGACTGAGGATGGATATTTCAAACTGAATGAATCTGCAGTCAGAGAGGAGGAGGTGAACCTGTGTACTGAAAAAATTAAGTCTTGGTAAAGCATTGTCCCCTTAGCCATGAAATCTGAATATTTCATGCTAGCTATACACACGCAGTCATCAATTCTCACACCCGGATGAGTTTTCTATGACCTGGAAATGAGGAGGAGTCAAAACCTCACTGAAATCTATGCAGCACATTGCTGTTGTCAATCCGAGTGCTGGAAAATGGTGCATGGAAAACCCAGGTTGTCTCAAACCCAGCATAGACAGGTAGTTAGCAAGCAGATACGGGGTTAAGGCTATCGCATTTTTAGGAATTCACTGATCAAGTGCATGTGCATGCATTATTTGTCCAACACTTTCGAGAAAGAACAGAAAGCAAGAGCTGCATAGTTGTACATTCAAAGAAGGTTCATCCAAAACCCTCGAGAATCCCCAGACCCACTGTGCAGCTACAGAGACTTTACCACAAATACCCAGCAAGTCCAGCATTTTCTGAAAGTATCATATTCACTGAATACATGGTACGCAGCCAAAGTCTGTGCTCTGTGGGCCTTGATAGCATTACCAGACACAGAGAAATCCTGGACAAATGTAAAAAATTCTCATACTGCACGCAGAAATAATCTCCAGCAGGAAAAGAGAATGTGTTCAAGAAAACCTGGATACATGATAGCTCCTTGGACTTACTATTATTTAGTCAGACTAAATCAAATGCACTTCAGTCCGCAATAAACATTCTTCTGAGTATCCAGCAACACAAGCTCCTGTAAGACTGGGTTATTTCTTGTCAGCACGTCAACTATGGAAAGGCACACCGAGGCGAACTCAGCTTGAAGTGCCAACTGTGTGGTCCTGCTGTCTTGACGCCTCCTTTTATGCCACATGAGAAGCACACTGAAGCCCAGTGAATGAAGCTTTATTGCAGCTGATGCAGTACGACAGAACAGATTTCAGCTGCCCAAATGGCTGTATGAAATCTGACAAAGTAGCATCAAAACCTGATTTTCTCACCAAAGTTTGACAAATACTTCATGTAGCTGGAGCAGTCCTGGTAAATTCAGATTGGCAGGGATAACACCGCTTTTCAGAGCTGAGGTACATGTCAAAAATCCATTTCCCAATAGCTGTTAAGACAAATCAGACCAGGTAATTAGTACAGTAGTTGAGTATGTGAAAACCTCAGTTTAAGCTGGACCAGGGCATACTATAAAACCCCAGCCTGGCCTGAATCTCAGATTTTATTTGTCAACTAAGCCGAAAAAAGTACTCACTGCACTCACAAAATTATACCGTCTTCATTTTCTGCTTTTGCAAGGTGTGTGACCCTTCTACTTTGATGGTCCTGTAACAATTCTAAAGAATAAAATACTGCACTGTGATTCTGTACTATTGACAATTCAGGGTCTGACCCACTGCTAAACTGCATTGGCAGAGTTGAAAGGACAGTTAGAGCATTGTGAGTGTTATTTCAGGGCAAAGCATTTTAAAAGCATGAATGAAATCTTTCAAGCTCCTAAGAGTCCATCTCAATAAAACAAACAAGTCCCCTTGAGGTGGTGGTTTAAAAATCATGAGATTTTTTTAAAAACATCATTGTGGGCACTCATTTTCCATACATTTTAGAGCTTAGGTCAAACTTTTCTCATAAGCTGAAGATCTCCTTAGTAATTCGGAAGAGCAGAACCAAATATATTTTTTGAATTAATGTGTGAAATTCTCACAGATTCAGCTGGTGCCTAAAATGAGAGACTTTAAGGAGAAGCAAAAAACCCGAACACTGAAATATTTGTAATCACAACAGGTGGAAGAATGAAATCCAGTTTGGTCTATTTTCTCTTTTATGCTGCAGGAAAAAGATTCCCAAAGCTGGCTTTGCTAAGATCCAATCAGTCATGTGGTGCTGATACTTTTGTTTCCAACTGAGGCAAACACAACAGATTATGAGGAGAAAAAAAATAACATTTAACTTCTTTTTTTCCCCTCCAAAAAGAACAAAAGAAACTAAAATATTGTAGCTGTTTTCCTCTTTCCTCTTCCATTAGTAATTGCTATGATGGCTCATGATCACTTCAAGTGATCCCATGAACACCTACGACTGCAGATTTCAGTTCTGTCTGTCTCTGAGAACTAGAACTGTCCTGGTCTTCTTTACCAAACAGCTTCGCTAAGGAGACTGTCTGAGCTACAGGCACTTTGTGGCCAAGGTCATACCCCAGTGAAGTTAGGCTAAGTAATTAGCATAAAACACAGGAGATGAAAAAACAGAAAGACAAGTTCTTTCAGGTCTCAGAGCTGACTGGAGCATATTACCAGAGGTTAGCTGGAACAGGGGTTTACTAGAAGTTTAATGTTGATTGCATTCTTCAGATATAAACCAACTTGATAGCACTAAGCAAATAGTTTGTGCTTGTTGAGGATTAGATTACATAAAAGCAGAGAAGACTTGTTTTTAAAAAACTGATTGCAAAGCTGTATGTACTCCCCTGATGTCAACTGGCCTAGTCACCCGGCTTATGTTTCAAAAAAAGGTTTCTGCTTCATACTCACAGTATGCTCATTGAACAGGAGCCAGAGGAACTAGATCCTGCTGAAGCTTGCTTCTTGATACAGGTACTTGTATGTGTGATCACTCCCAACCATCCCTCAAGCCACAGTCAACCTTTCTCTGGTGTGGAGACAGCCAAATTCTCTAAATACAGACAGCTTAGTACTCTTTTACCTGTTTTTCAGCCACTCACTGTATTTGGCATCACTCTTTGGAAAAATAAGTCTATCAATATCATTTGTCTTTTGTTCTCCTTCCTCCATCTCTGTCCTTCTCTCTCAATCCTCCGATTCTTGCTTTCCAGACAACTTTTGCCTTTTTTGTCTTTCAGTAATTCTGAGTGTGCACCCACGCAGGTTTCATTTCCACACCCTGCGTTGAAATGATCACAATGAAATGGGTAACAGCAGTAGCAGCATCCTGCGCAGGTTCAGTTACCATACCCTTGAGATCAGTAGGGGTGAGGGGGTTCATCACTTCCCACCACTCGTTCCAGCTGACTGTAGACCCAGCCTGACGCCACTCCACCACACACCCTTCAAAAGCATTAGGTTTGTTCAGACTGCTCAGGTGATTGGAGAGCCTGAGGAAAACATGATCTACGTTGTTATTGTTTAAAATTGTTTCACATACCTATCCTGCTGGGGAAAGCTCAGCTCAGCAGGGGGTGAAGCAATTTCCTGAAACTGAGACCTGCTGCCCTTGAAAGGATGGCGTTCCAGTTATCAGACTTCACATGCGTACACTCCAGCAGCCGCTTTCCACCCAAGAATTTTGGCAATCTCACTAATATTTCTGTTAATATAGCCCTTAGGACACAGCACGGGGGTTTTACACTTCCCATCTAAACACCATGCCCCTTAAATTGGGGCATTTAAACACCAAAGGTACTGATCTCCGTAGGATCTCCGTGGCTTTCCAGATCCGGTCCTTTGGCTTTAAATCCTTTCCGTTGCGCGACTCTCTTCCAGTAACAGTTGGTACAAGCACTGCTTTGCCTGGTGACCCTGCAATGGGGCTGTCTCCTCCCTCCTCCCAGGGAAAATACAAAGATTTGCCCACATCTCGGTCTTCCACCCTCAGAGAGGGGCACTCCCACAGAGCCTCCCTCAGCCACAGGCCTGTCCGGCCAGCGGGAGCACTGACCACCGGGCCTGCCGGCCACCAACAGCGGGGCCTCCGGTGGGCAAAGCTGCTCTGCTCTGCTCTGCTCTGCTCTCCCCTCTCCTTCTCCGCGCCGCCCGCGGGCTCCGGGGACAGCGAGCCCCGGGCCCGCCAAGGGACCAGCGAAACCCGCAGCGGAGACGGCGGGCATCAAAGGGAGGCTCCGGCCTCCGTTGGCGGGAAGACTAAGTCCCGCCTCCTCCCCGCCCCTGGTTACGAATCAACCAATAGCTAGCGCGGGAAGGTGAAATTCATATCTGCGATCCAATGGCGCACAGCAGGGCGCGTTCCACGCGGCCGCCGCCCGGCTCTGATTGGGAGAGTGGACGATCTCGACGCGGAAGCACCCAATAGCGCCGCGAGGAGGTTACGCCTCCGAGCGAGGTATAGCCAATAAGCAAGGCGCGGGGAGCCAGCCGCACCGCCCCGCTCCCTATATAAGGTGGGCCCGGGAAGGGCGGCCGCTTTCGAGGTGCTGTCCAGACCCGTTACGCGTCTGCCGCCCCCAGCGCTGCCGGCCCGAGCCATGGTGAGCGGGGCGGCCGGGACAGGGGGGCTTCCGGCGCCGTTCCGCACGCTGGGGCGGGGCGGGAGGCGCGTGTCCGCCCGGGCCCGCGGCGGGAGAGGGGGGGGGGAGNTGAGCTGGTGGGGTGCGCTCACGGGTACCTGTTGAATATAAAAATGGGGGGGGGACACACACCTCCTTGGGCTGTGTGGGACCTGGAGCGGCAGAGGAGGCCATTGCACTGTGTCTGGAGGTGCAGCTTGCTGCTTCTCTCCTGGTCCCTGCCCCCAGCGGAGTCAGGTGCCAGCTGTGGTGTGAGGTGGTTTGGAGAGGTCAGAGAATGGGCTGATGGTGGAGATTTCCTGAAGGACTTTGTGAGACTGGCTGGATAATAAAGCTGAGGTGGAATGACCTTGTCAGTTAGGATTCAGCCCTGAAGGACTATCTGAAAGGTATGACAAAGGGATGGAACATCATAAAGAGGACAGAGATCAGCTGTTGAGCTGTGCAGCACAAGTGGGAGCTGTTAGTTGGAGTCTCTGGGACAACCCTGAGGTCCTTCTCCATATAGGCCTTTGCCCTGTACATCTGTCTTTGAAAAGAGATTGTGGGTATCAGAGGGTTACCTGGATTTAAAAAAATGCAGCAGACTGCTTCTGTAGAGTTGTGAATGCATAGGAAACATTTGTTGAACTGAAAATGATTAGAAGTTAGAATATTGCAGGGATGTGTTCATGTCCTTATCTTGTTCTTACCCATCCATGCGGGCTGTTTATGGTCACACTTTGCAAAAATTAAGCCAAGTCAAGAGTGTGAATGCAGTCCCTCCCCTCTGCAAAGGATGCAGTTCCCCTTGAGTTTCATCCTAGGGGAAACTGCGTTCCTCATTATGGTATGTTGTTGAACTTGGTCTGAGCTGGTACCACCATTCTCATGAAACTTGGCTTTCCATCAGCTTCCCACAGATGAAGCTGTACCTGAAATACTGTGCTGGAGAGTGCAAGGTACCATGAATGATCCACCAGGACAGTTGGAGAGAGCTGGGCTTCTTCAACCTGGCAAAGAGTACAGCAAGTAGCAGTCTACATCTACTGAAAGGGCAGTTACAGAAGACAAGCCAGAGCTCTTAAGCTGAAGCACATCATATAGCAAAAGGAGACAGACAAGCAGAAGCTGGAGAGGTTCAGGCTGGGCTGGGAAAATTTTCTGGGTGTTTTCACTGAAACTGGTTCTATGCTTGAAAGTAGTGTAAGTGGAGGGGAGCATTTAGTGTTAATTGCTTAAGGATTCTGTGTACTGACTTGTGGCTTGAATGCAGCACTTAACAGTACTATCTGTAGTCCATGTTTTAACCTTATTAACCATGAAACTTCCATCAGTGATGTGTAAAGGCCCAGAGTTGTAATGAGTGTGACAGTTGTCTCTTGCATGTCTTTACAACTTGGTGGTTGTATTTTCAAGGCTCAGATTTTGTTCTGTTCTTAGTAGTATTGGACTTCTGTGAAAAGGCTATGCAGAGCGAAATAGGCAGTCTCTTGGTGTCTAACAAAGATTTGGGTTTCATTAAATAGCCATATACTACTTAAAAGTGCTTGGTAGAGTTGCAGGAAAGCAGTTGAAAGAGACCTCTCAAAGCAGGGCAACAGTACTAGGCCAGGTTTTTGTGACTGACTTCTGTCTTGCCAAGTTTTGCAAACCTCCAAGAAGGGAGATCCTTTCCTGTCTCTCTGGTGACCTGTTCCAGGGCTGCACCACTCTGCTGGGGAAGCTTTTCCTAACACCCAACCTGAATCTCCCAGCATCCTCCAAACATCTGGCCTGAACCCTCCTGCAGAGCTGGGGGAAGGCTTCTCGGTGGGCTGGCCATGTGTCTCCTTTTGTAGCCTGGCACATTGTTTGCCTTATTGAGGATGAGAATGCCCTGTTGAACGTTCAGGATGGTTTCTGTGGTAACCCCCAGGATCTTTTCAGTGGAGCCACTTCTCAGTTAACTGCTTCTTTGTACTGATGCAGGGAGTTGCTCTGCCCCAAGTGCTGAACTTTGTACTTTGTCCAGGTAAACATGCTGTGCTTTTAACATGGCACTTGTAGGACCTGGTCTGTGGCTCAAGTTGTACTTTCAAAGACTTAAATTTTCTCTTTGGAGCATGATTGATTATTGTTGCTTTGTGTAGTTTAAAGTAGTGGTGCTAGTTCATGTGATGCTGTAAAGCTCATATATAGTCTGCCATCTTCCATATGTTCACCTGGCTTGGGTCCTTTCAGTGACCTTCCCCAGCTGCTTAGGAGCTTCACTAACAAAGCTTGGATTGCTGATAGGACCTCAGTACAGGTGAGGCTCCAGACTGAAGTGGTGGTATATCTCTATACTCTTTCTCCTCTCACTGTAGAAAAGAGTTGCAGGCTGTCCTCCTGCTTTTCTGAAAGCATGGTGCGGTCTAATTCATTGCCATGACCTGGCTTCTCTGGACCAGTGCAGCCTTGTTGGGCTGCATGCTGAAGCTGCTTTTCCTGTTGCCCTTTTTATGGTGTGTAGGTTGGCTGTCCTCTGCCACTGCAGTACCTTGCCAAGCCCAGTGCTTCAGTCTGGAGGGTGATGGAGTAATGGCCTTGGAGAGGAGTAGTGTGGCAGCAGCTTTGAGTAAGGCTGGCTGCAGAGAGGATGTGGATTGCTCTCCTGGAAGCTGTATGTCTGAATACACAGCTTAGATGGGGAGCTGAAAAACAACAGTTCTCAGCTGTTCACTGCTGTGGTTGAAAACAAGTGATGGGGTGTTTTTTGGCAAATATAGATTTCATTTTCTTGGGATTCCCAAGGAAATTGAAAGGACTGTGGTCCTGCTTTTCTCTGTTGATGTGGACTAGGCAGTTCCAAGTCCTGCTTATCCTGGAATTTCGTGGGACAAGTTAATTGCATCACCCAATCATAGGGTCTGAACATAGTTAAATGTGACTGTTATTCAAAATTGTCCTATATGCAGGCTCTTCTAGAATGTGTTTAACTCTGTCACTCGAACCCCGAAGTTAATATAAAATGCCACAGAAGGACCAGGACTTTGGAGATAGTTCCATTGTCATTTGGCTTTTAATATTCAAAACACTATGCTGAAATATTAAGGAAGCTGGGTTTATGCTTTAGGCATCAAAGGCAACTTGGGAATCTACATAGCTTAAATGAGGTAGTTTTGTCTAGTGTTAAGGAGTTTAGTACTTTACATAAGTGTGGTGTGAGGCCTGATGTTCCATTTCTGAAGTGATACTAAGGGTGCTGTTAGGCAAAGACTTTCTTACAGAATGGCAAAGTTCCCTAAAGTGATCAGGAGGATATGTCTCCTCATTTTATATATATGAAACTAAATAGCCCTGGATGTTGCAGAAGGTTTTGCTCCCTCTGGTGGCTGTGCTTATGTGGCTTCTGGGGATAATGCTTTTCTGGACACTTAGGCCAGTGGCAGGTGTAGCTATCAGTTTTTTTCAGTGTTTGTTAGAAAGAGAGGAGTTGGCTGAAGGATTTGGAAGAGTTGATCAAGCTCTTCCTGTCTAGTTGAGGATACAAACAATAAGGAGGGGAATGACATTGTAAAAATGACAATGTCTAAAAGGGTCTTTCTAGGTGGATGATGACTGAAAGAGGCTTTTGTGTTCTGCTGTGTTTTGTGCTAAATGACCCTAACACCAAGACAATAAGGCCAATGTTTTAATAGCTTTGCAGTATGGGAGTTCAAGCTGTGTGTGCTGAATGTTTTCTAAACAAGGAAACTGCTGTTTCTGCTGAGTGATCCAATTTTTTTCTCCACACAGCGTGAGTGCATCTCAGTCCATGTTGGTCAAGCTGGAGTGCAGATCGGCAATGCATGCTGGGAGCTCTACTGCCTGGAGCATGGCATCCAGCCCAATGGTACTATGCCAAGCGATAAAACCATCGGTGGAGGGGATGATTCCTTCAACACATTCTTCAGTGAGACCAGTGCAGGAAAACATGTTCCTCGTGCTGTGTTTGTGGACCTTGAACCAGCAGTAATAGGTAAATACGGTGACCTGTGCAAGGGACTGTAGAATGTGCTGGAGGATTTGATTTAACTTACACATTTTTTGACCAAGGGATCCATTTCTCTAGCCCTGCAAAATGCTTTGGGTCTTTAAATTTTTACTATGTAAAGCTTGCCTACATCTTCCTAGTGATGGAAGATACTTGGCTTTGTTCATTGAGACTGGCAAATGTGCACTCTGGAGTTCTAAATTTAAGTATTACCACCTGCCAGTCTGTGGAATTAAATGGGTCTTCTGGATATGCCTCATGCTTTTGCTCTGCAAGGAACTAGTTATAACCTCTTGAAACAATATGAGATAATGTGAATGGCAGTCAACAGGAACCTTCTTAAAAGATGTGATATATGTCATTAAGCAGATTTACTTTTGTACATTGGAATGACTCCTGTGCTTTCCCGAAACAATCTTCTCTCTGTAGCTTGAGTAGTGCTTGGAAAAATGAGCCTCAATTGCTAGCCTAAAGTAAGGGACTTCCAAACATGCACTTCAACTTCCTGCTGCCTTATCTTTGAATAACAATCCACTCTTATCCTGAAAATCAGTTGTATCCCAAGCTCTGGCAATGCTGGCTGTTAGTGGTCAGATGTGATCCCATGAATCAACCACTGACTGGTCCCACATTTTGTGGTATTAGCTACACTGCCAGTCCAATGTGAGTTCCCCAGTTTCACAAGACTTGTTCCTTGTGTCATGAGTCTTGTTTTTGCTCTCACCAGTGAGTGTGCCTGAAGTAATTCTGCTGGAGTCAGTTTTGCAGCTTGAGTAGTGATCTGTGCTTGTGCAGTTGCTGTGTTTATCTTTCTGTGGTACAGAAAGCTGGGAAGAGGAGATGAGTGACTAGGCCTAGGCTACTCCTGTATACCCAAACAGTGTGTTTCTTGTAACTTATTTTCAGTCTAACACCCCAAACCACTTTCTGTGGCTAATACAGTAGAATGCACTTATGCAGGAGAGCAGAGAGAGCAGAAGGCTGTTGGGCAGGTCAAGGGTGGAGTGCTGGACTGATAACTTTGAAATGAGCCAAAGCACCCTTGGCCATACTCTAATATTCACAGGAGCAGGTCTGGCTTTCTGTTTTCTTGAGCCTTATGGCTGTTGCTTCCTCTGCTGCTGGCCAGGTGGTGGCTCTAAGCAACCAGAAAAGGCTGAGAAATGAGGTGAGGGAGAGCAGGTGGAAAAGCTTTCACCTTGCTTCTGGGGGTAAGGAGCTGGTGAGTCGTGGGACAAGTGGTAGTGTTCCAGCACTTGTCAATGATGCAAGTGTGGCTTAGGCAGGTGGGCAAAGGGTTGTCTTATGAAGTTCTTGGTAATACTAAAAATGTTAGGGCTTTTTGCTAAAGGTTACATCATGTACCTTTCTTGGGGCTAGGCTTCTTTCTTTATTCCTGCCCTGCTTGTTTGAAAATTATCAATCTAGTGACCTGGGCAGGGCTAGCATGATTCTTCCCATTCATGCAGCATGGTCCTCTGCACTGTGTTTATGGAGCAGGGGGGTGAGAGGGGGAGATCTGTTGTGCACACAGCAGCTCTGTGGCTGCCATGTGTGTACACCAGGGATTTCTGGAGTTTCCAGATCAGTGCTGCTCTTAGTGAAAGCAGCAGGGCTGCTGTACATGTACACTGGCTCTGTGGATGTAGTGATAAAATACCATCAAGCTTTCCACAAAGAAATAGGGCAATAACATGTCTGGGAATTCAACAGAAGTGTCTTTAAAATCTACCCTGGATAGACTTAAAAACATGAAGGATAGCATGTCCAGAGGAAAGTTTTGTTTAGCTGTCCCTTAAACTCTAAATTTTTTATTCCAGCATATTTTCATAGTGCAGTGACTGATGCTCTTAACTCTTCAAGTTTTGTTACTTCCCCAGGACCATCTTGACTCATGTTGTCCCTACCAGTTAAGTTTTTCTTTAGGTTCTCTCTTTTTCCCTTTACTCATATTTGTCCTTTATAACTTGGAGTGGTAATGCAGAAAGTCTTAGAAACACATATTTTGAATGGCAGACTTCTCCAGACTGTTTTTATTTTGGTGCAGCTTGGGAATACTTTAGACTATTGGATAGCAAACTACAGTGGTAGCTGGTCAGTCTAAATTGGTTCAAATAGTAACTGTATTTTTGAATCTTTAATTCTGCTTACCTTTGTCTTGCTCACTCTCAGATTAAAAAGAATATATGCAAACAGGCAACTTTGTCTGTAGTTAATAAAGTTCTTTGCTTTCCATGTGATTTTAATTAAAGGATGCAGTACTGCATTAGCATACAACTCCAGAATGGCTTGAGCTAAACCAGAGACAAAGCTATGCTGAGTGTCTTTGTACCTTTCTGGTAGGACAGAGCTTTGGGCTGCTAGATGTAAGTGCATATTTCTGATAACTAGTGGAGGTTGTAACTCTAAATCATTCTCCAAATCTGTAACTGCTGGGGGTGTTCATTTGCATGGTTTCTTTATAACACAGCCATTTGTGCTGGAGCTTACAGCTCAGTATTTGCGTAACTGAGTATCTCTATAAGAGCATCTCCTATTCCTTTTGAACATTCTTCTCTAATCTTGGCAGAAAGTACAATTAAGGGAAAGAAGGGGACAAGCAAGCAGTGTAGGTTCTGACTGCCAACGGCTGCAGAAGCAATAAGGCAACATCATGGAGGGCTCAGAAAATAAGGGGGAAAGGCAGTGTTTCTGATGCTGATCTGCAAAGAGGGCCTTAAGCTGTCTTAAACTGTAGCAGAATGGCTCTGCTGCTACAGTCCAGTTTTAAATTGCTCTGACAAGAAAATGGGACAGTATCTTAAGCAGTAACTTCATTTTTCTTAGGTATTCAACATTTAGGCTGTACTAAGTATTGTATCACCTACTGGTAGATAGAAATCAAGCTGCTTTTTATTTAAGTGTTTAGGTACCTTATTCTGGACACCCTCAGAAGTTTGAAAAAACTGGTCTACATAGAAAGCTAACTTCTTATAAATAATATTCATCTTGTCTCCCCAGATGAAGTTAGGAATGGGACATACAAGCAACTCTTTCATCCTGAACAATTGATATCTGGTAAAGAAGATGCTGCAAATAACTATGCTCGAGGTCATTACACAGTTGGGAAAGAGATAATTGATCTAGTTCTAGAGCGTATCAGGAAACTGGTAAGACTTTTCTTCACTGAAGGCTCTTAAACATCTTTCTTTATCCTGTTTTACGGGATTTGGAAATCAGGTTATCAAAAATACATAGGCCTATAAATTGTGCTTTAATTTATTCTATGGTAGGAGAATCTGTGGACTTAGTCTGCATCTTAGCCAGCTGAGAATGGTTGGATTATTCTTGTCAGATATGACTTTCAAATGGCCTAAAATGCTGATGAGGCATCCAAAACTTTAGTTTCATGTTCAACTTCAGAAAGCCAGGACCAAGATACTTATGATTTGCATAGCTCCAGCTAGAAGAGGATTGGTCTCTGGCTGGGGCTCTTGCAAGGAAGTTTAAATAGGAGTGTTTGCTTCTGTGGTTTAGACTTTTGTTTGCATTTCCTGCTTTTATAATTTCTGAATTAATTTTATGGTAATAACAGAAAAGGGGACTAAACCTCAGTAAGTTGGCATGTTTCACGCTCCCCAGTACTTTGATCATGTGGCAAACTTAGGAAGATGTCAGCTTAGAGGGTTAGAGTTCCCTTTTTAGGGCTGCTAAGCAGGTACTTTACCAAATCTATGTCACAAAGGTAAGAAATTCTCATTGCACAAAGAAATCCAGGGTATATGTCTGGTGCTTTAATATGGAATGCTAAATGAGTCTTACGGAAAAGTACACCTTTTGCAGATCAAAACTGGCATTATTCTCAACACCTGGCTGCCACCATCTCTAATTAAAGCTAAGATAAGTTTGCAGCAGGCTGTACTTTGACCTGAAAAATATGGTTGTAATTTCTTTTTACAAGCTGTTGGAAGTCCCTGTCAGTCCTGGGAATCAAGCTAAGAATCATGTGGCACTTCCTGAGGACAAGGCAGTCTAGTGTCTTCATCTGAGAAGACTAAACTGAAATAGCAGTGTAATACATTTTGACAGCTCGCTTCCCTGAACTGACTTACATGCTTGCAACCCTTACAAGATTATAGCAATAGTTCTGGGACAGGGGGTTGCTCCATTTTTTGCGTAGGTAGAGAATTTCAAAACAGTATAAGGGATAGATGGTCTGCAGTTCTTTGAGTATTACTGCTTTTCTTGGTCATTGCCAATGGCCTTGGCCTGAGAATTGGGGGTCGGGGAAGTTTTGAGGTAGTAATTTGAAGTGCACATGTCACCTTCCAATATGTAGGGAGCATAAAATATCTAAGAATACAATGTTTTTTATAGGGCAGTTCCTTGATTATCAGTGGATGAATCGAATTCAGTATTACTTTCCCAAAGCTTGAACAGTTACTATGTGTCAGAATTCAGAGTTGTCTTGTTTGAGCTTGTTTTAGGATTCTTAATGTCTGCACAATTGCTTTAACACGTGTATTTTCTCTTTCAGTCTGATCAATGCACTGGCTTGCAGGGTTTCCTGATCTTCCACAGCTTTGGAGGAGGCACTGGCTCAGGTTTTACTTCTCTGCTGATGGAGCGTCTCTCAGTTGACTATGGGAAAAAATCAAAATTGGAATTTGCCATCTACCCTGCACCACAGGTCTCGACAGCTGTTGTTGAGCCATACAACTCCATCCTGACTACCCACACCACCCTGGAGCATTCCGACTGTGCCTTTATGGTTGACAATGAGGCCATCTATGACATTTGCCGTAGGAATCTGGACATTGAACGCCCGACCTACACTAATCTCAATCGCCTCATTGGTCAGATAGTCTCTTCCATTACTGCTTCCCTCAGATTCGATGGTGCCTTAAATGTGGATCTTACTGAATTTCAAACTAACTTGGTGCCTTACCCTCGTATCCACTTCCCATTGGTAACATATTCCCCAATTATTTCGGCAGAGAAAGCCTATCACGAGCAACTCTCAGTGTCTGAGATAACCAATGCTTGTTTTGAGCCATCCAATCAGATGGTGAAGTGTGACCCTCGGCATGGCAAGTACATGGCCTGTTGTATGCTGTATCGTGGGGATGTTGTCCCCAAGGATGTCAATGCTGCTATTGCTGCTATCAAAACCAAGCGCACAATCCAGTTTGTGGACTGGTGCCCTACTGGTTTTAAGGCAAGTCTCAGTTACATCATGATTTTTTTACAGACTTCTCATTCACTGTCTTGGGCTTGTGAAGTATATTTTCTATTAAGATGTTCTGTAGGTACCTGATTTGTATTATAATCACTGTCAAATGCTGCGGAGAAACTCATGGTCTCTTCTGCTTTTCACGTAGGTTGGCATCAATTACCAGCCACCAACAGTGGTTCCTGGTGGTGACCTAGCCAAAGTCCAGCGGGCAGTGTGCATGCTGAGCAACACTACAGCCATTGCTGAGGCATGGGCTCGTCTAGACCACAAGTTTGATCTGATGTATGCAAAACGTGCCTTTGTTCACTGGTATGTTGGAGAAGGGATGGAGGAGGGGGAGTTCTCAGAGGCTCGGGAAGATTTGGCTGCACTTGAGAAAGATTATGAAGAAGTGGGCACAGACTCGATGGATGGAGAAGATGAAGGTGAAGAATATTAAACACAACAGAATTGAATTGCAAATCTTTGCCATTTTACTGCCTCTTCAGTAGCCATGTAAATCATGTGAAATAATTGGAATAAACTTCTTTAATCAAGACATTTGGTAGTGTCCAAACACTATGTACATTCATTAACTATATGCAAGTAGTCAGTAGTCCAGGAGATAGAATTTCTTTCTGAGAAAGACAGCTGAATAATCATGCTATAGCTAAAGGAGTTCTTGTCCTTAAGACATTGCTACTTGAAAAGCTAATAGTGCCTATTTTGCCCCAGAATACAAGACTAGAATGTGCTTGAGCTTTTGCTGTAAGATTAGTTAGCTACATTTTTTCAAGACTCTAAAGCTGGTGTCACAAGAGGCAGCAGGAACTAACCTTGTATTACCCTTAAGAAAAGATGCAACACCTTTAAAACCAAAGGCTTTTTGAGTTAGTTTTCTCCTAAACTTCCACTTAGCATGGGGCAGTAACCTGCAAGGGGAAGAGATGTGCAGAAAGGGTGTGCCATTGCATGAGGAACCTGCTGCTTCTGTCAGGACCTGTGTGGTTGTTGCCCTGGTGTTGCTTTGTCCTTCCACAGAAGGAACTGCAGTCCCTGTCTGCCAGCTTTCTGTGGAATCAGCCTTTTGCCTGAAGCTGTCTGGAGCAAAATCTCTGGGTTAGCTGGTCAGGGTGAAACACTAGTTTTCCCTAAAACTAATTATTTTGCAGAATTAGTGCCTGGGCTCAGATATGAAAATTACGGTCCTTCTGCCTTCCTGGTAAGCTGGTATAACAGGAGAGGATTTGGCTAATCAGGTTATCTTCATATGTGGACAGCCTCTTGGAAACCTTTTCTACATGGTCTGCGTGGGGGCTTGGGGACACAGGGCAGAGATCCACAAACCAGATAACCTGATTGTTTCTAAATCTGTCTTGGAGCTGGGTGACTGAGGAATCTCTCCCACAGAAGCAGCAAAGATGGAATAGTCAAATATGTTAAGATGACAATTGAATATTGAATGTGATTATAGGATACCAAAGTCTGACTCCAAGACTAGATTTGAGCTGGAGCACTCCTCCCTGTACTATTTCAACCTTATTTATATTCCTTCTGATTTAATAGCAGAGTGTGATTTAGGCTAAGCCTTGAAGCCTGTGTTAGTTGATGAAGATGTGCATACTTGCTTAGCAGGAGTCTTGGCTGTGATATGAAAAATGCCTTAACTTCCTTCTGTATGGGAAACCTACAGTACTCGTGTAATGCTGCAGTATTTGACATCATCCCATAAAGTGGGGACCTTTCCCTAACCTCAGTTTTAACTGACTTGGGTGTGCTTATTCTACTAGATGGGGGGTATTGTGTTTGATTTAGATTAACAGGATGCTGCTGTTGATTGAAGGTCTCACAGAATAGCCTGGTCTGCAAGAGCTGACCAGTAATTTGCTTAGGCTGAAAACCCATTTTCCTGAATTACTATGTTGTTTATGTTCTTGCAGCCATTGGGTTGAGTCAATTTGATTTGAAATGATTCTAAATTATTGGAGATGGAAGTTACTGATTTTCTATAGATGGTGAGAACAATCTTCAGTCTTTAACTTAGATGAGTACCTCAAACTGTCTTGTCAGCCATGGTCTTGTGCAGAATATACAGATGCTGTGTAAATCATATCTCCTGCCATTCAGCATAGTCTGAGGTTTCAGTGAGTTTCTTATTTGCTTTTGCTTGTGTTTTTATGTTCCAGAGTAGACATAAGTGTAGAGAATTTCAAGTCTTGTTGAGTAACTCATTTTCCTACTTACTGGATGATTAAGCAAATGTGCTAGGCATAACCCAAGAGACGGTCGCATTCATTGCAAGTCAGACCAACTTCATTTCAGTGCATGCAATCAGATTTTTAATGTAATGACAATGCCCACAAGAAGAATATGCAAAGGACCGTTTCATGCCTTGCAGGTGCCTAGATCTTCAGTGAAATCTTGTACTACTAGCAGATCATGAAGAATGCTGTGTGGCCACAAGTGCCAGCACCATAATTTCCTTTAAAAGCTGTATGTATCAGGGGATTGTGTAGGAGTGGATATCTGAACTGGCCTTCAGGGTGATCTTTTAGCAATGATTTGGCTCTTTCTGTCTGGGATTCTTCATTTCATTATTTGAGGCTGGCATGCTCAGTTTTATACTGATACTGTCTGGGGTTTTTTACTGTACATGTGGATTAGCCTTATTTAGAACGCTGCTGCTTATGTGACGGGAGTTGGTTTGCAGTGTGTCAAAAGGTTTTAACTGGGCAAGTACAATGATGAGTCTGTGCAGGACACAGCACTCTAGCATCCTTGTAAAAGGCTTGTGCATACTGAATGCTGAGCTCTGTGAAAAACCTGGACTGACTAGGGAATCTCATTCAATGTAGGCATTAGATTTGCGATGCATTATGCTTTTAATTTTTAAAAATAACATGTAATGCTACTTCGAAAAGATGGTAAGCTGAAACATGACAAGCATCCACTAGTAGAAAGTTTGAAGAGATGTTAATGTCACTTGTTAGCCATTGGATTGATGCTGAAAATACATTATATGTTCTCAGCCTACATCATAGTCAAATTTTCTTTATATTAGTATTAAGAAACACCATTGCATTAGCTAGTGGGCAGTTAGCTCTCAATGTAGGCATCTGCACAATGCGCTAAGATAGTGTTTTGTCTTAGGTAAGAAGCCAAGATAATTACAGCAGGAAAATCCTGCTAAAACTGCTCTTGCTTCAGTTAGCTGCAGAAATCCTTAAACATGTTATAATTACTAGCTGTATGGTTGAATTAACAAATGTGTGGTTCATCTGTTTCCTGAAATGTAGAGGAGATACTATACTGAATTAAAATTTGACTGTAAGAGTGAATATCTTAACTTGCAGAGGTTAAGTTTAGCTGTCACTTAGAAGAAAATGTTTTCTTTGAGCTCTGAAAGCCTTTCTTTAATTCTAAACTTCAAATGCATGTTTTCTTTGGTAAGAAATCCCCATACTTAGGCTTTGAAAAGTCACATGCCTGTTTGCACTGGCAGAAGTGCAGGCATTATCTAGTGGTAACTAAATATATCTACCTGTATGGTGACACAGCTTTCGCCAGTATTGAGATTGGCAATTAATAGCTGTCACCTGATACAAAATAACTTCTATGACTCATTAAGTGGAGGAGGAGGAAGTGAGCTGGAGCCCATGGCAGATTGCTATGAACTTTGTAAATTGCTGGTCTTATCTGTAAGATCTGTTCTAAGATGGTTCTGGTGCCATTTCAGGGGAATGCAGTGCAGTAGAATCTGATTTCCACCCACTCTGCCCTCTGAATAAGCAATATGAATACCTTTTAATGTGTTAATGTCTATATTATATATATAATTATGTACATTTCTAATTTCTATAGTAAGCATGCCACAGTGTAATTGTTTGATAAAAATCTGTCTGTTTTGGCTTTATGCACAGTATAGGTAACATAAGCATAGAACTGCCTGTGCTGCCACCTTCTTCCTACAGAGCAAACTTTTCTCAAAAAGGGCTTTCCGTAAAGGGCCTTCGCCTCAGATACTTTGAACCTTGTCAGATAACAGTCACCCTAGCAGCCTGTTGCTGAAAAGCATGAACTTGTTTAGGAGAGCGCGGCTCTCTGGAGTTGGAATTGGTAAGTGAGATTTTAATTGAAAGTAGGTAAAGAAACAATAGGGTGACTCCATTATTCTGGTGGGGAAAAGTTATACTGCTCTTGGCAGTGTTTTAGGAAAATAAAGTGTTATCTAGAAAAAAAAAATGGATAATGTGACTAGGTATTAAAAATTCTCTGGCTTCACCGCCTACCTTTCTCCACAGCGTAATAATGAAGAGTCAGAGAACAATGTCTGCTGGGCAGTTTAGAGTGATTTCTTGTGAGAATAGCAGTGTCAGTTCCTTACTTTGTCAATATGCTGCTGTCAATGTACATGTAGTTTTTGATTGCCTTGTCCCAAGCCTTCAGTTTTGTTAGGCCTTCTGTTGACACACTGCTTCTGCTCTGGCAAATTCTCTAAGACAAGGAAGACGTCATTCTGTGCTTGACCCTGCTTTTCAGTCAAATCTGCATGAACATTGTAACAGTGGAGATCTTGACATCTGAAATACAATGCTGCTATGTGCTACCCCATGCCATTCTCTTCTGATGTGTTTAAATGCCTGTATTTCTGCTAAATAAAACTTTGTTTGCCTTTGCACAAGGTCATGTTTTCCTTTATGTAGGAGATGCTTCACAGCAGCAAAACTGCAGTTGTCACCGTTTAAAATGCAGAGCTATTTTACTGTAATTGCTGGCTTTTTCACTTGCTGAAGTATTGTAACAACCTAAGATTCAAATTATTTTTGCAGATTTTTTAGTCAGTGCATTTGTACTTTTGAATTCATTTATCTTATCAAGCCTTAAAAGTTTGGGAAGAAAAATCAGCTAGGGTACTAAATGTAGAGATGTCACACCTTGTATAGGAACTGCAAATGACCAGAGGTTGGGAAAGTCCAGAGGAAGCGTAGTTGAGGCCCCTGTCAGGAATAAGATACTGGATTTTAGGCAGCTCCTGATATTGCCAGTTCTTATGTCATGTTTATAAGGAATTGCTTCAAAAGAAAAGATGTTTTTTTATTTGAACTCTGAAAACAGGGGCTGGGCTTATAAACCAATTCGGCAGTAAAGAGCTGAAGAACAATTTTCCATCACATTGCAGAACTCCACTGGAAGTGCTGTAGGGATTTTCTGTGTGTATTGGCAAGGTGATACTGATTAATCCTGTCTTGTCTTGGTCTGGACTAGAGGGAGGACAGACTATGTGACTTCCAGACTGTGCAAACACTTTGATCTACAGATTTCTTCTAAAAGTTGGGCAAGAGGATTAAAGGTTTGTAGCCTCAACTGGCTGTTAATGGAGAGAATGAATGAGGGCATGGTGAAGTGGGAGAGATTTCATTGCTCTGAAGGTATTGTAGGTGCTGGCTGACAAGAGGCTGAGAAATACCAGGAGACTAAATAAAACAAAGTAAGAGCCATGTGAGGAGTGGTGCCTTCTGTGGAGCTCTTCAGTGAATCGAGTCAGTTAAAACCCAGTTTCTTCATCTTTCTGATGCCATGTGCCTATCCATGGGCTTTCTGAACACCCTACTTTCCATGGCCAGCTTCACATGACATAAAACATGGTAACTTGTTCAAAGATATTCTTAGTTCATGTGATACTTTCCCGTTTCCTTGGTGACTTGTAAAACTTCCGGTCATTTTTCAGGAGCATGTTTCACAGTTTCTCTGCAGCATTGTTTTGGTTTCCTTGGTCTGTGTCAAGAGCTTGGAGTACTTGGACACAAAAAGTTAAATTCTTCTCTTCAAATGCTTGCTAGAGAAAAACAGCTGTAAATACTAAGTGGGTCTAGAAAACACTCCAGAAACATTTAGGAAATACTTTTTTTCTAATATTTAACATAGATTGTTAGAAATGCAGGAAAACTTAGGAAGTCTTAAGTGAATTACTCTTTCTGAGAAAGAAAGGAAGGGCATCTCAGTCCCTTTAAAGTGATCTGAACCACTAGGTGAGCTCAGTTCTGCTTTAAGGTCTGCCCCAGGCTTCCTATGTGATACCAGTAAGTGTTTGTGTGAGTGGTCTCCCAATTTTGGCCCAATATGTGCAAAACTGAGCAGTTCTTGAGGCTGAGGGAAGAGCAGGGGTTTAAGCCTTTCTTTATGGGTTTCGAAAAGAGGGAAGGGAGTGCTGATTGTAGGCAGGAAAATTTAAATTCACTTTATAAGATCAGAACTGGAGATCAGATGGTCATGGAGAAATTGAAAAAAATTTTCAAGACAATTTTACAAGCTTGAGTTTCTGTCCATATGGATACAATCAGAGCTCCATAAAAGCTGTCCGAAATGTGTTGCATTAATACTGGTTAGGTGTTTCTCCTGCTTTAGCTTTGTTACCTTTTGGAGGTGATGGGTGATGTTTAACTGCTATTACGGTGTGGCGAGGGCCTGTTTATGACTCTTCTTAAAAAAGCTGCATTTTAGGATTGAAATGGTGAGATGCTATCGCTGGTCTCTATCTGCATACTGCTACTTAAATGTCAGTCGGCTTTGCTACTCGGGCAGCTGGCTGAACTGAGATCCGCGAAGGAGATACTGAGGCAGTTCATAACTCTCCAAACTCTTGTGCCTTATGTTTGGTGGGTAAGATTCATTTTTCCAAACCTTACACCTGAAAGTGAGTTACTTGTCATCTGAGCTGGGTGCACTAGGCTGCTTTTGCCATATCAAGGGGGTTAAGGGAAAGAAGATAACAGGAACAGGGGGCTCTTTCTGTCCATTCTAGATGGTAAAGTTAGAATTAAGTGAATTTCCAAAGTGCCTGTTGAAGGCCTAATGTGTCAAGTCCACAACTATGCATTTAACTTCTAGCAACTTGAATTGGGACAAACAAATCCCTCTGTCCAGAAAGGCTCAAACTTTCTGAGAATCTGTCCTTACCCTGCACCTCTAACTTGTTATTTCTGTGACTTTCTCTAAGACAATGACCTCTGTGAGGTTACTGGCTGTCAGTGCTCAAGTTCCTTTTCCAGAGGCGGCTGCTGTGAGTGGCTTCTTGCAGAGCTTCAAAATAGGGATGAATTCCAAGCAGTGGTGTTGAAGAAGGCTGCCAAGACCTCAAGCATCTTCACGTTACTTTTTCTTTTGTTTAGAGCTCTATGCCTACAACTGTCAAATGTGTTTCATAGTCTTACATCATTACTACTTGCAAAAGCTACTTTTCAGTCAGTTACAGTGAGAGTAGAGATCTTGTGGCTTTTCAGTTATTTCAAAATCCAGTTTGTAGAACCTGCCTTGGGTGAAGGCTGCTGGTATGCATTGTTTCAAAGAGATGCTAATGTACCACTTTGAGCCCAGCATTGTTTCCCAGCAGTTCTGGAGCTGATCTTGTGCAATTGTCCACAAGTTGTCAGAGCTGTGTCCCAGGCAGAGTTACTTCCAGTTTTATGTCTAGCTACTGTTAAACCAGCTTAACTGCTGGCTATTGCTGTCCCAGTCCTCCCTTTTCTCACCCATGCAATCGTGTTCCTGCTCTTGCACTGCCTCTGGCACTAAGTTTTGTGTTAAATTGGCAAGAAAACTTATCCCTTGTTGGGGGAAGAAAGACCGTTTTCTTTTGCTGTCATGAGCTAAGGTGGCTCAGTGTAGGATGAGCCTGGGAGTGGGGATCAGGGAAGCGTGGGGTACCATGGGTCAGCTACAGCTGCTCTTGAGGTTCGACTGGGCTCTGCTGACTGGGACAAAATGGTTTCTGCCTTTGTTCTTCACAACTTATATGGAGTGTTTATGTGGAAGGCAAAAACATGTGCATGTATGTATGGAAGTGTTCCAGTCACGTCTCAGTACATTATAGAACAGTTTCTGCCATTGTCCACAAATGCTTTTGAAAATGGTGTTAATGTCTTGCAGTAAGCACATATGGCACCCAGAACTGGAGAGTTTCCTTTTCTCCAACTTCACTCATAATTCAGGCAACAGTTACTGGCAGTTCTATGCAAAGTACTCTTCTGTTTCTCGTTTTACTTTTTGCTGTGTTTAGCGTTTATCTTCCTCTCTCTGTTTTCAAATTCTGTGTCTGTTTCTTTACTTGTTCACTGCTGTTGCAGATATCAACAGTGTGTTTAAGTTCCAGCTTTGTCTATTACAGCATATGTGTGCTGGCTTCATTATCTTCACTGCCTACAAGTATTTCAATGTCTGCTAAGTGTGTCTGCATGTGTTAGATTTGCCTGATGAGGCTGAGTGGGGCAGCTTGACTGCATATTGATTTAGACCTTGTTTACTTTTGGTTAGATGTATTAAATACTCATAATGTGTTTATTGCAGACACTTCTCTAAAGCACCTATGTGCTGATACACCCTTTTTTTTTTTTTGCTAATTGTAGGTGCTGGCAGATCAAGAGCAATCCTTACTGTTGTACTTGTGGTCACTAGAAAGCTTTCCTTGTTCAGTCTTGTACTTCCTTGCGAAAGATGCTCTAAAATCTGTTGGAGATTTTGAAATTTTAACATCATCTCCATCAGGTATGTGTGGTTCCAGATACAAACTCAATAAGCCAGGCTTCCTTTGCAAAAACCCCTTGGAATTAGGTGCATTCTGAGGGCCTGATTTCTGTTTATTTTGGTAGTTTGTTGACTGTAGAGCTCCTAAGGTCTTTACATTGCCAGGTGGTTTAATCACATCCTTTCTCCTTGGAATGCCTTCTGGCTCCCCAGCTGGTTTTAAACCTGTGTGCCATCTACCAGATTCTGTATCAGTCTGCCTTGTTGTATGATTCATGTGGTTTCTTACCACCTTTGCATTGCTGACACGGTCACCTTTGTCATCAGTATTGTCCAAAATATTTTCTCTGCCTTAATTCATGTAGCTCTTACACATTCTCCAATGTACCTGAGCAATCCGCAACTATTTCTGCATGTTTAAATCCCTTCCAGAAGCAGTTTTTCCATGGCTGTTCATCAGTGAATGATGGTTTAGAAAACAAACTTTCTTATGTTCTGACTCCTTGTCTCTTCAGCCTTGGACTGTCAATTTTTAGTGTATTTTAAGTGACCCACAAGGGCTTAGATGACTCTGTGTGTACTTGCTGTTTGAAACCTGGATAGTAGCTTGTTGTGGGGTGTCTTGAGGGCTTGGGTAGTATCTGTGTGTTTGAACTAGGCATGTAAATCCATCCTGAACGCAGCTGCAGGTTACCCAAGCACAAGGATCCCCTGGATTCTATGCTATTGCACCAGCCAATGAAAGGCTCCTTATTGCCTCTTTAATGTTATAACCTCTTTGTGTCTAAAAGCAAGTGAATCCTGGAACATGTGTCTGGGTAATCATGGGGGGATTTCAGCTGTAGCAGAGACAGGAAGCTTGACTAGGAACAAGATTTGTTAATTAATCATCTTCTGCAAAAGCAGCTTCCCTCCTTGCCTGGGCCTGTGTAGTGTCACTGGGCTGTGGAGAGGAGGGTGAGGGGTTTGTCTGTGCTGGTGCAAAGCATCACCACTTTGTGATAGCGGGCTTTGCAGCACTGGCAGAAGGTACAGTCTTCTCTGAGTGTTTTGGGTTATGTTGTGTTTGGTTTTTTTTTTTAGTGCTGCTTCTACTCAGCCTGTGCAGAAACCACAGCTGACTTCAGATACTTTTGGGGGAACAGTTGTGATGGTACTTTCTGTTTCACTGCAGCCAAGGGGTTGGGGTGGGGAAGCTGCATCTTCATTTCTGAAATAGTTTTTTTTTCTAAGAAAAAAAAGACATGCTGTGTGGTTTTACACATCATGGCAAGTTGTATTTCCCAAGTTGCTCTGCTGCGTTGCCAGGGCTCCATAGTGGGGTTCACTTTCTCAAGCATCGAGGTCTGGAGCTGAACTAGTCACCCAAGGCTCCCTATAGTCTATGCAGAGAATTAAGGGGATCTTACAGTGAGGTCACTCTGACCTATTTTAGACACCTGCTTTAAGATAATGAACCTTAAAGCCTCACCTTCCCTCACTGCCTGAGTGCTCCATTGGTGACTGCTCCCTTGTCAGCCTCCACACTTAACCGGAAGAATCCCACCCTCTGCATGTCCTGCCTGGAAGCAGATTGTGTCCCACATGGCTGCCATTTGCTATTAGCATGCTGAAGAGCAAGAAGGTACAACCCTAATTTGTTGAGCATGAGTCAGCAGCTGCCTTGGAGCAAAGTGAGGCGTGTGAAACAGCACCTCAGCTCTACCTTTCCAGCGCTTCCTACGGTTGTGGTTTGCTTATCCTTGTTCTTATGGCAGTCTGGCCAAGGACTTGGAGTAAGACTTTATTCGGCCTTTAATAGTAGCTAATGATAGGGCATGAGATTTAAAGAATCTTATTAATAAATAACGCTGAAGGCAGTTGCACAACTGCAGAGGACTTTCCATATCTGAGCAGAGGTATTTCAGTCCGCCACATGCTTACCAGCTGTTTTTACCTGTCTATTGACGTAGTCCCCACGAGGAGCTGTGTGCAGCTGTGGGACTTCCGTCCTCGGCCAGCTCAGTTCTAGCCCACAAATGAGGCTCAGATTTCCTGCCTACCCTGTCAGTGTGGCCCCTCTGCATGGTTTCCTGTAGCTGACATCTTCAGCCTGCAGCCTGAAGAGTTAGGAGCTAGTGGTGCTTGTCAGGCTTCCCCAGAGCACAGAAGGCATCATGGAGACACGGAGCAGGGCAGTGATGTGGAGCACAGCTTCTGGAAGAAAGGCAAAAAAGTACCAGGGCATCTATGTATTGAAACCAATGTTCCTCTTGTAGCAAAAGTTGCCAGCAAAGTACCTAATTCTCCATCTAAGAATGCTTCTGCTGAGACTTAGTTAGCCAGGACACAGTGCAAGACAGTCTGGGTACCTGACATCAAAGCAAGAGTCAGTACGGTGTCTGTGAGCTGGAAACTATGCTTATAAAATGTCCGTAGCCTGGTGGTATATCCAGAAGACTCCACGTTCCTAATCAGGATCCTGAGATTGCAGCAGCCTGACACTAATAGTTCTTTTTCCCAAGGACTGCCATGCATCAGCATCTCTGGGAGCAGCTGGCTTTCTGGAACATGTAAAACCCTTTTCTAGCCTTGATGATGAAACTCAGACTGCTTTGCAGGTTTGTACAGGCTGCTGGTTTGCCCAGGAAAACTGGTTTGGTTTGATCGTCATAGATTCTGCTTACTAAATCTGTTTGTTCCCAGGAAGCTATTTTCTTAAAGAGCTGAGAGGCTCAGCATGTTTCCCTCCCTGCCCTGTATTGTGATCATCTAAACACACAGTATTTTAATTAGGTCAAACTCTGCTGATGAAGGGAGCTCTTTAACTTCAGTGGAGTTTCACTCATCCCTGACTGCAAACTCTGTATGTGGTGCTGGTTGTCTCCAGACAATGATAGTCTAAAACTTGTGACTCTCATGGGCTGGATCTCCTCCAGTTTGCTTCTAGGTAATTCTGGTGAGAGCTTGTGTAATATTAGTATCTTTTCTTAAGTACTGCTAATTGCAGAGCCTCTGGGAGCAGTCTGGGTAGCTTTTTCAGTGTCCAAAGTGCAGATATCTTCTGTCTGCTTGGAGGCCCAGGCAGGGTATGGTCTTTCCTCAAGCTCATCTTGGTGTTCCTGTTGTCCCAGGCCAGCGCAACCAGCACTTGGCGGGTGCCAGAGGAGCTGACTGCGGTGAAAGCTCTTGCTGTGATACAGAATTAAGCTGAACAGACTCCAGGCCGCTGGGATGAAAGGTGTCCTCTCTGGACTTTGTCTAGCAGCTCCCCTTCGTCACTGCCTGTTCTTCGCACTGGAATTAACAGCTCCGTAGTGTGTGCCTGGAAACAGATGGGGTGGCATTCAAAGTTACCAAGTATCAATCTGAATTAATGCTGACTTAACTGGAACTACTCTGTTTGAACCGGTATCCAGCCTTTGAAAAGGAAAGGTGGTCTAAGGTAGCGTGGGCATAGAAATAAAAGGGGGAAAGATTTTGCAGTGTCTGAGTCGGATATATAAACGCAAGCAAGTCACTGTAATAGGCTTTATGAACAAGGTGCTCCAGACAGCTGATGGCTAGTGCAGAAGAGTGGAGGGGAGGCTTGCATTAGTAGGAAAGTTCGCAGTATGGTTCCCATCCAAGAAAACACAAAATAGGATTAGCTAAATATCCCTATGGGTTGATGGGACTTCCTGCAAACAAGTGGTATGTGAAAAAAGCTGTGCTGAAGCAGGATGTAAAGGGAGGCTCAAATGTGAAGGATTGTGGTCGTGGCAGAGGTCCCAGTTAGGCACAGGACTAGGCACACCTGGGTGAGGGTGGAGGAACTGCCAAGGACAAACTGCTGACCCCATGAAGAGCACTGGGCTTCAGCTGGAAGCCTTGGCACTCCTCACCTTGGGCCTGCCCGATCCCTTATTTCTTGATGTCTCTGCTAGGTCACTGCCAGGACAGCAGCTGCCCTGTCTCTTGGGTATAATCCTGAACTGCAGCAAATGGGGCAATTCTGCTCACTGGGCACAAATACAACAGGCTTGGAGAAAGCCTATCTAATAAAAGGCTTTAATTAATGACAGTCAACTGAACCATGAAGAAGGAATGTCTGCATTGTCATTCCAATTGAGTGAAATCTGCTTTCTTTTCTGTAGTACTTGGGGAATTCATCACAGAATCCAGAGGCATTAAGCCAGACAGCACTGTGCCACGCTAATCCCCCGAATACAGCGCAAACTCTGCAGATGTCGCAGCAGAAGGAGGACACAAGAGAAGGCAGCGTGCAGAAGTACACATTTGTGTTGATGAAGCCTTTACATTAGCAGGTAGCCAGGTGGAAAGACAAGGAGGATGCCTGATGGGGTGTACAGACCCTCTGGGGCTTACTGCTTACCTTAAATCTCCATCTTGGCCAGACCTGAGCCACCTTGCCCTCCCTTGAAGGCACCTGCTTTTTATCCTTGGGTCATCGCTTGGTCTCCCTGCTCTGCTCACCTTTAGATCTTCGTAGCAAGTGCTGCTGCTTCTCCATCATAACTTCCCAGGAAAAGCACTTGTGTCGTGACTGTTTTTCCATCAGAGTCCCGTAAGAGGCCTTTGTATCTGATGGTATTGGCAGAAACGGTCCTGCTAAGCGTGGTCCTTCCAGCTCTGAGGGAACAAGTCCTCAGGGAGTCATTAACCAAAATTTATTTGCTGTTCACCAGAAACCACCGGTGTTTAAGCATCCTTGAAGCTCTTGGGGAAACTCTCAGACCCAAAGTCACGGAAGTGGTGTTGCTGGAGGTGTTCTCCTCTGTGCTGGAGACCCTTGAGTTTGAGCGGCTGCTCTGCATCACATCCCAGAGGTGATTAAGCAGCTTAGTTTGTTCTCCAGATTGTGGGATTAGGTAGGTGACTTCTACTGGAGGTATCCTTGGTGTAAAATGAAAGTATGGTGCATTTTACATATATGGCTTAAGATTTCTGTCTAAATTCGATACTGCTTTTGTACAAGGAAGTGGGTTCATTGACTTTCGTCAGCTGTAGATACAAGTCAGTGAAGGAAATGGCAGGAGCCTCTTCCCAGAGCTTGTGGAAATCCAAGGTGCTCCCAATGGCCGAGGTCTCCCCAGGGCTCTGGCTGTCCCCTAAAGCCCCCTCAGGCTGTGTCTCCTGGGCCCAGCATGTCCTTGCCAGGGGTGGACATTCAGAAGAGCTCGGCCAGCCCTGCGCCTGCTGGAGCCACGTGTGGATCCCAACACCTTCCCTGGCCACGGACCCTGGGCCTGTGGGACAGGCCGGGAGCAGGTCGGGCACTGTCCGTGCCTGGGCGCGGGGTGTCCCACAGCCCCTGAGGCTTCAGCTCCCCATCGCCCACCGGCTGCAGCCAGGAAGGCTCCAGGGATGACGGCTTGGCACGGAGCAACCCCCGCATGCTGCCTTTCTCCACACAAACGTGCTTTACAAGAGCTGTCTTTGGGGTTTTTCCCTCTCCGTTTTTAAGCGAGGAGAAGAAGGCGGTTTGTCATCTCAAACCGGCAGTGAAAGCCGGGTACTTAATTATTTTTATTTACTCTAAGGGCGAGCAGCAGCTCGGGTAGCTGCCACCTTCCTCCTGCCAGCGAATGCTCACGTGGGAGCGCTGGCCTGGGATGGGGATGCGATGGAGCGCCCCAGTTCGTGCTGCCTTTGCGGATTTTGGTTGATTTTGCGGCTTTCGGTTGATTAAACCTCCCCGGGGCCGCGGCTGCTCCGCTGCCACCGTGGTTGGGGGCATCTCGGTTTTGCTGCCGTCTACCCATTTACCAACGAAGTCATGAACATCTCCCGAACTTTTATTCAAAATTTTAGGTCG
>VYXH01000281.1:172444-213275 GCA_013397275.1 Burhinus bistriatus
ATCCGTGTCCTCAAGTTGAACACCACCAAACTCCGCGGCTGTGAGTTCGGCTGGTGCCTGTGCGAGCTGAAGCCTAGACAGACATGGCCACCATTTTAGAATGCAATACACAGTGGGAAGAGTAATAAGCCTTCATCTTCATCAGCGTGGTCTCGACCCGTGGTGTAGTAAGCTCAAAACTGAGGGGGCGAATTCGGATTTCCTTTTGTTGGTCGGCTCAGTTTACTGAGAAATACTGCCAAGGTCTTGGAACCATAGTTTGTGTAGTCAGAATTGTTAGTTTGCTGAAAGGGATAAACAGCCGGACTGGTGAGGAGAGGGGCTTCTTAGAGTGAAAAATCTAATCAACAAGCATGTGTTATTTTATTTTTTTATTTGGAGTGAATTGCTCTTTCCCTCAGCGGAGGGTGGTGCAAGTCTGGGGTGGTGCAGCTGGCTTGAGGTAGTTAATGTGACGGCAACAACTAGAATGCTAAACGGCAACCGAGAGCCTTAAATCTCATCCAGCAAGAGGTGAAGCTGACAAAACGTTTCTGCAGGCTTAAGTTTTGTGAGTGAGACTTTGAGTTCAAAGAAATGATGTTCGGAAACACATGCTTCTCAGTTTCACGTTTTGATCACTGCCAGGACTCCTGTTGGTAACCATCCTTTTCCTTCCGAATTAAAATAGAAGTAACTTGCTGCGTTGCTGTCTGAGAGGATAGAAACGTTTGTAGCAGACTGAATAACGTGAATCTCGTCGGAGAGGAAGATGTTTCTGTTCTCTGGAAGGAGAGTCCCGGTTTGCAGTGGTATGAACGCGCCCAAGAACCCTCTTGAATTTATGTCTAGGTAGAATACGCCTGTGCCCCTTTTCGTGCAGGGTAGCCAAATGCTGACGTAGTTGAGGGGGTAAGATGGTTTTCATTATACAGTCAACATTGAACTTTTGTAATATTTTTGAGTAGAATAATCTTTTTGGGCTGTATGTTGTCAACAGTATTTCAGCAGCTGTGAGCAGAAGAGAAATTTTATGAAGGTTTTCTCTTTTGTGATTTAAAAAAAAAAAAAATCATCTCATCTATGTTTCTTGGCTGCTGGTGTAAAAAGCCAAACCCCTCTAATAAAGGCTTCACATAAGCTATATTATCTGTTAGAGACTCATAAATGAATAGCTCTCTCAAGGAATGAATTACTTACTACAACTGCATTTTTGGCATACTCTCATCTTCACTTAGCAAAGCGCTAATATCTGTCTGTATTTATGATCATATGTTTCCCTGAACGTGTTTAGAAGTAGGATGAAAATAGTTGGAGCTGCTGAGGGCTGAACACCTAATAGTTGTATGGGGCCTGGCTTTCAGTGAGAGCTTAGCTACCGTGGCTCTTATCTACCCTAGATAATTACTTGGATGACTTGTGCAAGTGCAGTTGTTCGTTCACCGGCCTAGAGCATAGAGGGAGCTCTTCCAAATCTGCCAGAAAAAGCCTGGGAGTTGACGTAGTTCCTGGCCTTCCTCCTGAAAACAGGAGACACAATGAATATTCAGTTATTATTCTTTTCTGTGTAATCGAACGGTTTATAATACCGCAAGCTGCAAACTATACTAACCTTTTCACAAAATTATATGTCTTCCAACCAAATGCATTGTTTAGTGACAGCTGAGGTTTGAAATCTTCATGCATCCAAGTGAATCTGTTGCCTGCATTCTTAGTCTGGTTACGTGCCGGTAAGCAGGTAGGCAGCACCGTGAACTGTCAGGATGCGTGCCGGAAAAGGAATTAAAAATTTGCTTGCTGGTTTTGCGTTATGTTAGCTTAAACTCTGCTGGATAATTATCAGCGAACGAATTTGTGCTTTTGTGTCCAAACTGCAATATGGAATAATGTTGTGTGAGAGTGGTGGTGCCCAACCGTAGCTTCACAATTTGCTTGTGAAGAAGTCCTTACTCCGAAGCTAGCTTTGATGTTTCAGCACCTGACCACGAAGAGGAGAGCTCGCTCTTCTCTGAAGGACCAGGGTCATCTTTTTTCACTGGTATCTTTCCGCTAACGTGAGCTGGCCACCAGCTGAGCTTGGAGAAAACCACATCTGTGGTGGCTTCTCTTGTGTGGCAGGTTTCAAGGACAGTGAACTGTTTTGTGAGGGGGGCATCAAGGCATCTGACATACTGTAGACATCTGGGTGGAAGGTAGAGGATTCTGGGTGATCATTGCGTGTTCACGGGATGAAAGAACGTCCAGGAATATAACAGGAGGTGTAATTTCTGCCTAGCAGTTTCCAGTTGAGTGCTCAAAAGAAGCTTTCGTCATTCCAGTTCAGTTTGTTCCAGTCATCACTGATGACTTCGTTCTGCTCTTATTTGGGTGATGCTGGGATACTGCAATGACTGTCTTACAGAGGGTGCCACAATAACCAGATTCACTGACACTGTTTTGTATGCAACAGCAAAGCAAAGGCTTTTTGTCAACAGTCTTGAGCGTAAGTGGACAGTCCCGCTGGCAGCAAAGCGTTCAGGCGAGATAGGGGGCTTTACCAGTGGTGGTTGCTTCTGGTAGTTAACATGATACGTAGATTAGAGATGCTTTGACTCTTTACTGCTGAACTGAAGGTGAGAAGCTAGATGCAGAAATTACTGCAAGTTACTGGGGGCATTTAGAGGAATGAAATGAAGTATTGCTTGAGAATGGTATAGTTGTTTGAAGTATGTAGTTAATAGTAATTAATGAAAGCAAACGGTCTCACAAATTTGAAGTCTAGCTTCAAGAATAAAAGTTAAAATGTTGAGCATATGGTACTGTTCCTGCTCCAAGTTTTTCTTGAGAATGGACTCTCCTTCCACTTCGTTGTGTAGTTGTTTTGCTGCCGTGAACAAATAGCTAGTAACAATCACTTAAGCTTTACTTGCGATATTAATCCCTTTCAAAATATATAGTATACTAGAAACATCATAATTTTCCCATGGCCAAACATGAAAATTGAGAAAATTCAGGCTAAATTTAATTGCTTTAAATAATGTGAATATGGAGAAGTACAGTTAAGGCCTCCAAGTAACCTTAAGTCCGCCCTGATAAAACTTAGCATTTGAAGGTTAGAAAGTCTGTATTAATATAGCTGAAATCCTGAAGGAATTGACAATAGAGTTCTCTAAATTATTGACTAGGATTTTCCAGTGAGTCCTGGAAGAGTGGGAAACTTTCAAAAGGCTGAAAGGAATTAACCTCCTTATAGGTTTAAATTCTTTATGGGTGCAAGAGTTGTTGACCACATCTCTCTCCAGGGCAGGAGAATGACTAGGAGCTCAAAAGGTGATACTATGAAACACAATTGTATGAAAACTGGTGTTGTCAAATTAGTTTTATTGTTTTCTATGAGACTACGTATGTGGTTAAGTGAGTTGTGTTGTCATGATCAGAGATCTATAAATTAATTGGATGTGTTTCAGTGTTATAATTATAATAATTGTTATTGTGCAAAATTGATATACTGAAGGAATCGCAAATTATTTCAACTATTAATGAGAAATTGTAATGAAGGATACGTTTCTAATGTTTTTTTCAGAACCTCAAGCCAACGGTATCTAATTTTCATTAAAAGTCTCGAAGAACAAAAGAAATTATTCTATATAGATCGCAGGTTTGCGGCAGGTAGCTCGCTGTTGTGGAGGGTTCCCGATTGCCTAATAGACAATGGATGTTATGAAACAGTAATCACTTAAGGAGGACTCAATGTGAGATTTTACATTTAGGAACAAAGGAGCGTAGGCCAGTCTTAGAGGATGGAGGATTATAGAAAAATAACTGGGTCCCTGTGGCAACCACTGTAATGGCAGAATGGATGCTTTGGCTAAACCAGTGAATGCAGCTCCTGAAGTCCTTGGTGAAGAATAGGATGATTTTACCCCTGCGGTAGCATGAGAGTAGAAAATACTGCGTTGGGAATACTGCACTCGTTTGAGAATTTTAAAAAGATTTGACAGCTAGAGAGGGTACAGAGAGGTGTCAAGAAAGTTCTGCACATGAGAGAATGAATTTTGAAAAATCTGACCTGAACAAAGCTTGAGTGGTGAAACCTAAAGGCACAGGGCTTCCGAGAACTGAAGCCGCTGCTCCAGGGACGTATTTTCAGGAGCAAGGTTGATTTGAACAGTGTCTGTTCAGGCTGCTCATGCAGCTGCCTGCTTGATTTATTTTCATTTTTATGGAGAAAAAGAAAACACAAAGCAAACCAAAACCCTTTCATTAAACTATGGACCCATTCACTTTTGGGGCAACTTTGAGGGTTCTGGCTATCTCCTGATCCTGAAGTTGTAAAGCATAGCACTGCTAAAACAGGAGTTAATGCAGAGAATTGTAGGTAGTTGATGGTGGCGATCCCTCTGATTTGATATACACAGAGGCTCAGCCAGTTGATCTTATCTAAAAGAAAACAGAGAGATAACTCAATTACAACACGTAAGTGAGCTTCATAGGGGGGAAAATCCGAGGTTCTGCGTCGTTTGTCAATCTTGACCAGAAGCGCCTGAGCCGCTGTTTCCCCTTCTGCATGAGCCAGGTTCGCTTGAGTTAGCTAACGGGGAGTGCGCTTTTAACTGTGCGGGTGATCAGCTGTTAGGGCAAAAAAACGAAGGGTGGTGGTGGATTTGCCCCTTTCTGGCATTTTGGGATCAAGAATGGGCACTTTTTTGCAAGAGATGTTTTAGTGCTGAGGTTCCTGTTCACATGCTGTCAAATTCTTGTGGAGGAAAATAGATCAGTCACTGAAGCTCACTGGGAAATTTTTACTTTAAATGAAGCGTTTGCTGTATTCAATATAGGGGTCGTACTGCGAAATTAGGTAAATTCAGAGTAGGTTATTTACTGGTCTCCTCTGATCTTTAATTACCAGGAAAATATGAAAAAGGAGTATTATTTTACTAATGGCAGCTGCCGTGCGCAGCAGTGTTATGGTTTCTGCACTTCAGAAGCACTGGAACACTGGAGTGGGCTTGAAGGACGATGAGAATCTCCTCTCCTTGACTCAGTCTCTTCTAGTGAGGGATTTTCAACACTAGCTCTGTTAAGCTTATTGAAAGTTTAACATGAAACAGTTTAGTCTGGAACTCTATATGGGGCAATAGTAGCAGCAGGTTGGGGGAGTTTTTGTAGGTTTCTTTGTTTAACTTGAGATAAACAGTGTCAATTAGCTAAAAACTGAAATGTGGAGTTTCAAACTAAACACAGCTCCCTTCCCCAGCATTGAAACTAAAGCTGCCGGTGAATGGAATTAATTTATGCCTGCATATCCATTAGGATGTGCTTTCTCTCAACCCCAAATTACTGAGTTGTGTCTGGGGAGTGTTGTGCCTGCGGGAGACCATGTTGGATGTTTTTAAAAGCCAAGGAGAAGGAACTTCTGGGATCATGCAACCTGTCACCCTGACATGTGTCTGAGTAAATGCTCTTCACTGAAAGTCGGTGCTTTACGAGTGAAAATGGATCTGAACAGCCTGAACGGGAGCGCTGGCGATAGCCGGGGCAGCAGAGGGTGGGATCTGCCAGGGATGCGCCGGGCAGAGGCAGAGCCCTGGCCAGCGGAGGCTCCCCTGCATTGCTTCTGTTCTGGGATGGCTGCTAAATTCAGATCTTCTCTTAATCTGAGTTATGTTGGGATTAAAGTCCAGGTTTGAAAGCTGCCCATTACAGCTCCAAAGAGGGCACAGACTGTCTCCAAAGGGCTGCGATGGGAGAGCTCCAGAAACAGTTGTCTGCACTGCCCGTGCCATTCGCCAGTCGGACACCCACTGGGTCCATCTACCACGTGCTGCGTCTTGAGTGAAGATGGCAGTAGCTCTTGGGGCCCGGTGCCCTTGGATGCCAACAGCCAAGTCTGGCCCCGGTACGGAGGGATGCTCAGCTTCGAGGTCTAGGTCAGTACCTCTGAAGCGGATCGGAGATCTGGGATTCATTGCCAGGGCACGGACCCCAGCGCCCTGAGTATCTCCAGCTGTTTGTGCAGTGCTGCTGGTACGTGGCTTATTCTTGCCTGGTGCTTCCAGAGCCTCTGCATCTGTTCCTTGCATGCAGTCGCCTCCATGGAGCAAAGACCGGTATCTCCTGTACGAAAACCCTGCTACCTACTTTGTGTTGATGTTCAAACCCTATGTATAGTTTCCATCCTCTACTTTTGGGTCTCAAGAAGCAGCCAACTCTGAGGCTCGAGAATCATCTCCAGTTTACCTGATCTTTTATTTCTCTCCAAGTTTGGAGCTGGCACAGAAACGCTAGGCTCTAGAGAGGCGATTCCCATTGCATGCTCACCTTTGGCTGTGGTTCTCGGATGGGAAGGATTTGTGCTTATGTTTTGTCCTTTGCTAGGCTGCAATACATAACAGAGCCCAATTTTGTCCCAGATGAGAAATAGTCTACCAAGCTTATATTATTGAAGAGTTCTGTGTGTATGTTACTGCACCCAGGGTCCCTTCTTAGCAAGGAAGAATTCAGCGGTTTTGTTGAAAAAATCACCTACATTCGAAAAGACCAAGCAAGGACCATGTCACCACAGACGAGGCTAGCTGATGATTGGAGTTACCCACTAATGTTAGCCTTTAAACAGGGTCAGAGGGGGATTAGTTCCTGTTCAAAAGGAAGCTTTGTGGATGACCCGCGGACGCTGCTGGGGTGATAAATGGTGGTGCGCATCAGTTTTGCATAGATTCTGCCACCCGAGTTTCTTTTGAGTGTGGTTTTTTTTTTTAATGCAGTCGTAAAACCATGAGACGAAAAGGGACCTCCTGAGTCACCGGGTCCGCTCCCTCCCGCTCGGAGGCAGCAATCGCGTAACACCTTTGCAAAGGCAAGATCATAGATCTGGGAACAAAGAATGTAGGTCACGCTCGCAGGGTGGGCATCCTGGGAAGCAGGGAATTGCTATAGTTAACTGAATGAATATGTGTTTCTCTGGCGAGAATTGCTAAGATATTCTTTTGGATCTTACTATGAGACGCTGTCTAGCAAAATAATGAAAGTGACGTCTCTTTTTGTGTCTGACATTGGAGAGATTGCAGCTAAAATGCTACTTGTAGTTTTCAAAAGACGTTGAAAAAAATAGGAGAGGTTTCAGAAAAAAAGCCCAAGGAAAAAACCTTTATTTGCAGGACTGGAAAGCTGGTCCTGTGAAGAGAAGCAAAAAAGATATTTGTTTATTGAAAAATGTCTTGAAACATCGCTTCCAGGAAGTGTTCATGAATGGCGGCTTGGACAGTAAACAAACAAGATATTTGGTTAAAAATGAGATGAGGATAAGGGAAAATGAAAAGTTGAAGCTAACCAACTTGTAGAACAGCTTACCAGTGACAGTGGTAATTTCTTGTTCACTTGAGTTCAAGGGGGGGGAGTGGTTAAATCTTAATTAGAGAGTGAGTTTGGATGAGGTGCAAGGTCTACCAGCTGGAATTATGAAGCCTGCCATCCCTGTAACAACGCGTCTGGAAGGAGGAATATAGAAATAGTTCTCCTGACCATTTGTAGTCTGCATTACTACTTGAAATACTAATGTGATCCTTAGAGTATGCCTTCTGCACTGCTAGATTTGTCTATAATGTTTATAGAAAAGTTTGAAATTTTGGTGTCAGTCTCACTTTTTGCATGGGTTAGTATTCAGGTTTATTCTGCTAAGTCTGGTTAACAAATGAACGCTAACGTAGGCAAATGATTTTGCGTGTCTCACAGGCTTCGAACAATGCTGTGTGGGCAATAGAAAGCAACAAAGTTACTTCAGATGAAGAGTCTGGGTGCTGTCAAAACTCCTGATTTTTTAGGAAAGTCAGGTTTTCTTGCTTTTTGCGTATCCTTATTCTTAGCGTTTAGTGTGCTTGTTGGAAGAAACTTAAATTGATCTTTTTAAACTTTTTTTTTTCTTTAAATAAGGGGGGAATCCAGACCAGGTGCTTTTGAGGACCTTGCGAGTGCATGCTGGATGGAAACAGCTAGTCTCCCAGATTTCCCAGACACAAACTGAAGGGAAGTGGGCCTGTAGAGTGGGTTTGCGTGTGCTCTTCTCTTCCACAGCAAAGCTCTTCGTGCAGATCAGCAGTTTTGCAGAATTAGCCTTGCCATGAAAAAGCTCCCTCTTGTGGTGCTGCTGCATTTCCAGGGTGCATAAAGGCATTTCTTTCAAAACACGTATGTTTCTTAATACTCCTTTTAATGGACGTTGCATTGATCATAGTAGGTTGTGCTTCAAAATGTATGCGAGTAAATAATATACTTACTAAAGAAGGGTTGAAAGCATCTTGTTTAGGAGTTGAGGAACTTGCCATACCCTGGAATATAAGATGATAAATGTTGTTCTCATTGGTTATTTCAATTTTGAGTAGTTCAGATGCTCCAAAATGAAGTGTTTGTGACCTTAAAATGAGTCAATGATTGTCAGGGTGGCCTGTTCACTACACTTGTTATAATTTCTCCAAATGGTGAGTGGCTCTGTGTCTGTAGTTGACTAATGTCATATGAAACAGTTTGTGATAACTGGGATGTGCAGTAATGTGTTTCTAAAATCAGAAGTCTTTTTATAATAATCTAATACGACCTATTATACGGCATGCATTTCCCTCAGCTCTACCTGCTTAAAATTGTCAAAAGCCAGAGTAAATCGAGTGTTACCTCTCATTAAGCCAATTTACCATACCTCAACAGAAGTTCTTGCAATGACTTTCCCCTTGCTAAAAGTTAAACGCTTTTGAGGCTGTTAAATTTTTGTTCCTAGTTGATGGATCCATCTGTCTGATAGACTGAAAAACCGTCTGCTGAAAGTCCTGTATTGAATAGATCGAGTTTCCAAAGCTTCTCTTTGTAAAACAGCTGACGTACCATCAAAGTGTTCTGATGCGTGCAGTGTTCGTTCAGTATCATTAAACCTAAGAACTGCAAGGTGTAGAAAATACCTGTTGTGGAACCTTGTGTTGTCCGGAGTCGTGTTACTTTTCCGATGAACTTAACTAGTGCTTTGCTAGAGCAAGTGTCTTTGACCAAAAAGGAAAGGATTTCCCAAAACATATGCCAGGCAGTAATAAATAGGAGATGTATGGAGTTAATCAGCTAATTCTGGAGTAGTATGTTTTGGTATACCATGTTGTGAATTAGGTATTTCCATGAGATAATGCACATAAAATTCTTCATTTGCTTTCATAAGTGGATGGGACAAGCTGCTTCCGTCCTGTCTGAAGACAAGCTGCTTTCTAGCAGTGGGTCCTAAGTGCCTGTCTCTCCTGGGGATCCTTCTATCCTTACTTCTTTAAAATTGAGCGTGAGCTGGAGCCTGTAGGAACAGGTAGGAATCCTGTTCTTCCTGTTGTGGCCCAGTGGCACGCAGGCTTTCCTCTGGGCTTCCCCCCGGAGCAGCAGACTGTGCCAGGGGACACGGGGCCCCACCAGCAGTGTCTCCTGCGCTCTCCTCTCCCTTCTTTGCCAGTCCTTTATCTGCAAGTGATAGCCCTGAAGCACAGCGTAGCGGTGTCAGAGTAGTGTCATTGCCCCCGTGAGCCAAATTCTTGCTCCTGTTCTTTCTATCCCTGCTGCTTGTCCTCTGCAGATCCTCGTTACAGGATCCTGTTGTAGGGCGACGCATGGCCCACCTGGTGACTGCTGTGGCTTCTTCCTTAGCTAAGCAGTCCGTCAGCACGTGCTCTGCTTTCATTTACGCTCTCAGCCTAAGCAAAGCACCTCAGATCCATCTTACAGTTCTCCCTTTGGCAGCGTCCCCAGCACGTCCCAAGGGTGTTGTGTGTCGTTACTGCTGTGTCCCCCCTCCTGGTTTGGTTGCCTGTCTTCTGCCTCTCTCTTCGTGCACAGACTCACAGACTCGTGACTAATGATGTAACCAATGGGTTCAGCCTGAAAGTCAGATTTGTTGTGCTGAAGTACGACACTTCCAAGTCTTGCCCTCAATGTTTCCAGTCATGTTTCTCATCTTACAGTTTGGGGGCCACAAGCGATTTCATCAGATATCAGAACAGTACAGAAGAATGTCTGATGTTTTCTTTGTTAGACTTGCTGTTTTCATTGCATTTGGTGTTCTGGCAAACGAAAAGGTAGGGTTAATTTTATCTGTTTAAGAACATCATGCCATTGGACACCAGTCTTAGTCCTGCAGTTAAAAGACCAAGAATGATTGAGAAGCATGTCCCACTGACCGTCCTCTTGATAATTTCTCATCTTGGTACCCGTGTTGTCAGCTAACTTCCAGTTCAAATTTTAATTTCAACCATGCCAAGTGTTGATGTGCTGAAACTGCCTTGTAGGATTAGAAGACTTCAGAGGTCTGGATTAGTCAATGTGTGTTTGATAAAATGCGTAGATTGGTGTCGTCTTTGTTCTTCAGGTTTTCCGCACTCTTGGTGGCGCTTGTGTCCCTTCTCTCCAGCTGTGAAAACACCTGGTTCTGCCGTGGGCTGCCTCTAGCGACAGGATGGGGTTGTCGCAATGCAGAATTCAGCCTGGGTGTTTGTACGTTAGATAATTGCTCTGCAAATCGTTTATGGTTGTTTTTGACACTACTTTTTGTATTAAGTATGTCTACTGAAATAATAAATAATCTCCTTATGATGTTGGTCTTACTTCAGTTGCCTTAGTCCACAGGTGTTCAGGAAATGTTGTTCTTTTTCCTGGTAGAAAGCTCTTGTCTTACTCCACTATCAGTAGCTCTCGTGCGTGTTATCTTCATTCTGTAATTAGTGATAATAAGATAGCTTTATATGTAATAAATTACTGTCAAGTTTAAATCAAATCTAATTTAGTTTAGTGAAGCTGCGTATTGCCAAACCAACTGCATGTGATAGATGTCAGAGATCTAAAAGATAAAATTGCTTTATAGTTGTGTTTATAAATAACACTACCAGTTGCAGGTATTTTGTCAAAGTAATAATAATCTTTTTCAAATTGATCATATTCTAGCTGTTCCTGAATGTTTGCAGACAAGGAATTAAGCAAAGAAGCTTTTATTTCTGTTTTCTAGTGCAGCTGCTGTTTGTTTCAGAGACCAGCTAACTGCTGCATTTGTCCTTCGTGAGCATTTAAAGTCTCTGCTATCAAATGTTGTTCTTCCCCATCGAGGCAGGCATTACAGTTTGGAACGTGGTTTATGAAACTGCACTTTGTTCTGTGTTTTGCGTGGTGACAATACTGAATTTGTTAAGATAAGTGACGTCCTATCTCAGAGTTGTAACCGAGTTTCTCTTACTCCTGTCTGCCGTGCTGGGGGGGTTTGCCTTGCACGGCGGCAGCACTTCCCGGGGAGTTCTCCTCTCGCTCTCCAGCAGACACAACCCTCCCGTTTGGGAATGGGCCTGGGCAGGGGACGGCTGGCCTGAGACGGGGGGGAATGGCCTGTGCAGCACCATTAGCTGCCCGGCGTGGGTAGGGAGAAGGTGGACTGCCCCACTGTGCAGCTGGAGGCTTGGATTTGAGGACAGGTCCTTAGTCCCCAAGTGTCATTTATTTAGTCTTTCAGTATCTTATCTATTTTAAAGGCACAATTAAATATTTCGGGGGGTAGACAATGAAGCTCACTTGGTGTATCTCATTCTTCCTGCTTTCCAAGCTTGTTCACCATGAAGTAATTTGGAAACAGCAGTAGACCTCCCCACTGCCAGCTGGGAGCGCGGTGGGGTGCGATGGCTGAGAGGTTGGGATGCAGCCACCACACTGGGCTCCTGCCGTCTGCTGGGGGGCCCGTGCTGTGCCGATCAGTGCTGAGGAGGGTTTGGAAACCACAGAGAGCTCTTCCGTGCTTTGGACTCACCTGGGTTTTGACCGGTGTATAGAGAAGTGTTCTTTATTTTCCTGGTCTTTTGATGAAGCTCTTCTGTTTTTCCAGGACTGGCAGCCTCCATTTGCATGTGATGTCGATAAGCTTCACTTTACACCGAGGATCCAGAGGCTCAATGAACTAGAGGTAAACTGTAAAGCTGAACATTGCTTCTACTCCAAAATGTTTAAATATTCTTTTGAGAGGTGGTGTTTTCCAGTGGATTGACCGTGGGCCATGTTTGACTTGAACTGGCAGCACTCGGGACCTCTGAACATCAGTTTTTAATTAGCACAGAAACTCATCTGTTTCAGAATCTAGTTACAAACATGCCAAGCATAAAAAGTAAAGTTAATGCTCATTAGAGAAACATTCTTCAGGCCTTTTCCACACAGAGCTGCTTGTAAGTGGTTAAATTCAAATTCTCAAGTGCCATAGATTTCTATTTGTGTTTTGCACACATACAGCATCTTTTAAAAGTAGAAGAGATGAAACATTTACAGAGCGCTTTAAAAATAACAAGCCATTTGCAAGAAACAATTACAAAATCTGGATTCCGTTGGTGTGAAATTTGCTGTTCACAAGCACTTTCATTCACTGCCTCATGAATTCAGAGTAGAAGAAGGGAGTGGCGAGGAGCCCTGGTTAGCTCGCTACTGGTACCAATTGGAACGGTGGTGATTTGCCTGCCTGATTGTTCTCTGGACGCTTGCTTTCAGACGCCCCGATGTGGTTTTGTGGAGTGCCAGGGGAAGGGCTCGAAGGCTGGCCTCGGATGCCAGGAGGCATTTGTGTGGACACAGGCTGGTTCAGAGCTCTCTGGAGTTGGAAGAGCAGGCTAGTCTGTATAGACATGGCCATTTTTTTTTTTTTACATTAAGAAGAGAAAATGTAATGAAAATAAAATGTGTCAAAATTTCAGTCTAAGCTATGACTCTTTAACATTGCAACAATTCAATTATCGTACCGTGTGAATTGCTGTGCAAACAGACTAGTTGGCTTTCCCTGTCCTGACTAGTTTGTATCCTTAAAGATGAAACAAGTACAGTTGGGAGTGAAAAGGGATAACAGAAACCCCCTTTTTAAATTTTTTTAATAAACCATAAACATTGGTTTATTTTTGGTTTATTACAAATAAATAAAATTGTAATAAATGTAATAAATCCTAGCAATGCAGCTAGTTTAGGTAGTTTTTAGTAGTAATAACTCATTGCTTGTCTGTTCTCAGAAAATACTTTCCTAAATGCAGTAAAAGTTAACAAAAAATGACTCGAGGAAAGATTGGTGGTAGCTGGATGGAAATTTTTTTTCTGCATATGACAAGAGGGGAAGAATGCAGAGTTATACTTGCAGAGGGAAAAGCCGGGCAGGCAACTGAGGCTGCAACATTATAAATGCTGGGATACTAAAGCATATTTAACGTGCAGTTCATTTGTTTTGCTTTGGTTTTCAGGCCCAAACTCGAGTAAAGCTGAATTTTCTGGACCAGATTGCAAAGTTTTGGGAGCTTCAAGGATGTACGCTGAAAATTCCACATGTGGAGCGGAAGATCTTGGATTTATTTCAGCTTAACAGAGTAAGACTGTTACAAGGGAGAAACTCTTCCTAAAAAGATGTTATCACAGTTTCTGAGGTGGTATCACTGTTGTTCAAGGGTGATTTTGGGGTATTACTTTGTTTAACGTAACATAGCTAATGTGACAAAACAGTAGGAAATACAGTATTGTGGGAGTTTTCATGTGAGCTAGGAGATCAAATTAAATCTTCTTTAAAGAAGATTTCCAGCTCTTCTTTAAACTTGAACTTGGATACAAACTAGTCAAGAATAAACTTAGGCTTAACTGAAGGAAGCTTCTGAACAATGACAGCAGTGAGAAAAACATTTTTCCATTAGGAATAGGAGAGAGAAAATCCAATTATTTTTAGGATGAAGCTTGTTAAACTTCTGGAGAAGTTTATATATTCTGATGGCAAGGGATGGGATTTGCTGGCTCTGAGGATATGTCCTCTCTGTTTCTTTATGTTTAGGTTAGTTTTTATTTGGTTGATTTTTCAGCCTAGTTCATAGTACTTCTTCCAGTGAGAAGAACTGATTGTACTGTGCTGGAAAGTCATGTTGGAATACAAAGCAGAGGCATGACAAATTGCAGCCAGACAGAGTCTCAAAAGTAGGCTGAATTACTGTTTGGTCATTTAATAAAGGTGCTGACTTGTTTGTAAAGTAATTCAACAAGCTTACACTTCCTGAATAGGTTATATGTTACATGTTCCAGTTACAGCTTTTAAACAACTTTCACATTCTGGTTTGGGGTTTTTTGGTTGTTTTTTTGTGTTTTTTTATCTATGTTTTTCTGGTTTAAAATAGCAGTTGTGGTGTTGTCTTTTCTGTTAAACTAGCAATGCTTTCCTTAGATGCTGATAATTTTAGTATTAAATATATTACCATGTTGTTTTCACTTTTTAGCTAGTTGCAGAAGAAGGAGGTTTTGATGTAGTTTGCAAGGAGAGGAAATGGACCAAAATAGCCACTAGGATGGGATTCGCTCCTGGCAAAGCCGTGGGTTCGCACATCCGTGCGCATTACGAGCGCATTCTCTATCCTTACAACTTATTCCAGTCTGGAGCGAGCCTATTGGTAAGCTATATTGAACCTAACTGAAGTCCAATTAATTTAGCAGCTAGACTGTTATTTTTTTATTTATAGATGGAACATTTCCAAAGACTGCATTTTATGCTTTATGGCATGCAGGTGACAAGATGCAATCTGTGGTGTTGATGTGAGCAATTCAGAAAGCTGTAGGCAAACTTTAGAGTAACATAAAGTTTTTAGAATTACTCTTCGAGGTAACCTCTTATTGACTGCTTTGAATACTACCTTTTGTGTTTTCTCTCTGCACTTTACAGAAGCCTCACAATAACGGACATTCAGACTTCCTATAACAATTTCTTTAATGCTGCTTTGTCAAACGCAAAATACTACTATATTCACAGATCATTCTAGGTCCATCTCTCTGATACCACGAGAGTGCTGTGGGTCTGTATCACTTGCACCTAGAGTGACTGAGGGACTGTATCAAACCGTGGCAGTAACTGATCTTGCTTCTGCTAAGGGTGTCCAAGTTCAAGAATGCTTCATGAATATTGCCGTGGAGTTAACAGTATGGCTTGTGACTTTTTTCAAGCTTCAGTCTTCATCATTCCTCCTTAGATTTGGCCATTAAAACAAAATTCAGGGTTGGTTGAGAGTGGGAGCATTGTAATCTCTAATGAAGAATAAGGCTTTTCTTTTAGAGCAGTAGTCATTTATTTGGAAAACCAAAAAAGGTTGCAGTTGCGAACATCCACTTTTATTTATTTGGAACACTCTTACCATGATGATGAGTGGTGACCTTTTTTAAGCAATAAAAGCCCTAATCCTGTTACAAGCATGTCTCTGTCTACAGAAATCAACACTAGCCTTTTACATAAAGCTGCTGAAGTGAGGGAGGGGTTTGACGTAAGTCAAGGAAGGTTGGAGTTGAAGGCTTTTTATTTAGCTAGTGTTGATCGCTTTTCAGTGAAGAACAGCTAGATTCTGCAGACCCTTCAGAAAAAAATAATTTAACTTGTGTATGTTTGAGTGTTTTTCAAACAGAGGATAAGGACAAAATATAGTTGAATATAAGAATCTTTGTGCTAGGGAAACTGCTGTATCAAAAATATTTTGCCTTGACTCAAACGCATTCATGTTCAGCAATGGAAAGCAACACCATTTTCTGAAGGCATTTCATTGAAAACTTTGCATTTTTATTAGGTCTGAAAACTGTGGATTCTTGGGTTTGGTTTTTTTTTGAAGCTGGTGTGTTTTGCGTCACCTAGCTTTGCTTTCATATTTTTGAGGTGCAATTGCGTAGGGAAAGATGTAATTCGAAGCTGTGAAACAGTTAACACGGTACCACGCTTCCTTGGCAATGTAGATTCCCCATGCGAGTGTCTGTCACGCAGTTGATGTTCACATCCATGGTTTTCTCAGTCGTGGGCCCTTTTAGAAGAGAAAAGCCTTCTCAAATGAGATCATGCTTCTTTTTAAATGTAACTTTCCAAGCTCTCTCTTGCAATGGGCACCTGACATTTGTTCCAAACTGATGTGTTTAGTGGATGCAGTTCTGGAAAAGCTATGTAGGTATGGGTAACTTCATTTTTTAACTTCTCACCCCCTAAAACTGTTAAAGTAGTCCCCTTCCATCTGTGACAGAGACGTGTATTTTCAGTGAACGGAGAAAATCCACAGAAATATGTTGGGGTTAGCTCACTTTTCACTCTAAGATTCAACTTCTTTTTTTTCTTCCTGACAATGTTGTCTTCCAACTGAGTTTGGTTTGCAATACATTTTTTGAGGAAGAATCTCAGATGAGATTCTTCTTGGCTTTCTTCCATGTGTTCTCAGTAAGCAGTGCTTTCCCAGATGCTTCTTGTGTAGGTGCCCATTTTATTGTATGTCTATGGGAATCTAAGCATCTGTGATTCTTGTTTTTGGAGATGTAGCTACTGGATTTGACAGCTGTCAGTTTGAGATAGGTGGTTCCTTCTTGTGATATTTCAGCAAGCCTTTTGAGAGAAACTCTTCATGCAGCCAGGATGATCTTCCATAAAAGATTAGTGTGAGCATTCACTGACTTTTTTAAAATTTTTTTTTTAATTGGTAGTACTTGCACTAGTCATTGACTTTTTTCTGCAAATGCCAGAAATATGGAATGATGTGGTTTCCACTGATGACTATGCCATAACTTCAGTCTCATCCAGATCAGTGTATATAGCATCAATTGTTTACGTGTGGCTTAAATATATGTTAAAGTGGCTTCAGGAATTATTTTGACAAATACCCTAGCTGGAGATACTTCTATATACATACTAAAATAGTGAAACTGTCTGGAGCTGTTCAGAGGTAGAACAGATAGTATGTTTTTATTAAAGCTCCTGTTCAGTCAAACAGCAAAAATTTCTTGCATCACCCAGTTTCTGATACTCAAAGCAGCTCTCCACAGGAGCGTATCTATTTTATTGTGATCTTGAAGCATTGGACTAGACAGGTGTTGGAGTTTGTCTCCAGAGCTGTTGCAGTAAACCTGTTGGTCTGCTGGTTCTTACCTGTTCTTAGCCGTAGTAACCATCGTTATGATACTACAGAGTCACGCCATGTGCCCAGAGGGATAAATGTCCCCCTGCATGAATTGAGGTGTCCACAGTCTTCTGTCAGTGCATCTTCTGTGCTGCATTCCCGAGATGTTTGCATTATTTAAAATGCAGCTACAGTTTGGGAGGGTAGAGATGGTCTTGCGGTGTTCTGGTTCTCACTGAATACAACTGGTTCAGTAATTCTGGCCCTGATCTCTTTTCCAAACTAAGTCTTTAATGTCCCGAGTGGGACTCATATGTCCAAAGATTTATATGTGTATGCCTCTAATAAAGATGTTTCTGTGTGAGGTAGTTCTCTAGCACCCTTTATTGTTACTAGAGAAAAAGAAGCACCTCTGGAGAAGAGAAGGCTCTGGGGAGACCTTACAGCAGCCTTCCAATATCTGAAAGGGGCCCACAGGAAAGCTGGGGAGGGACTTTTTACAAGGGCATGTAGTGATAGGACGAGGGGTGATGGCTTCAAACTGGAAGAGGGGAGATTTAGATGAGATCTCAAGAAGAAATTCTTGACTGTGAGGGTGGTGAGACACTGGCCCAGGTTGCCCAGAGAAGCTGTGGCTGCCCCATCCCTGGAGGTGTTCGAGGCCAAGTCGGACGGGACTTGGAGCAACCTGGTCTAGTGGGAGGTGTCCCTGCCCATGGCAGGGGGGTGGAACTGGATGAGCTTTAAGGTCCCTTCCAACCCAAACCATTCTGTGATTCCTGTCCTGTTTCTCTCTTGCTGAGAAAATACTTGTGATGGGAACAGATTAGCAGAACTGGGGAAATGTGGATCCAGCAAGTCGTGTGACTTTCTGGCAACGTAAGACTTTTTCTTTCTTTAGGACTCATCGTTTACTCGTTAAAAACTGTTGTATTTTGTCTGCTGTTACTGAATGTTGTGTGACTTGACAAACTTGGAATTGTCATTAATTATTATTTTTCTTGCCAAATGTATGCACAGTTTTCAGCAATGTGTTCATACAGCAGCTTGAACTAAAACTGTTCTTGCATCATCTTCCCTTCTGCCCTTAATTCATGCAGCAGAGTTGTCCTCTCCAAAACTTACAAAGAACGTAGCTTCCGCAATGTTCTTCAGACAAGATTGTATTTCCGTTGACAAGATGTATGACGGGCTGTAATTTACTTTTATATTGCTCTGTACGTTAGCATTACAGTAATGCAGCCTGAGGACACTACAGCAGTTTCCAGTATGCTGTTGATACAGTCTCCAAAAGCACCATCTGCTAGAAGAATTGGTATTGGTATTCCCGTAGAGAAATGTTCGGTGCTGATAATATTTAAAGTATGACTTCAGCTTTATTTAAGATCCTTTATTATGGTTATTGCCTTCGTAAAAGGGCAGGAAAAAGTGATTTTGTGACTTGTTCAAATAGGTAATTTACAATTGTCATAAATGCTGTTTTATTAATTCAGCACAGCAATTATTAAAGCCCTGTCTACATTCTTTCACATTAGCCAGGAAATTGTTCTACACAAAGTTTGGATTAGAAGTGGAGGCAGAAATTAAGTAATCAAATTGTGTCTCTTTAGTGCTTGCAGAAACCAGATCTCACCAGTGACACAAAGGACAAGGAATATAAGCCCCACGATATTCCACAGAGACAGTCTGTTCAGCCATCTGAAACTTGTCCACCTGCTCGTCGAGCAAAACGCCTCAGCGCAGAGGTGAGATAATCTGTCTTTGTATGGGCAAATGCTCGGTGGTGACCGAGCTGGAAATCGTTAATGCAGAGATAGTTTGCCTAGCCACGTGGCGCAACAGGTTTTAGCGAAGTTACAGGACAAATGTTATTTCCATCAGATCGCTAAGTGTATATGCATAGTAAACAGCTGTTTAACATTTTTTGTCATTGTTAAACATACCATAAATGCATAAATTATAAATAATATGGTAAGGATTGTGTGATACTTTAAAAAGCGTGTTACTGAGGTTTGGAATTCTGAGAAGACCCTTGTACTGAAGCTGTTCCACTTACACATTAGTTATGAGTGTGTATGCTATAATAAGGTTTTAGCATGATTATAAATAATATGGGGCTCATAGATTAAAATACAGATGACAAATAATAGAAATTAAACTTGTCTTTTGCAGCTTTGCTCTCTGTCATTTCCTCAGAGGATAGCCAGTGAAACAGTAGTTACACTTTAAATGTGTTGGGAGGTTTCTGTAAATCTTTGAGTCGAAGCCAGGTGTAGGAGCAGAGAAGGCTTTTGTTACAAGATTAGCATTGTTGTATTTCATTTTTTACTGAGTTGTATCAATTTGCGATACGTTCAGCATGCAATATAAGGAAAAAATTGCATAACATTAGCTCAATATGGTTTTGTACAATCAAACAGGATTAATCTTACATATGCTTAAGAAATAATATTTATTTGGATAACCATAAAATTTATTGACTATATCTGCATAGAGTTCGCCTGTGAGGACGTATTTTAGGAGATCACGATGTGTCTCCTTCGTTGCTGGAAAACTGTAACGCTGTGACTTCAGCCTTTCCAGGCTGATGTTCCTGCCTTCAGAGAGTTTACTATTCCTTTTGTTTGAGCAGATGAAGAGTAGGGGAGGCTCATTCCCAGGAGATGGTCTTATTAGTGGTGACATCATGAGTTAGGAAGGTCAGGATTGACTCTCTTTGTTTATAATCCAGATCTCTATTTAAATTCATTTCAGACTCTCTATTTAAACTCCCGTTGCTCTAGTCTTCATCTTTATTACTACCCAGTAGTACAGCTTAGTTGTTGCAAATTCTGCCTATAACTATTCTTCGTTAATAAGGTACGATTAAGGCTTTCTAAAGCTTTTGCACTCAAATACCCGGTTACAAGTAGATGTATAATTCTGAGAAAACCTCAGTAGTTTGATCTGAAACTTTCCATTTGAAGTATCTGCCCGTGGTTGAAAGATGCGAGTTCTCGCGTATCCTTTAAAGATTAACAGCGGGGCAAATGTATACAAAAATATGAGCTATTTCTGTGACGGTGGAGTCAGGTGACACTGACTAACCAAGAGTGCACGTTTTTGTTATTTCTGCGGAAACTAACTGCTCCTACTTCGCCAAAATGCAAGGCTAGCCTCTCAGCTCTTTCCCTGAGCACTACTCATGTCACACACCTAAGTTTTGTGGAAAGAAAATACTTGATTAAGAGCAGAATTGAAATATACAGAGCTAAGGCTGAGTAAGGAGCTGTCGTGTTTTAAGGCAGTAGTTTCCAAAAGTTAAGATTTGTTAATGTGAGCATTTCTGTTCCATTTCAGTGCAAAGTCAGCCAAGTTGATTAAATCTTTGTTATTCTACATTGAAGCTACAAGCAGTTGATTTTTCCACTGACCTGGTTGCAAAGTAGTAATGTTTGGTTAAATTTGCCTTGACTTTTTACTCTTAATGAGATATACAAAGATTTGTCAGTGTCTTAAATTGTAAAACCAAAGTTCATTCTCACATTTACCGGTTTGACATTTCCTGCTTTTCAAAGGCTAACCATCTACTAGAAACCTTTAAAATAAGTGAACTACAGGAAAATACCGTAAATTATTCTTACTAGCAAAAAATACAGCCTCTGTGGGATGAGTGTTAGTTTGCATTTGTAAGACACGTACAGTTCTACCTTTCCTACCGGTGAGTAAATACTTAGGAGAAAATGTTCATAATTGGAAAGGAAAAGGGCAATGACAGTCATAGGCTGGTTTTGAAATGCAAAGGATTTAGATGCTTGATGTAGAGAAGGTAAGTGTGAAAGACCAGAACGATGTTGCAGAAGTGAAAGTGAGAGGAATTGGTATGATAAAAGAGCTTTTCTTGTGAAGCTAAATACAGGCTTAAGCACAGAATACAGACGCAACTCATTGGAGTGAAAGATGCGGAAGATGCGGCACCCGTCAGTGCGCTGCTTGAGGGTCAGTGCGAGCTGATCCTGATCCAGCAGTACTGAATATAACGAACAGCATATTTTGCATACCTTAAGCAATGGGACCTCTGCCTGGTCTCGTGGAGGCAGCCATTTGGCCAAAGAGAACGCAAAAAGCGAAGGGGAAATAATGTCAAATTCACCTCTGTAAAAAATGCAAATCAAACAAACCTGCAGGGGAGCCGGGGGGGAACAACCAAAAAACCAAAAAAACTAGCAGAATAACGACCCCTGCCTCTTTGGATACCTGAAGGTGAGTTCAGGCTGGACGTCGTGCTTTTAGAGCTAGGCCAACAAGTCCCATTATTTGGGGCTCAGGTAGTGGACTGACTTGAGTGAGTAGCAAGAGAGTGGTTGCATGACCTCATTTACTTAAGAAATTGGGCTTAAATACAATGTTGGAGAAACCTATTTTTATGCTGAGGGGTTTGAGAATTGTTCTCCCACAGTCTCAAAACTTCAGGGGAGATGTGTAAGAATTAAATGGCAAAACATTATTTTGTGTTGAAAGTTCCACAATACATCAGCTGAGTTCTCTGCTTAGAAGGCTGGACTATGTTCTGCTTCTCAAGAGTAAAAGAAAATCTATGAAAGCCCAAAGTTTCTTGCTCCTTTGATTCTTATCAAGTTCCGCTGAAATCAAACTAAAAACATGGTATCATTATTGGCACAGGCTTTTTGTAGGATTTCCTTCCAAATTTCTCCAGGTTGTTCCCTGTGTTATTTCTCTCTGAACTCTTTTTTTTAATTGAATACAAGTATTTCAGAAATTCAGGTTGCCTTTTTCGATTTATTAATTTCTAAGTATAAAATAGTTCTTTGAGTTTAAATGAAGTCCTCGAAGTCTTTATCTGACTTCCATCTACCTCACTTTTTCCTGGAACAAGTCAGGTTACAAGTTTGAAGACCTCCATTGTACCTCAGTGAAGTGCTTTATGTCTCGCATCAGCTTGTTCCCTGAACCTTTGCAGTCCTCTCTTGGCATTTATCAGAGTGGATTAAGAATTGTATGCAGATTTTTATTTTTTTTTTTTAATTCGGAAGTCAAAATTGTCTTTTTTTCCTGCTGCTGTTCTCAGCTCTTGGGAGCGTTGAGACGTGTATTTCAAAACCTTGCAGGGTCTGCCACCAAAGTTACCCAACTGTAGAGACTTGCAGAGAATTATATAGATGTTAATAGGTGCTCTCTCGTTTGGACTCTGAGTGTTGGACATCAGCGTTTTCCCGTCTCCGGAGCCGAAGCAGCGCTGAGGGGCGGGAGGGGTTGAGTGCAGGTCGGATCTCTCCCGCAGCCCTGTGTGCCGTGGCCAGATGTGTAGTCCAGAAGGGTTGGTTTGTACTTGGGCAAGCAGCCGTGACTTTAGATGGCAGTGGACGTCTTCCCAAATACAAGTGTAAAACCAAAGTGTGCCATCTAAAGACATTACTGGGTTTTTTCTCTTTTTTTTTTTTTTTCCTTCTTTAAGGCAACCAATATTAAAACTGAATCTGATGCTCCAGAAGCCAGAACTCACAATCTGAGACGCAGAATGGGATGTGCGCCTTCAAAGTGTGAAAATGGTGAGTGGCAAGTGGGGATTAAAACAAAATGTCAATGCACTTTCCGTTACTTTGTACGAGCTCATTTTAAGACCAGAGTTAAATTTGGCAGTTGCAACAATTCAAAGTATTAAAAAAACCCAAAAAAACAAACCCCAAAAAAACCCAAAACAAAACAAAAAAACAACTTCTGTTAACTTCATTTTTAAATCGGAATTTATTGTAAAAGTTCTTTTGTGGCTTTGAAATCTTTCCGTTGGTTTTGTAAGTGGTTGAGTTTGAGAAGAAGATATTTTGAGTTGCAAAAATTTTTCTACTTTTTTAAACCTCAGTGTCTCTTACGGAGCAATCAGAAATGAGATTTGAGCCATATTTCTGTTTTGTATTTTAAATCAATCCACTAGCTTTAAATTGAGGAACGTTTTTTAAGAATGTATGGGATTTCAGACACTTTTAGGAAAAAATTTGAATTTGAAATCAGGAAATGAAACTCATGAAGGCAAAAAATAGTAAGTTGTGAACTTAACAGTTTAACTTAACTTAAAGTTTCCATAATTTGATTTTTAAATTGTTTCTATCTGTAGTCCTGAGTCTGTTGTTATCTGTCCTTAAGAAGTAATAATTTCAGAATGAGAAGAAATGTTTAATGCCATCAAACAAAGAATAAGCTTGTTGACAAGTAATTTGTCAAGCAAATATAGGAATCATTTACAACTACTTAGTAACTGAAATTAACTAAGCAGTTTGTCAGTCTCCTTTGTTCATTCAAAATCTTCTTTTTCAAGAATTTGTGTAGATTGTGGTCTTTTTTAATTTGATTTTTTCCACTTTCAGGAGTGTCTCTAGGCATTAACCTTTTTTCTCCCCCCCCGAAGAGTAGAAAGAAAAAGCTCTAGACAGTTTTTTTTTTAATGCTTAAATTTCTGGTACATGTAGACATTCTTCTTTTTAATGTTTTGTTAGCTCTTGGACTCCCAAGAAATGCTTCAGATTGTCTCATGTCCAGGTGTAAAGGTGTCTAGCCCACTTGTAACTTTGGCTAAGAACTTCATTGTCCCCTTGTCTTCAGCACCAGAGCCCTGGGATTCTCAACACTGTTGGATGGATTTGGGGGTGTGTTTTCTTGGTTTTTTTTAATGAAGTCAGGAATGAAGACTTGAGTAGAGACATGCCCAAATTAGGTAGGAGTGTAAGAGTGTAGAGGAACTGCTGCTTTGTCAGGCCACTTCTGCTGCGTGCTCATCTTTGTTATGTTTTGATGAAAGCTACCGATGCAAGAAACTGAAGTGTGAAGATCATTGTAGGAAGCTGTAGTGTTGTTTCACGTCTCCCTGTGACACGCTGCTGTAAAACTGACAGAGTAATTCAACCGCATTTGTTAACACCACGTGGAAACAAAATCTTAGCTTATGAAGATACTTGTGGTTTAATTTCAATGGGATTTAAAATACCCACTCAAAAAATGTGGGCTGTGATAGTCACTGGTGATGCCATGCCTGGTTTTTCTAATAATACCGGCTTCCGTAGGCATTGCAGGTGTTCAAATCTTGCCTTAAGCTAACTGAAACAAGTGTGTGTATGGGATAACAAGTAACTCAACAAATAACCTGGAGTGATGCAGTCTAACAAGTAATAACAAAATAATTAATAACAAGTAATGCTAAGCATTAAAGCCTTTTGTAATACCCTCACTTTTTGTTCTGTTGTGCCAGAAAAGGAAATGCATAGCACGATGAGACTTCCTGAGAAGAGAGAACACGGGGAGCCGGAGAAAGACAAATCCAAAGTCCGATCTAAAAAACCCACGAATGCTGTGAGTACGCCCTGCCTTCCTGCTGCTTCGTATTGACTGCAGGTGTTTCTGGGTCTCTCTTGGGTTTGTAGTGAAATCTCGTGTCATGCGTATCACACTAGGGACTCTCCTGTAATCTTCATGTAACCCTGTTGCTGAAACAAAGCAGTGTCTGTGCCTGCTGGAATATACGTACTGGCAAAGCTTCATGCTGTCACAAAGCTGAAAATAACAGGATAGTTAAGTTTTCACTATCTATTCCTAAGGTAACTTGTTTTCTGTCTCTAAGGTACAGTCTCAAAATAAACATTTTGAATGAAGAACCCAAATAGAAGTGGTTCTTCTGTGAACTGATCTCTCTCCCCGTTGCTCTTCAAGGGAGTTTCACGTGAGCTTTGGCACCCGGCTCTCCAGCAGACCTGCCACTTATTCCACAATGTCAGCACCAACTTGGAAGCTTTGTTGTTCAAATGCTTCTTAAAAAACCAACCCTGTTCTTGCTCCAGCAGGAACACCACCACCTCCCCCCCCTCCAAAAAAACCCCAGACTGAAAGCAAGGGTAGTTTGTCTCACTTTTGAGAACATGATACTGGGATTCTTTCTGTCCATGCCACTGCTGGGGTCCTTCCTAAAACCAAAAATGTTCTTTGTTTAATCCACACCCATAGTGAGATACCTGAGAATGGAACATGCAAATGCTAGAAGCCGGACACCCCCACCCCCCCAAACAAAAAGAACTTGCGATGAGCAGCAGGAGATGCTGCTTCTTTTTTTAACAACGTAAGAAAACTGGGTCTGCTTGTCCTCACAGCTCTATTCTGTATTTGAGAAGAGCCTTCCAGTCTGTTGCTAATGAAGGTGGGGTGTAGGCAGCAGACAACCCTTCCCACGTTTGGAATGCCTGCGCCTTCTCCTTGGGGCTTGGTAGCTGCTGTGTGAAACCTCCGTCAGACTTCTGTAACAGCTGCCCCCCTGCCCAAAAGCAGATAGCTCTGCTGGGAAGCTGGTGCCTTTCCAAATTAAAATGAAGGTCTTGGTCAGTGTCTCCGGGGAAAAAGAGGAACACTCCCATCAACACTCCCTTATAGCCCCTTCCAGTACCTAAAGCAGCCTACAGGACAGATGGGGAGGGACTCTTTATCAGGGAGTGGAGCAATAGGACAAGGGATAATGGTTTTAAACTGGAAGAGGAGAGATTTACAATAGATATTAGGAAGAAGAAATCCTTTGCTCTGAGGCTGGTGAGACACTGGCCCAGGCTGCCCAGAGAAGCTGTGGCTGCCCCATCCCTGGAGGTGTTCAAGGCCAGGTTGGACGAGACTTTGAGCAACCTGGTCTGGTGGGAGGTGTCCCTGCCCATGGCAGGGGGGTGGGAACGAGGTGATCTTTAAGGTCCCTTCCAACTCTGACCATTCTGTGATCAAGAGGAACCCCTTTCTTCTGAGACTCCAAACAGTTGGTCTCAGAGGAGGATGAAAGATCTGTGCGCACAGGCTGCACGTGAGAGCAATGAGAAAAAGGGTTTGTGAGCCACCAACAGATGTTATATTATACCTGCTGAGTCCACAGTGCTGCTGATTTAAACTGTCCTGGCCACTGAATCAAGTCTTCTGTCATTTGCAAAAAAAAAAAAAAAAATATCCATGGAAGGGCTTGCAACTCTTGTTGTCCTTCCTTAAATTACTGAGGGGGGTTATTTAAAGTTTTACATAAATATTTTGTGTTTGCTTGTCTCATTTCCATTGCGGAGATAAAGTAAAAATAAGCTTTGGCAAGTGTCACAGATGACTGAGTTACCAAACTGCTTACCTTAAGTGCTCAAATTCCCACTCTGGCAATTTTTTGTTACAGGTGGATTTGTATGTATGTCTCTTATGTGGCAGTGGTAACGATGAGGACCGTCTCCTGTTGTGTGATGGCTGTGATGACAGTTACCATACTTTTTGTTTAATTCCACCCCTTCATGATGTTCCCAAAGGGGATTGGAGGTGTCCCCAGTGTTTGGCTCAGGTAATCTGACAAACCGTAAAAGTTAGGCCGAAGGTTATTTTTTGTTTTTGTGGATTTTTTAGTTTATTTTAAACTTGATCTTAGGGATTGAAAATATAATTTGTTATTATTTAAGATTGTGCAAACAAGGTGATAGAAGGTAAAGCTAAATGAAGACAGGGCATGCTTCAAATTGGAGAGCTATTGCTTAATACTTTGGAGCCAAAAATTCATGTGCCTTAAAGAATACATTGGATTTTAATTGGTGCCTTTCCTCTGTGTTTAAAAGTGGAGTCTCACTGGGTGCGTCAGTGTGGAGGTCTGTGCATCTTTCTTTATTTTTTTGCTTACCTCTACTAGAGGAAGGAGAAATTAGGCATATTACTTCATTAATGTTTATACAGATTTATAAAAAAATAAATATTGTGATTTGGTGAATTAAGCAGAGTAGTTTCTTCTTCTGAGTGTGTACGACTTGAGGCAGATGTCCTGCCTTCTTACCCATCAGGTGTTGTAATAGTAGCCCATTTGTGTAAAATCTGAGTACAGATTCTTATGAACACACTATAGAAATAATTATCTTTTCAATTGCAGGAGTGTAATAAGCCTCAAGAAGCATTTGGTTTTGAACAAGCAGCAAGAGACTATACGCTTCGCACATTTGGAGAAATGGCAGATGCATTCAAGTCAGACTATTTTAACATGCCAGTACATGTATGTTCATTTATTTATCCTGGTGCCATAATGTAGATCTCATTTTTTGTGCTTAGTTAAAATATATAACTTTTGAGGGGGAGGGGGAAATTTCGGTTTTGAATAGGATGAAATCCCAAATCAGAGGTTCTTATTTGCGTCAGTGAATCCTTGTTCTTGCTGGTGTCGTGGTTTCTTGTTCCACTGGCTGCTTAGGTTTTGGGGTTGGGGTTTTTTTTTCCACTTTTGAAGAAGTGTCTGTAGGGAAGAGAATACTCTTTTAACTGTCACCCATTCTTTAGAGAACAAAGCAGCAGCATGTCCTGGGTGGAACCACATTTCTGCTGCATGGCTTTTTTTTTTTTCTCTTGTGGAAATGATTTTGAAAGGGGGAAATGCTTCAAGCTAATGGAGGTTCCTCCCTGAGGTAGCTTTTGTGCCCATGCTTTTTATATACTGATTCCTCAGTATATACTCCTTGTTTTGTTTTTTTTTTTCCTCACCTAGATGGTCCCCACTGAGCTGGTTGAAAAAGAATTCTGGAGACTTGTTAGTACCATTGAAGAGGACGTGACAGTAGAATACGGAGCTGATATTGCTTCAAAGGAATTTGGCAGTGGCTTCCCAGTTAGGGGTGGGAAATTTAAAGTTAGACCAGAAGAAGAGGTAGGTCTTTATTAGTTCACTGTGTATGTTTGTATTGCAGTTCTTCGTTGAACAAGTCGCTTTGGTTCAAAGCACTAGGATGGAACTGGGTTTCAGAGTGTATGTTTGGTGTATGTGGCACAGTATTTGAAGAGGAGAATTACATCAGAGTTCTGAATAAATAAAATTTGCTGTGATCAGACATTAAAAGCCACAGGTTTATCCTAGAAGTTAGTAAATAACTTCCAAACTTAAAAAAAAAAAAAAAGGTCTTATTTTAACAAAGCAGGTCAGATAAGGTTTGTGAAAGGAGCGAAGACAATGGTGGTTTTGTTCTTTTATTCATTGACCTGTTTCTTAGAGTTTTCGGTTGGGAAAGATGCTTTTCTTCTGTTGCTCTTTCGGCAGTTTTACCTTCTTGGGTTTTTTGTTGTATAAACCTGTGACTGTTCTGTTCAATTTTCAGGACTACCTTGATAGTGGCTGGAACTTAAACAACATGCCTGTGATGGAGCAGTCTGTTCTTGCTCACATCACTGCAGACATATGTGGAATGAAATTACCCTGGCTATATGTAGGAATGTGCTTTTCTTCATTTTGTTGGCATATAGAAGACCACTGGAGTTATTCAATTAACTATCTGCATTGGTGAGTTTGAGGAATAAACTCAGCCTGAGAAGCAATCTCCCTTTCATTCCCCCTCCCCCTTTTTAATTAGTGGACTAAAACCAGATCCATAGAGTTCAGGCTAGAATAGCTCTTGCGGTCCTGTAGCGGCAGGATTAAATTTGACACGGTGTGATTCCTGCATTGATCTGCTTTTGAACAAGAGGTCATATTTTGGAAAGAGACATCCATTCCCAGTTTTAAAAAATCCATGAGAGATGCAGCAGATGCTCCATCAAATGTTTTATTATGCTCAATGTAAAAACCATGCAAGTTTTTTTTAAAAACCATCAAGCTTCAACTAACAATCGTAGGATCCTGCATATTTTTCTGTCTGTTAGATGGATCATTCTATCATAAATCCTCTCATCAAGTGAACACTTGTCAACTCTAATCAAGACAGATCTTTGCCATGTCTTTGATATTCTACACAGATTGAACTTCTTAATCTCACCTTACAACAGTTTTTCAGGAGTTTAAATTATTCTTCTCGCTCTTCCGGAAACCTGTCAAGCTCTTTCCCTTTCCTTGGTCACATAAGTATTCCAGCAAAATGGTAAAACCCCATCCCAGCTACTGTTGAGTAGGTCGCCTTTTTGGTTGGTTATTCGATTGCTTCTCCTCGAAATAGCTGCTGCTGTAGTGCAGTCCAAGTAGTCGGTGACTTAATTCGATTGCTTTCTTGGTACATGACATTGTTAAAACAAATGTTTGAGTGAGTCTAAGTAAATGGGTGGTCAGGGTTACATTGTAAAAATTATCTTCCCTGTAGTTTGTTCCTTTTTTTTGGTCTGGGTCTTCAGTCATGGTGAAAACTGAGAAGGAGAGGAAGTTTGGTTTTTTTTTTTTTTTGGTTGCAGTAGAAAGTTGATGTCTTCTAGGACAGCTTCCCTCACTGTTGTTAGGATGTCGTTGTCTGCTCCATAATTTGTCCCGAATTCCATTAGTGTTGGCAGTCAAGGCCAGGAAGATGTATATGTGCATGCACATGTACATACATTCACAGACCCATGTGAAAGTTGCCCTACTTGCTTTTAATTTAGTTCTCCTCCAGCATTAAAGTCCTTGACGTCTTTTCTTTTTCATTTGCAGATACTCTTCTGTATTTCCCTTCCCTCAGGTTTAAGTCTGGGTGTTTTAGCTATTTGAGAGCAATGTGTAGTTGAGGTTAATACTGTTCTTGGCCAGAGGAGTCAATCTTAACAATCTGCCACTGAAGAGACAATGCTCCAAACTCCGAGAAGACTTCAGAAGGCAGGACTTGTTCTTGTGAAATACTAGGGGGGTGGCATGTCTATCTTCAGTGTTCCCTTCTGCCTTGAAGGAGCTTGTATCCTGGTACAGTATTTTGAGCAGATAGTCCCAAGTGAACAGCAGCAGACCTTTTGTAGGGGTGAAGGCAATAATTCTCCTGCATGACTCTAAATCCTGTGTTAGTTCTTGAAATGGTAAAAGGAGAAAAAACAAATCTTTGCTTCTAAAGATGCTTGCAAATAAATAAGATGTCAGTCCTGGTCAGGGGAAGAATTACCATCATTGATGCTAGTATTTCAAAAGGCAGGAATGTGGAGCTGTCAGGTAGCAGTGCAGGAAGAACTGTCACCTTCATCCATTCTGCAGCTTGCTGCCTTCATAAGGCTGACACCTTAACACATCCATTAGAATTCTCTTTCTCTCTTATCTGTTCTCCAGAAGCCCAGAGACCCCTGGTCCCAGTATGTTGGTCCAAGTTTAGCATAGTTCCTAACTGCTGTCATTCTTTCCTTGGCACTGGCATGTATCAAGGAGCAGAATTCTTGACTAATCCAGTATTGGGTCAGGACACAGGATGGTTTTTAGTTGCATCTGTGGCTGGTCTTCATGAATTCATAGAATTGTTCCAAGATGATGACCAGGTCCACAGCTGCATAGTCCTTTGACACTGCATAGTGAGGACTCTCCTTGTGATACCAGTGTAACTGCCCTTCCACAGTCCCTCCCGCTAGCTGTCCCTGTCACTGTGGCAGAGATGCTGTTTGAGTACAAGAGTAAGCTCCTAGGTATGAGGGACATGCTTCTGGATTCATGCTTCACTCTTTTCTTCTGGAGTCCTCCTGACTCCTTCATGATTTATGGAAAATAAGAACACTGTTGGGTCAGCTTTACTCTGTCAGCTCTTCAGGAGTCTTGGGAGAAGGTGATTTGTCTGTTTACTTCTCTTCTAAATACCTTTTCTAACATTGTTTTTTATAAGGGATTAGAACGCATTTTCATCTTCGTGCTGCAACGAGCCAGCTTCATTGTGAACCTGAAGTGATATCTACTAGAACACATCTGCATAACCTTCGTTTTCTCAGCTGGCTTGCATTGGGTTAAGCTGTTGCTAAAAGTTCTTTGTTCCTACTCTAGATATGGATTATGTTTTTCTTGATGTCTTTTGCATAATTTGGAAGCTTAATTCCTACTTACTATATGTTGCTTTTGCGGCCATTATGCACGAGACAACGAACTGGCTTTGGTTGTTAGATCCAAGAGGGAGTTTGTGTTCATGGTAAAAGACAAACAGCTTATGTTTTGAAGTTGTGCTGGAATCAGCAGAACTTCACTGAGGACTTCTTCAGTCTTTTTTTTCCCCTAGATTATTTTAAGTAGGTGCTCAGAAACATAGGCAGTTAAAAACTTACGTCTGGAGGAGGGACTTGTGTAAAACGTGAAGATTCAGGAAGGTACATAATCTTTGCGTTCCTTCCTGGTGGTATACCCTTCTTTTGACATGGTGTGTTTTAAAGCAGAAGACTGAAAATGTAACTTACAAGATTGCTTATATTTAACTTTTTTTAATAATCTTGCAGGGGGGAGCCTAAAACGTGGTATGGAGCCCCAGGGTATGCAGCTGAACAGCTGGAGGATGTAATGAAGAAGCTTGCTCCAGAGCTCTTTGAATCTCAGCCAGATCTCTTGCACCAACTTGTCACCATAATGAACCCGAATACTTTGATGGCCCACGGAGTGCCTGTATGTTGTTGGACTCCTGTGCTACTTCCCCCAAACCCAACCCTCTTTCATTTGTGCTGAATTCCACTTCAAAGCTGCTGATTGAAGCCACTTTTATTACAGAGATGGTGTGGTAGTTTCCATGTGTGTTGTATCTTCCTTGTCTAGTATAACGTGCCAGTATGAACAGATGGGCAATGGAATCATTGCTTTTGGAATTGCTTGGCAAACTCTTCTCTGGAGATCCACCTTAGTGTATTTCTATTTCTCTCAGCTGGAAAGTTTAGTCTTGACCTTTGAAACAATGGCAGGAGCTCTTTGTATGTCTGTCTAATCAGACACCGTTTTTTTGGCACAGAGTTTCTGGCAAGTGGCCAAACCCCACTCTTCCTTTATTTGTCATCCACATCCTCTTGGTTTTCCTGGATTCTTAGGTATTTAAAAACATTTTTCATCAGTTTCCATTGTATTCCATACTAGATTATTCATGGGAATTATGTCCCTTTACAATTTAATTAGCTTTTGACTAGCTGACCTTGGGACTTAAAGGAAAAAATATGGAAAAAGTGGCAAAATTTGTGGTGTCTGCTATGCTGTGAGAGACTCCAAAGTTGAAAGATGCAGGAAGACCTGCCTGCTTCCATGCTGATTGTATAGCATCAAAAGTATTAGATTTACAGCAGCGTGAACTTTTGAGTAGGTTCCAAGTCTCTGTTCCCCTCCAGCTGCGCACTGAAGAGCGCCTTGCCTGCGCGCTGCCGCTGTGACTGTGCGCAGAGCTGGCAGAGCGCAAAAGGCAGAGGGAGCTGTCTTAAAATGGCTGAGACCCCAGGTACGGCTGTATGGAACCCCTTTGCTTTCTAGGGTGTTATATGATAAGTTACCAAATGCCCGTTGTAATTCTTGGGCTTATGTTTTAAAACTATCCAAAGTCATCACAGAAGTTACTAGGAATTGGAAATCCACATTCTCTTCACAGCCTTCAGTTCTGTTTAGGTTTGAGCTAATGCTTGTCTGTCTTTTCTCCTAGGTTTATCGAACCAATCAGTGTGCTGGAGAGTTTGTGATCACCTTTCCAAGAGCTTATCACAGTGGCTTCAATCAGGGTTTCAATTTTGCTGAAGCTGTGAACTTCTGCACAGTTGATTGGGTATGTTCCAAAACTAGTTCTTCATTAAGTATGCAGTTCCAAAGGTGTTCCTAGCTGATGTACAACTCTAACTTACTGCTGATGCACAAATCTAGTCCACAGAGCAGAAGGAACCTGTTCGAAAGGAAGCAGAATGTTTTGCTGAAGGTATTTCTTTCATGTAGTGAATGTGGTTCCTAAGGTTCAGTTTGAAATTACACATTAGGGCTGATGTATCATTTACAGCAGGAGGTAAGCAAGGTCCTGTGCATGCCTACACTAGGAGAAGCACCAGTGCTGCTAGAATTGACTCCTTTTGTGTCCCCCAATTCTGTTCAAATTGTCAAGAGCTGGGATGAAATGTTTCTGTTTATTGCACTGGGAATTCTCTAGGAGGTGCTTTCTACAGCTGAAAAACAAAGCCAACGTGGACTTCTTTTCTACTTCTGTGATTTAATCGGGTGATACATTTAACACACATTAAGAACAGTTAAAGACTTTGATAGTCCTCCTGGGGAAAAAATAATAAGATGAATTGCATCTGATGTGTGTACATCCTCTTGGATAGCAGAGGTGCTGTGGGTTTTTAGGGAAGAATACCTTAATGTGAAGGGAACAGAAAGCTTTAATGTTCAAACAGAAGGTTTACAGACCAGTACTTTATTCCCAGTAAGCTTTGCTCAGCTCATTGAAACAACAGAGAAAGGGCACACATTATAGTTATTAGGTCATAGTAACTTAGTAAGTTTTCTGTCTTTTTTAAATAAAAACAAATGGAGGATAGTTGCTCCAAAGTTAAAAGTAATCATTTCTCCTTCCCAGCAGCTTTCTCAGACACACACAGTGTTGCCTGATCTCAGAAAGATCCTTTGAAGCTACTGATATTTCAAATTACTCCTCTTCTGATCCCTGCCCCCCTAAAAAAAAGGTCTTAGTTATTTGTAAATGTAGCACATCTAAAAATGTTGCTAGATTTAAAAAACATCACTTGGAAGTAGATGTCTAAAATTGGAAGAAAGCTTTCTGCATTGTGACTGTGTTCGCATATCGGTTGGTTTGGGTTTGTTTTACCTCTTGCCCTTCCATGGGTTTCATACCAGACTCTAACATTGCTGTCCGCCTGGGGTTAGTTAGGCACTTCGGTGCTTCGTGGAGTCAGCAGTTTCTCATGCTGCAGCACAGTTCATGTCCTGCATAAACCAGCCATATCACTTGAGAAGAAGGTCCAGCGTACCCTGCAGCCTGCCTTTGATGGGGCATGCCTCGAGTGGCAAAAGTAGGGCAAGTGTATGTACTCTTCCCTTTGACGCTTTCCCAGCCTCTGGTATTTTTAGCTTGGGTCTTCCTGAGCCTACTGTGGTTTAGTGATTTAGTTACCCCTAATTATGGTCTCTTCCAGATAGTGCGTTGCCCCCCTGAGAACCTAGCTAAATAACTTGCATCCACAGTGTCCACTGTAAAAGGGTTATAAGCAATCCCGGTTTACAAGAGCTCAGGGTCTTGATTTCTCAAGTTTTACATTCTGAGTTACACATATTGTTGCTAGAAGGACTTGTCTTGGCCTTTCATGTGGATAGTTTTTGGTTAGTAGCATAAGAAGTTAGTAGCTTAATGTAACTTTCAAAACGAACTCTTCATTTATTTAATGTTTTTGAATGCAGCTACCATTGGGTCGCCAATGTGTGGAACACTACCGTCTGCTAAACCGTTACTGTGTGTTTTCTCATGATGAGATGATCTGTAAAATGGCTTCCAAAGCAGATGTTCTTGATGTTGTGGTGGCATCTACGGTTCAGAAAGACATGGCTATTATGATTGAAGATGAGAAGAGGTTGCGTGAGAAGGTTGATAAGCTGGTGAGTTGTAGGACGTAATCCTATAGTGAATGAAGGAACAGTTGAAAGAGTGGTGTGAAAACACGCGAGGACTTGTACTGTGTTGTCAATAGCTCAGAGCTATACAGTACCTTCCTGAGGAGCACCGTTGATGACTCTTCGCCCAAGTGGTCCTCTAGCACTTATCATGCACTTGGTTTTCGCATCTGCCCTTCAATACTGTTCAGAATGTCTCTTTTAAAGTAGTACTTGTTCTTTCAGTAATTTAGTCAGAATAGCTGATTTTTCATTAACCAAGATTTCTGTCTACCTGGTTTTAATATCTTATTTCTAAACTTCATTATTCTTTTGATAAATTTAGCTTCTGATGTTTTAGCTTGGAATAAGCTCTTCATTAGACTGTGAAGTGATGTAATATATTTTGCAGGGAGTGACTGACTCGGAGAGAGTGACTTTTGAGTTGTTTCCTGACGATGAGCGACAGTGCTTAAAGTGTAAAACCACCTGCTTCATGTCTGCTGTTTATTGTCCGTGTAAACCTGGATTGTTGGTATGCTTGTACCACGTGGAGGATCTCTGTTCCTGTCCCACCTACAAATATAAACTGGGGTAAGCTTTTTGGTATCTAATAGTAAAAAATACTGTGTTCTGTGTACTACCTGCTCTGTTTTGTCAATGGTGCTAGTCTCGGTGTTCTGTTTCACTCAGTCCTTCGCAAATGTAGTGCCCCCAAAACAAAGTACCTTTTTTGTGCTCGTATACAAAGACTCTTTCTTTACAGCATTCAGCTCTTGCTCTATGATGGCAAAAATTGCTGGATAAGTTAGTTTGCTGCTTTATTTATAGCAATGAGGTCATAATCCCTTACATCCAGTCCTTGCCCAGTAGTATTTATTTGCTTTCTTTAGCTTTCCGTCCTGTTGTCATCTTTCCTTTCCTGTTGTTTGTTAATCTTTGTCCTATGTGAATGTAGCTTGTCCTGAGACAATTTCACAATTGCTTCAATTGTAATGTCGAAATTGCTTCTTGAAGCAATTGCAATGTTGAAATCGTCTTACGGGGAACATGGTGTGGTTGTAGGTCTTAATTATACAACCCTGGTGCGTACTAGATCATTTCTGTGTTGTATGGACCGACACACCTTCACGCTGCTCCCTTCCACCCTCCTGCTCCACCCTAGTTTTTGCTGAAGAGTTTGAATTCTTTGCTACTTGTAGGTACCGCTATACCCTGGAGGAGCTCTATCCAATGATGAATGCGCTAAAGATGCGTGCGGAATCATACAATGAATGGGCTTCCAACGTTAACGAAGCTCTGGAGGCAAAAATTAATAATAAAAAAAGTATGTATCTTACCTTTTGTCTGCAACACATAATTTTAAATGGCTAATTTTTCAGTTTTCGGTTTCTGAACCTTAGCAACTTTTGTCTTAGGTGAAAATCAAAAGAAATCATATATAATTTCATGTTTTAAAGTAAATATTTTAGCCGTTATAGTCCCAGAAATTATGCTAAGCTGTCTCTGTGTGAGTACATTATAAATCACTTTGACACAAAATATAACTGAAGTTGAAACAGAAATATATTTAATACGTTGTGTTATTCAGCCTTACCATTTAAAATCCATCACAAAGGGGGACTTTCATTAACTTAGTATCTTTCCCAAAAGGTCTCATCAGTTTTAAGGCTTTGATAGAAGAATCAGAAATGAAAAAGTTTCCAGACAATGATCTACTGCGACACCTCAGACTGGTTACGCAGGATGCAGACAAATGTGCCTCGGTTGCACAGCAGCTTCTTAATGGCAAAAGACAAACCAGGTAAATGTTACTATGTGTTTGCAACAAAATTGAGTCACTGAAGATAGATGCCAGTGGCCAGTGATAAATGCCAGTGTTCTGAAAGACTTAAAAATGAAAGCAATCTTTTTGCCTTCTCAAGTGAGCCATCTTTTACAGGGACATTCACCTTTACTGTGTGTAATAACTTAAATGTTAAATCTTTCAATCTCTTCTTCCTCTGTATTTGACAGTTGGGCAGTAAATTCATTCTAATGTTCCCTGAACAGAAAAATTGGTGTGGTATTTCCAGACAAAGCAACACCCAACAAGATACAGTCCACTTGTCTTGGTGCCATGGGGACTGAAAATGTGGTGCATATGTCAGTATATTCATTACACTTTATGCCTTGCGGAAAAATAAAGTGTCTTAACTTCCTGAGCTGATGACGATGGGAATACTGTGTGAGATCTCTGAAAAACTTCTTTGGCAGCACTTACGTTAAATCTTTTAGACAGGTTATTTGCTCGAGGAGTTTGAAGATAGGATAGTGTTTGGGTAGTAACGTTCTTTGTGGACTGGATGTGTGGCTGCCTGGTCCTGCTAGCACTTTCCATGTCTGAAATGAGTGGAAAGGAGTCAGAAGATCCAGAAGGACAAGGCCAGGTCTCCTCGTAGCATCAGTTGGTGACTGTATTGATGTACTAGCCTTTCTCTTGGGGATCACAAATTAGCATCTTCTGTTGCAGATTCTCCACCCAGATTTACAATGGCTCTTTCTAGTCTCATGGGACGATAGCTTTCTAAGAAAAGCTTGGGTTTATATATGCAGAAGACAGTATTGCTCAAGTACAGCAATCTTAATAGCATGAAGTACTTCAGGAAAAACTGTTTCTCTTTTCCCATCTGGACAACTTTCACCCGTCTCTGCCGCCTTCAATAAAGCGGTGTTTGTCAGAGCAGTTGCTCTTTGTACTGGTGTAACTCCACGTGTGTGGTTTCTGCGTGTTGCCTGCCTCAGCAGGTATCCTGCAGCTTGTCACTCCCTGTGTTCTTGCAGTACTTTAATGGCTGGCTTTGGAGGACTGTGGCAGCAAAATATTCAACTACTATCTAGACGTTATTTTTGTAGCTGTGATTTCCCTTCCTGATCATAGAATTGTTTAGGTTGGAAAAGACCTTTAAGATCATCGAGTCCAACCATCAACCTAACACTGCCAAAACCACCACTAACCCATGTCCCTCAGCACCATGTCTGCCCGGCTCTTAAATACCTCCAGGGATGGCGACTCTGCCACTTCCCTGGGCAGCCTGGTCCAATGCTTGACAACGCTTTGGGTGAAGAAGTTTTTCCTATTACCCATCCTAAACCTTCCCTGGTGCAACTTGAGGCCATTCCCTCTCGTCCTATTGCTTGTGAATTGGGAGAAGAGACCAACTCCCCCCTTACTACAACCTCCTTTCAAGTAGCTGTAGACAGCGATAAGGTCTCCCCTCAGCCTCCTTTTCTCTAGACTAAACAACCCCAGTTCATCCTCGTGTAAGTCTTTGTAGCAAGGACTTGATAAAAATTCACCTTCACTGTCTTGCAGACACAAGAGGATGAAGCTTGTGTCACAGCAACGTTAAAAATATTACAACAGGAAATGAAAAATTGAGCCCTCCAACAGACCCAGTTTCTGCCAGATATGAATCTCTGGGTTGGAGTTACCTGGCATTGTTATCGAAGGACTTACCCACTTCTAATATCTTTTTTCATTTAGTGTTGAGCCATCTCTTCTCGTTCTGGCATTCCCAGTCCATGTGTTCTCCCATCCTTGATACTTGCTCAGGTCTCCTGATGAACTTGGAGCAGCAGCCAGGCGCTTTCCAGCTGTTCTGTGCCAGACTTCCAAGAGTCCTTCCTGCTCTTAACATGTACCTGACTTTGCTTGGCCTGGGAAGAGCCGGGAGCAATTTTTATCTTCATGTCCTTGACTAGGTCTGTTCTTTTGTCACTGTGATGGCGAACCAGCCTTTCTCACAGCTGTACTTGGCAGCTCCTTCAGCATTGCAGACTCTGAGTAACCCACCCAGTGATGCACTACGCAGGATCAAGGCAGTGCTTGGATTGCGTTTCTCATTTGCTCTAAAAGTGTTTTTAGGCCTTCTCTCAGCACTTCTCCTTTGATCTTTTTTCGGCATATTTTGGGAAGAGTCCAGTTGCATGTCTTCATAATTGGGAGTTTTAAAAAAAAACATGTTATTTGATGGATAATTTTTTCCCAGAAGATTGAAGGGGGGAGTGCTCATAACACATGTAGGAAGATACAAAGAAGAGAATAATCTGCTTAAAGTCTTAATACGTGTTATATCAAATACAGTTTCATCTACGTGGAGTTCACCTACCTGAAGGATGTTGGGCAGCCTTCATCATACCGACTGCCATGTATTGGTTATGAAGGACTGTGGATCCTGCCTGGAGTTTGGTTCATGCTTTTGACAAACTTTCCTTTATGGATTGAGCATTCTGTTCTGACCCTCAGTTTGGAAAAGTCATGCAGTAGGCTTGACTCGACTGGAAGGGTCATCCCTGTCAGTCATGGTAGTCAGTGATACTCAAGGGTCTCCTCCTGTGTAGCGCACGCAACAGTTCCTGGGGAGAAGAGACCAAGGTAGATGATAAATGCTCTCTTAGAGTAAATCCTGTGACTCTTGCTCACCGCCTTCTCTGTAGCACCTGCAGAAATGCAGTACTTCCCTGTTTCCTTTGGTTCTTACGCTGACGGGTGATTAAGCAGTCCTACCAGATGCTGCTTGGAAGATCGTTCTGTGAACAGCTGAACCGGGCGAAAGGACAGTGTTGCCCTCCTTCCTCTCTAGCGCTGGAAGGGAACAGTGTGACAGCAGGGCAAGTGGAAGGGGATGTTCTCACTATCCATCCCCTTCCTTCTTCAGGTCTCGTGATACCTTTGCTGGCTTCTGAGAGTCTCCAAGAGTTTAGAGACCTTCCGCTGAGAGATCTTTATGGCTGATAACCCCGCATGTACCTGGGCTTTTCTTCTCTGAATGTGGTTTTTTGTTTTGGTTTTGTTGTGGGGTTTTTTTTTTTTTAGTCTCATGTAACTTCTGGTTATCAAAGTCATCTTGTGACAGTCAGTTTTGCAGTTTTGTAGATATGTATATATGTGTGTGTGCACGTATGTAGATAAATACTTATTTTAAAAACTTGCGCCTTTTCCTGGAAGATACTGCAGAACTTCCACAAAAAAGGGAAACATTGTAGACCATAAACCAGCCTGTGTTGTACCTGAGACTGAATTCATTTTATTGTTCAGCTTACTATGGATTTTGGAACTCCCAATGTGGTCTTGCATATCCTTTAAAAATACCTATTTTTGATATAGAATGGTAAATTAAAATTTATTTTATAGTGTTCACATTCCAGTCGTGCTGGCGTATCCTGCTGGGACGTTGTTTTCCTCTTTTGTTTAAATGACATATTGTGGATTAAATTGGAGCCAGCATTGTAAGAGATTTCTTTCCTTTTCTGTTCAGGGTTCTCAGACCCAGTTAATATTGGCTTGAGTTTAGAGAGGTTTTTAATATTAGCCAGTTTAACACTTATAAGCCACTCATTTGATACAAAGCTTTCAGATAAAAATGAAAATGATGATTTCAGCGTAAAGAGGATTTTTCAGAAGTGCCTACACGACCTGTAAATATAAAACCCATTCAAAATTGGGATTTGTTCTCTTTTGGTGTGGGCATGGGGAGAGCTTACTACAATAGCTATTGCAACATAACTGAATAGTTTATCCACAATTGCTTTGTGTTCTGGAAAAAGGCCTAATTTTATTGCATAATAATCAGTGCTCTTCCAAGGCTGAGTAGCTGTTCCAGAATACTATTTAATATGAAAGAGTATTTTCAACAATAGCTTATTCTGCTATTGCTAACCGAAGTTTTTCCATGTATGTAAGCCCTAGGCTGCTCGGATGCTTTTGAATATTCTATTATTTGTGAGTAAAGCTTGACTTTCAAGAAATAATAAGCAGATTTTTGAGAAGTTGCGGTTTTATTTTATTTTTTAGTGGCATCCAACAAAGTTGAGTTGTGTGTAATTGCAGGTACCGCTCCGGAGGAGGAAAGTGTCAAAATCAGCTGACTGTGAATGAGCTCCGGTTGTTCGTGAGGCAGCTGTATGCTCTGCCCTGTGTCCTCAGTCAGACACCGTTACTGAAGGTAACTTGAAAAATTGCAGGGGAAAGAACGTGAGCGTTTGTCACAGAGATGTATTTACACTGCATTAATCTCCTATCTTACTGTTTGCTCCAAGAATAAATACCTTTAAACTGGCAGGCCTGGGTAACTTGTACACAAGTTGCTTAAGAACGGAGCTCTCTGACCTGCTGGTGTTCACGGTCAGTAGATTTTTATACTACACAGGGGAATCGAAATGTTAATGTTGTACGAAATAATGCAAAAGATGCAGCAGGGCGACCTGGGTAACTATAGATTAAAAGTTTGGGGTCAGTTACTTGTCTCCTCTTAAGAGTGAAACCAAGTTTATCTGAGATTATTCAAAACTCCGTAATGCTGCGAGTGACAGTTCTCCCATTCGTATCACTTTCCTTCTTTGTTAATCCAGAATCAGCTTTCTCATAGTCTTGTAATTAGATACGTCCTCGTGCTATCAACCCACATTCCAGGAAACAGCACAGATAACCCTAGCCAAAGCTACCAGTCTGGGCTACCTAAATACTTGTTCTAGCGGAGTACCTGCTGCTGACGGCGAGTCAGATCGCTTGGTCTCCCACGACCACCAGCTACTGCTGATTATTTGCTTGCCAGGTGATCAGCCCTCAGACAAGTTGAAAGTAATTCAAGATTTGGTTTCAGAATTTGCCAAAATGTTGCATATCACACTGAGGGGTAATAAAAAAAAAAAAAAAAAGGGG